>JACEFZ010021585.1:0-100000 GCA_014155875.1 Cepaea nemoralis | reverse complement strand
GGAGCTTATATGACTACTTATATGAATTAAATGAGATGCTCCCCACCAGGAGCTGGGCGAAGCCGGGCCGGGTCAGACAGACAGACAGACAGACAGACAAGCAGACAAACAGACAGACAGATAGATTCCTCAAGCACGAAAGAAAAAGGCATTACGAGCTACATAAACGGACGAAGAAATGTCCCGCCATCTTGCTCCAAAGGAACTCACTCTCTGATTAAACTAGAAATTAATTATGAACAGTGTGGATCTGTAGAGGGAAAGGGAACAATCTACTTTATTTTTTCTACTATATCTACTTATATATACATAAAAGAGAATGTTTCTTTGTGTGTGTGTCCTTTATGCGTTCCCGAACAGTCCATCCGATTGAGATGAAATTTTGTACAGATGTTGATCTCACTCCTACGGATTCAACTGAAATAGTTAGTTAGTTTAAAATCAATTTTTAATTTTTACACAAAATAAAAAGGCATTACGAGCTTCAGTAACTGACGAGCAACTGGAACGAGAATGGGAGGATTAAAAATAGACGAGCAACGGGAACGGGAACGGGAACGGGGGCCGAACGCGTACTCCGTGCGCTTAGAGAAATGCATTTGAATGTATAATGACTACTGCTATGAATTAAATGAGACACTCCCCGCCAGGGTCTAGGCGACGCCGGGCCGGGTCGTCTAGTGTGTGTGTATATATATATATATATATATATATATATATATATATATATATATATATATATATATATGCCCGTCTCCGTGGTAGGGGTTACACTACTTTCTCCATAATACCGTATACTCTCGTGAGTAACGTGACGTGCGCGAGAATTGGTAGCGGTTCTCTCCACGTCGGTCACTTACGTGGTATGTGAGCCGGTTGCTCAGAAAGCAATGGCAAACTACTGAGCGTAATCTTGCTAAGAAATCAACAATCAGCTGAAAGATGCTGATGTTGACAGCGATGTCATGTAAAGGAATGCTGTCATTTACTGCCAATATAGTACCTTGCTGTGTATGGCAGAGGGGTCTTTGAGCCTGAGGAATAAAGGCCGCCTGGCTAGTGCAGTCGCCGCGAACTGTGCAGGTTAGGATTTTCTTTTTGCCCCCGACAGAAAAAAATCCGACACCTTACCGAGGGATCGAACCCGTGTCTCCCGAATGAGAGTCCGGCGATCTAGCCTCTCGGCCAGCCGATATATGCATGCGTGGGCGATCGTATGCGTGTATGTAGGTGGGTATTTTTTTTCTTTTGCTCTCGCTCGCTTTGAACTCAAGATTAGTCCATACACACTTCTAGTAGTGCTGGACTGAATTTTGCGTGTGGATTAGATTTACCTATTAACAGTGTCCCTCGCCATCAAGGAAAACCACTCTGACTTCAGAGGTACTTGTAATTTACGTCCCCAAGTCAAGGTCAACATTTTAGTCCAGCTGTCCGGTGTAGGGGTTGAACCGCTTACCTTGGCATCAGCACACAGGATGTTTAAGAACATGCGTTCTTACCCATTCGGCCATGCTGACCTGGTAAGTAGGTAGGTATGTATGCATGTATATATGCATGCTTGTCTCTATTAATTCTCTATTAATCCGAATTAACATGTGGAATGATTAATGCACAAATAGGAGCAAGTCGCCCCTGAACATATTGCATGGAGGGCAACTATCAGAAATGGAAAACAGACAAAGGAGAAAATGACTGCAGATAAAGCACACACAGAGCGTGAGAGACATAAGATGGTGCATGATGGTGGAAATAATCATGTTTTCACATGCATCCACTGTGGACAAACATTTACAGCATGAATTGGCCTTATCAGCCACACTCGCCACAGCTATGGGTCGTAGTTATTAAGCCTTTTTGAAGCACAGCGTACCAAACTATCATCTGCCAAGACGGAAAGGTGCCAATGAATGCCTCTGTTAGTTCATCTTGTTCATAATTCCAGTTGTGTATCCAGTTTCTGCAACGGCGTTAGCTCGTGTGATGACGTCATCGCCTATATTGTGGACAGCCGGTGTGACGCAGTACCAGACATCCCACAGTTACGTGAGTTTGTCCGAGGGCGCCTGTGTCCGTGAGAACACGCAGACTTCCTGCCAACATTTGTCCCCCAACTAGGTGACTCTTCAAAAACAAATACAATTCTTACAAACACAAACGTTCCCTCTTACTCTTGTGCATGTTTATTATCCCACGTATATTACCGCCAATGCCAATATGTAATCCACAAATCAACAATCATTAACTGTTTGTCCGCAGACATTCTTCATCATCCAGTGCCTTGCCGGCTGGCATGGGTGATCATGCTTCTTCACAAACAACGATCTCTGACTTCATGGATCAGTTCGTGCGTTGAATGTATTCAGCGCCGTGACACAAGACTGTCAAGAATCTTTTCATGTTGTCTTGCCCTATCTCTATTTCCGCAAATCTCTCCGGTTGTCACAACATGTTCCAATTTCTGTCTTCTCATAACGTGGCCAAAATAAGATGATCGATTCTTTCTGATGTTGTGATAAGTTATCTCTACAACTTAGCTTCCCCCAAAACGTCCTGATTGCTCATTTTGGCTGTCCAATTAATTTTTAGCATTCTTCTATAAAACCACGTCTGCAAGATTCCAGATAATTTTTTGCCTGAGTTCTAATTGTCTAGGACTCGCAGCCGTATGTTAAAGCTGGTTCCTATGTAACATGCAATAACTCTTTTCCTGACTTTCAAGGATAGTGACTTATTGCACAAAACGTTCTTTATTTGATAGAATGCAGTTTTTGCTTGACCTGTTCTGCTCTTACCATAGAAAGAAATAGTTAAAGGAAAGGACCTTTTCCTATGGCAGCCCCGGTAGTGTAGTGGTTAGGGGCTCACCTCTTGGCCCGGTAGTATTTGGTTCGAATCCGCATTGGAGCGAAACGGTTAAGCCAACGTCTTCGCGCTCTGAAGTTCATTTCTGGATTCAGTCACTCGGTTAACGGGTGCAATTTTCTCCGAGCCTCCTGGAGGGTGGTGGTGCCGAGGGGTCATCGCTGGGGCAACGAAGCTCGTTCATGCTTTCGGAATGAGACCAAGCGATATCGGATAAAGCCCGGTAAAATTAGGTCAATCATTTTGCATTTAAATCCTTGTTAAGAGAGGCTAATTAAAGTAGGGCTGCTCCGTGACGAAGATGTCACGTACACATTTCGTTATCCCACATACCTGCGTTCAAAACACAGCTGTGAGCGATTTAGTAGCAGACCACCTCATGTTGGTGTTTTATGAAATGGTATGAGTGTCCGTCGTTCAGAAAGTAATGGCAAACTACGGAACGTAAACTTGCCCAGGAATCACAAACAGCCAAAAAAAATTCTGGGGTTGACTGATACGTCCTTGCAAAGGATATGCAATTGAAGAAGCGTCTAGAGCAGTGGTTTTCAACCTTTTTTGGCCCGTGCCCCCCTTCACCATATTTTTGCTACTGGTACTATTGGGGTTGGAACTCTTCAGCTGGCTTCTGAGAATGGGGACGGAGCGCTTATGGGAATGCCCCGAATGCTGTGATGTCGGTTCCTAAATCAATCAATCAATCAATCACCATATTTTTAGGACGTCATCCCCCCCCCCTTTCGTATTTCCTCCTAAAAATCTCCCCCCCCCCCCCCAACACAGTATATGTAATAATTGAAGCTAAATTTAATAGGACATGCTAAAACAAGTCTAGACATCTACATAAAACGTGATTTGCATATCTACTTACGTTATAAAATGAATTTCAGAAGGGTGATACGTACAGAACCGTAAAGTATGAAGGGAAAAACAATATCAAGTAATCGGTTCTTGTATTAACGCAATCTAGAAATAATCTTAATTTCCCTCTCCCCCCCCCCCCCTGGAAACCCTAAAATTCCCCCGGGGGGGGGGGGAATTCCCCACCGGTTGAGAACCACTGGTCTAGAGACATGTTAATGTACGAGAAGAGTGAATGATTGTATAGCTGAAATGGAAACAAAGTATTCTTTGTTAATGTAATAAGGAGAGAGGCACTGGGAAACATGGTGACGACTGGAACACTCATTGTAGAATAGACAGGTGCAGATCGAGAGAAATACTGCTGGACAGTGGCATAGAGGAATATCATCAACACAGCTGAACCAGTGAGAATAACAAGGAACATCTTCGCCAGTTGGCAGGGCACATAATGAAGGTAAAGGTTGTCCTATAGGAGACACTGCTATTGGAATTCGAAGTTCTAGGCTTTCACTTATTCCAGGCCAGTACATAATGAAACGGGGATGGCAACTTCCCGTCCTCACTAGTTTTCTCTCTAAACTCCAGTGGTAGCACTGTTTCAACTCAATCAATCAATGCTGTTGTTCACTTTGTTGTGTCCTATCAATCAATCAATCAATCAATGCTTTTGTTCATTTTGGTGTGTCCTATCCTGCTTCAGTATATTTCCCTCATCTTTTAATTTGCTGGAATTTGTTTACTTCCCTCTCTAAGCTTCAGCAATAACATTGTTTCTACTCAATCAATCAAGCAATCAATCAACAAGAAGAAAACTCACTTTCCATGAAGGGAAGGCAGTTTATATAGCAATTTTAATAATACAGCTTTGAAACATTGTTTATTGTGAGCCTGTAACATTTAAATGTCTAAAGTTATTAAAATATATCAAACTACACAAGAGCTTTACATAGAGCTTGTGTAGAGCACAGTTGCCTGCCAACATCCAGACATGAAATTCTGCACACCACATCATTAAAACCTTACACAGGAAACAAACAAACTGTACACCTCATAAATTAGCTTTGCTTGCAGCACCATACCAATATCATCATCATCATGTGCCATGTCGATACGCATGTTTCACTATCCACCAGTCGTGGATCAGCTCTGCGTTCTTGTATCAAGTAAGCCATGTGGCCCAACCACCTAGATATTTACCTCTCTGCCTCCCCTTGTTCTTTTCCCTACAATCCTGCCAGTTGTCACCAAGTTCTCTAGTTCATTTCTTCTCATAACATGACAAACAAATCTTGATTATATCTAATTTTTATAACCAATTTACATTTTCATTTGTTTCTTGTACTTGTAGGTTTTGCTCACTGATTTTTCAGTCTGTTCATGGTATTTTTCTCAGAAACCATATTTCAACAATCATTAGATGTTTCTCAGTTTGTTTATTGTTCACAATTCACATCAACATAATAGTACAGGTTCTATGTAGCACTTCAACACTTTGTTTCATGTTGACACTACATCCTTTATGTTTTACATTTTGAAAAAGGCTACCTGTGCCATAGTGACATGTGTGCTACACAGGCTGTTGTGTATGTATATTGTGATTTTTTTAAACGTATCAGTAGATGGCTTAAAGTTTGTGCAGTGTCTGTGTGTATTTTACCCTGCAGAAATGTTGTAAACATATTATAATTCACTACTGTTCCTAAGTCTGTGTGAATAATTTGTCTCTTCCTCTTCAGTCCATGCCTCGTTGTGTTGGTGATCATGTATGTCCACATTCATCTGCCTTGTGTAATGCCAAACATTTCTGATACTGATTTTCCTATATACCAAGATGGCAAACTGTCCAGTATCTTCTCTCTTGGTCTCTCCCTGCATCTCCTGCCCTCTAAATTTCCCATTTGTCATAGGCCAGAAAATAGTAACCCTCCCCACGCATGGTTTAATATGAGGAACATGGCTGAACATGCAAAATGAAACTTTACAAATCAGGTGCTAGCAAAAATTCACTTGTCACATTTTGTGTCACAAAAAAAAAAGAGCATAAAATAATTGTGATCAATGTTCTAAAAGTAAATAATAATCATTTGTACTTTAAAACAACCTTACAATCTTTTTGTAAGGGTCTATACTGGAGATAATTTTAAAACAAGAAAATTCAAAATAAGGTTAAATCATACAAAATAAAGTTAGCAGGCATGGTATAGAGAAGATATATTACAATGAAAACCAATGAATGAGAATAACAAACACATGCTGGTGACATACCAGCCAGAGCAACATATTGCCACATAAAACTGTTCTAGTTACGTCCACATTCATTCTACTGAGGTCATTTTAATATCCTTGGTCAGGCAACAAGTTTGGAAGTTGGTGTGTCATAGAAATGGAATACAAAACATGAAACCTGGTGTACATAAGCACACAGTGAATCAACATAACATGGGTGATAAAAGTGCAGACAATAAGATGTTTCAAGGCTATCATTCAAACACATGGCTGAACACAGTAAAATACATTGAGAAGAGAATTAGAGAGACATGTGGGTGGCATCAGGAAGAAATGGGAGGGAACTAGAAAATATAGCAATAATTTAGGAGGTCTTGGTGTGCAATGACTGAGGTCTTTACTCCAATGGGGGAAGGCAGCAGCAGAAGAAGACATGTACACTGTGTTTGTAAAGTCTCACTACACTTTGTATGTAGAACAAATCTGAAAAAATAAAGTACATGGCATCATCAAAGAAGTAGATGTAGTGTGTACTCCACAGTCTATCGTGAAGCAATATGCAGCGAAGGGCTGTCATCTGCTGGAGTAATTCTTTGCACTCCAAACAAAATGGTGTTATCAACCGAATATAGAATTTGTTTGGTTGAACAAGTCTTTCAAAATATCGATGAATACACACAGGAATAACAACAGACACATTGCAGAAGATATTTGGCAATATGAAGAGATGTGTACAGTTATGTCTTGAAGCCCGTGGTAGACATTTCCAACACCTGTTAAAATTAATATTTCATTTGTACTTTCCAGCTTTCCCAAAACAGCATTAGACCATAGCAGTGACTATTGTAACTAATTTAATGAATTTTTTAGCATATATTTTTAATGATGTCATATACTTAATTTTTCAAATTTGACCTACATACAAAGTGTAGTGAGACTTTACAAACACCCGGTATAATACACAGCCTTTAACATGATGAATCCTCTCGCTTATGGCTGTTGGGGTAGGAAGTTAAGCATGGAATAGGCCCTGATTGGCTTCAGGACAGTTGTCATGTGTAGCTAACCAAGTCACAAGGACCGACCTCTTTCAGACTTGTCCTGGATGCAGAAATAATGATTCTTCATCATAATCATAACTGACAAGTAAATGTAGTAGGCAGCTGTTGCATGTTTGGTTATGAGAAAATATGGTTTGAAGAATGACTATTACAGCTACATGTAACGACTTCTTAAACCCCATGTTGTGTGGCGCTGGAGATTATGTTATGACCACAGCATTCTGTCTCGTGTACTACCAATCATTTCTGAAACTGATGTTCCTCAATGGCATGATGACAACCTATCCAGCATCTTCTCTCATGGTCATATGTGACATAGTTGGGATCATGTAGTGGTGGTCTATGTCCTGCTGTACCAACCGTTCTGATCAAAAGTTGACTTTCAAAGACAGATAAGACAGCTGTTAGTTAGTTGCATATCCTTTAAAGGACACTACAGTCAACACTAGCATTTTTTTCTGTTGTGATCTCTTGGCAAGTTTACGTTCAGTAGTGTGCCATTGCTTTCTGAAAGACTAGCACCCATACCATTTTGTAAAAAATAATCAACGCAGAGTGGTCTGCTGCCAAATCGCCTCAGTGTGTTTCAAATGTGGGTATGTGGGATCACGAACTGCATCCGTAACCCATTCGTCATGGTCCCAGCTAAGACAGCTGTAGCAATATTAAAAAGAATCTTTCCTGTGTCTGGATTCAAACTGGGTGTATACTGCTAGCCATGTAAGTGTATACACCAATCAGCACTTGATGGATAATGTGGTCGATATCACACCGCTCACCTTTACTTGAAAGAAATGTTCTGGTAGCCACTCTAGGTCAGGCTTTCCAGACCAACCACAACACACCTGTGGTTCATCAACTCACTACTCTCCTGACATAGTTCCTCGTGATGTTGTAACACACCTGTGGTTCATCAACTCACTACTCTCCTGACATAGTTCCACGTGATGTTGTAACACACCTGTGGTTCATCAACTCACTACTTTCCTGACATAGTTCCGCGTGAAGTTGCAACACACCTGTGGTTCACCAGCTCACTACTCTCCTGACATAGTTCCACGTGATGTGGCAACACACCTGTGATTCATCAACTCACTACTCTCCTGACATAGTTCCTCGTGAAGTTGCAACACACCTGTGATTCATCAACTCACTACTCTCCTGACATAGTTCCTCGTGAAGTTGCAACACACCTGTGATTCATCAACTCACTACTCTCCTGTCATAGTTCCTCGTGAAGTTGCAACACACCTGTGGTTCATCAACTCACTACTCTCCTGACATAGTTCCTCATGATGTCTCAACAGATCTCATATATGAAACAATGAGAACAACAGTGATGGTAAGAACCATGTTTTAAATGCTTGCTCGCTTTGAACTCAAGCGTAGTCCATACATGGGCAACTACTTCTAGTCTACTATTTTAGCATGTGGGTTAGCCTTCTCTTTTACCAGTGTTCCTCACTATCAGGTGAACCCACTCCGTCTTGAGATGTACTTGTAATTAACATGCCCCGAGTCAAGGACGAGAAGTGAACATTTTAATCCAACTGACCCGTGTAGGGGTTAAACCAGCTACCTCGGCATCAGCACACCAGATGTTTAAGAGCAAATGCTCTTACCCACTCGACCATACTGACTTTATGGTATGAACAACTACTACAATGTAGAATATACTAAAGTATAGGCAAATTACTCCACATGGTCAACACAGTGGCAGAAATATGTTTATGGAAGACTTTCAATACAACAGCAAACATATCTATTCAATCACAACACTTTGGTACTCTTTTGTAAACAATTCAATACCAGACAGCATTTGAAACAAGTAAAAATGAGAAAATGTATGTGTGAGGCACAACTACAGCCCACATGTGTAGGATTCTATGAATAATATATGACTGATGAAAAGTAGGCTTACAATGGTGTGTGTGTGTGTGTGTGTGTGTCCAGGCAAGCTCATCAGACTCATCATCTTCATGTGCTATGCTGATAAACCTGGGCAGTCATGGTTTGCCATCTCACACGATCACCAGAGTCTTGCAGCAAGTCTATGTTCTTGTCCTAATTAAGCTATATGGCCAAGCCATCCAGGTATTTATTTCCTTTCTTCCCCTTGCTCTTTTCCCATCAATTTTGCTACTGACATTACATCAGTTTGGACATGCCCACATGCACTCCAAATCCCTCACAAGATATCAATGAGTATGCATACTTATAGTTTTAGTGGCCATATGGTTCAAACACCTCTGCTTCAACCTCTACCACAATTCTTCCTGCTAATGTCAAATTTAATTTCTGCTTCCACCAGTTATAGTCATTTTTTATAACCATCTCGGGTCCATGTTTTCTTCCTCTTGCATTTTTCCATTGCTAATTTGACATGCATGAATTGTTTCACTGAAATGATTTTGTTAACAAACTTAATTCACACACCATTCACATTTAATACACACCTCTTATGCTCATATAGCACACCTCTTATGCTCATATAGCACACCTCTAATGTTCACATAGCACACATCCTGTGCTTATATTGCACGCTGCTTATGCTAATATAGCATACCTCTTATGCTCGCATGTAGAATGCCTCTAATGCGTATATAACACCTCTTATGCTCATACAGAACACCTCTTATTCGCATATAGCACGCCACTTACGTTTATATAGCACACCTCTTATGTTCATATAGTATGCTCTTTTGTTAATAGCACATCTCTTATGATCATATAGTACACCTCTTATGCTCATATAACACACCTCTTATGTTCATATAGCACACTTCTTACACACGTTGCACACCTCCTATGCTCACATAACCATTCTGGGTCAATCATTATAACGTGTCATGCCTACAAGTGTAGATGATCACAGTTTGTTATCTCACACGGCCACCAGAAACTAGAATCAGGACTATGTTCTTGTTTTAATTATAAGACCTGGCTCAGCCATCTAGGTATTGATCTCTCTGCCTTTCTCTTGCACTTTCTCCCATCACGTTTGCCAGTTGTAACATATGGGTAACATTTTTGATTTGTGACTGCTCAAAGACCACCAAGCCAGCAGAGACCTGACTACACCAGGCAGAGTGATAAGCAGCAGTGTTGTCCTACATCTCACAGATCACTATTTAATACTTGTCGCCAGTGACACATCAAGATGTAGCACTGGTGCTCATCTGAATGGTCTAAGGTGTCCCATAGTTTCCTGACCATCAAGTTTCTTGCAGACGGGAATGGGTGATTATTGCCAAGACTAGAAAAATAGCTGATCGAGAGTAATGCAAACAGAGACAATGGTGAAATATATTAACAGGACCAGACAGAGTTAAAATAACAAGACGGAAATAAGTGACTGAGGATAACTCACTAAAGGCGCAGTAATTTGAATGACAGTCAGGAATATGGAGGCTTGGCCACTAAAGTCATGTGATAATGCAACACGTCAGGCGAGAACTACACGGCGTAGATCCTTCAGGCATGCAGCGGCTGACTTGTCAACATCTAACTAAGGCAGCCTAACAAAGAGTTACGCTACAATTTCAGCGATTCAAAGAAGATGTATTCTATTCAGTTCACAGTGGGAACAGAAGAACAAATTAGTAGCTACAGCCATTGAGAATATTCTTCAACTGTACCTCTGTACTAGTGTTAACCATGACAGATGCCTAGAGGCCATTTTTCTTTAACAGCCAGCAAATTGTAAGTTGGTGACTAGTTTCTTATTGTGAATTGAGTATAGACAGCGACGAGTGAAAAGAGACCATGACGCCAGGCAACTATGAATGTAGGGACCCCATGACAGATTGCCAGACATGTATGATGTTTCTTACTGTGCCACGCATTGAGTGGAGGCTCGTCTTGGTCAGTGCTGGAATCTGATGCAAAGCGGGTTGCCAGAATTAAACTTATAGAACTGACAACGAGTGAGTCGTCAATTCATGTGTCAGCTGTGATTCTCTCGAGTGACTGTATGCCTATTGCTGTATGCAAGATATTGAGCGATGATTCAAGTAAACAACAATATTGCAATTATTCTTCCTCACATCTTGCAATCTCCAACAGCATGTATCAACTGAGTGCTGGCACCTTCATGTGCCATCCATGGCAAAAGGCTGTCAGTAATCTTATTTCTCTCTATTTATCTTTCCACAAATCTTTCCAGCTGTCACAATATGTTCTAGGTTTTCATTCCTCATAATGTGGTCGAATAATGCTGACCGCTGCTTTCTGACATTTGTGATAAATTTATCTGAATGTTAGCTTTTTTGAAAACATGTAGTTAACTCATTTCGGCTGTGGAAAGAATGTTCAGTATTCTTCTGTAAAACCATATCTCTGAGATTTCAAGTGATTGACTTGTTTACTTGCTGTCACAAACACATGCAACAACCTGTCTTCTATCTAACATGAAAGAATTCTTTTTCCAACCTCCAAGGACCAGGATGTATTGTATAAGATGTTCTTCAATGTATAAAATGCAGTTTTTGGTATACCTATTGTGTATTTTATCTGACAAGAATTTACCAAAGGCATAAACATATTCCATTTCCATGCAAAACTATGAATGTGCCTCACACAAACAAAGCAGGTTGCAACTGCAGACTTTGACATTCAAAATATGACATAAAAAAACCACAGAATTAAATAGAGGACATGACGTCAATATTTTAATTACGTTCTAGCTGTATGAAATACCAGCAAGCAACAGTACAAAACTTCACACAGCTGGAATAATACGTGTAATTTCACCTGTGATCCATTAACATTGTTCAAATTTTGCATTAATGAAAATGTACTTAAAACTGGACATGTTTCTGATTTACACATGTCAAACATGAAAAAATCCACATGATGACAGCTGACATAATAATGAGTTTAAAATTACAGTGGTAGACAATGTAAATTACAGCAGGAATATGTGTGTTGTATATTTCATATTGAAGGATTTATATCATTGCTTTAGTTTATGTTCTGTGATTTCTCTAGTATGCATGTAATGAGATACAGCAAAATATTCCAGGCAATAAATTGCACAATCTATTACATGTATATTTTTAAGATAAAATTCACTATGGGAAAACACTGTATTGAATTCACATGTTTTTTAACCCAGTAGTTAATTAATTAGTTAATGCTACATGACATCCAATTTAGAGCAAAGAAATAATTAAACAACAAGAAGTAGAAACTCAGAATACATGAAGGTTCAAGTCACACAATATACATTTTTGAGTTAGGTAAGGCACAATATTTTCTCATTCTCAAACAAGACATTCAAAGTCATGTAATGAACATCCTATATTCTCATACGCTACTTCTATCTTCTCTGTACACATTCAGGTGTCAATATGAATAAATCCAAATAAACAAGCAGGCAACTTGGGCTTGTTGAAATCTCCAGACAATGCGTCTGTCCTCAAATGGAGCGGGTGTAGGCTAAAACTCCTGCAATGATTGTTTAGCTGTCATGTTACCAGTTAGTTACAATCACCAAACATTATTTCTGTCTTGTATCCCACATATACATCTGAAACTTCAACATATGTCCTTTCATGTATTGTGGTGAAAGAGTCTGTATTTGAAAGTTTGAAAACCTTAACCAGAAGAACCACTTCATCTTCTTCCACCCCTCATTTCATTGAGGAAATGTGCCCTCAGCTGTTTAACACCAAGCTGTCCAATATGTTCCTATCTGCTGCAGCTCCCTCCATGTCCTTCCCATATTATTCATCATCCATTCATTCATTCAGTAGCATGTCCTTTGTAAAACCTCGCTCCCATAACAACCTTCCGGAAAACTTCTCGGTCATAAGCAAGATGTCCCACATCAGATACACCCATCTGGAAATCATCCACCACATCCTGCACCCATCTTCTCTTTGACCATCCTCTTCCTCTCTTCCCAGGTGTATACCCCTCCATTACTGTTCTCTCCAAACTTTTGTGACGTTTCAAGTGACCAAAATATTTCAATTTTCTTTGTTTTATCGTCTTTATTAGCCAAACTTCTTCAATATTCAGCTTCTGTCATATGGATGCATTCGTTCTTTTCTATATCCAAGATATTCTTAGAACCTTTCTATAACATTTATATTCAAAGGCATTTATGTGTTGTTCAGATTGTCTTGTAGGTGTCCAGGTCTCACAGGCATACATTGCAATGGGAAAGATGCATGCTCTTAAAAATCTAATTTGTTGGTTCTATCTGTCACACTCCACAATTGATTCAGTTTTAGTTTTTGAAGAGCAATAGATATTCGTCTGTTAATTTCTGTCATATTATCCATCAGTATCTCCAATTTCTGTTCTCCCTGTATATGTAGGCAGTTTAATTCTCCCTCTATTTATTTACCATGTGGGTGAATGGATTTTCTAGTTACCTATTCTTGGAAGAAAAATTGCTTGGCAACCTGTACTTCACCAATGCCATCACTAGTCACTGAACCCTAGCCTGTACTGCCAATATGGCAGGGTAACATGGTCAGGCTCTAGTCAAGCTAATAAAGGGGGAATCGACCAATTGTATCTGCTGTAACAAAGCCTGCTGAGGACTACAAACTCTGTACACTGCAAGGCTGAAAGAGAACAATAGAAATTCTCTACAATGGTAGGGTCATTCAGAGCCCACATCTTGCATTCAGCACTTGGGGAGCTCATGAGCATGCTGGAATTTAGTGCGCTGCTTCTGTACACAGAGGAACCAAGTAGTTCCTAGTCCTTCAAAACATACAAGTGAAAAACAGCACGAATCATTAGCCTTCTAGCAAAACCAACAATCCCCATGTATAACAGCAATATATTTGTGGAACCTCACCTGTAAAAAGGGGAACTATACAATTTGGTGGACAATGTTTTCTCTGACAAATCTTCAACTGTGCACGCAAATAGCAAAAGACATTTGTGTGATGGTCCAGCATGCAATGAGACAACAATGTGCAGACTACAGGGACAAACAATACAAGCTGGAACTAGTGCTACATGCCGAGTGCATGGATGAGTTAGATGTGACATCAGCATGGCGGATGAGTAACTAGCTGCTATGCTACCTCGGCTCCCTGTCTAATTTTGGTGCTAAGTTTAATTTATTTTTCCTCTTCCACAAGTTTCCTAGCACCATAGAAGCTCCTATTGTCTTTTTGTATTCTTATTTTAAGATCTCTGTTTCCCCATCTTTGTCTTCATTACTAATGAAATAGGTATATAATGCCACTTCTTGAAGTGGCTACCCCATACTTTGTAAACTTCAGCCACAAAATCCAAGCAAACATGAACCAAGCCATATGAACTATAATTTCATACATGTGCTCTATGTACAGACAATAAAGAAATGTATATTCTTCTCAAATATATAAAGTCACAACCAATAGAGCCCTCAAGCTCTGCTAACATGTCTGCTGACAAACAAATTATCGTAGTATTTTCAAACTGAAACTGATTAAGGAAACTTCGTGAAAATAAAACATGAAATAAAGGATAAGAAACATAAGTATAACTTCCAATATGTACAAGTGCACTTGGGAGGATATGTAAATCTTTAAGACAAATTAATTTCATTTCTATTGTTTGATACTGTCAAACAAATTTCATTTGCTTTGAGTAAGAAAAAATTTAGTTACATACAATGAGGTTCCCATGAGCAGTATATTTGTCATATGAGCGGTATGTTGTATATACATATGAAATATCCCTGTAAATGTTATGATGGTTTGGTTCTGTCAATAGAGAATGATGATGATGATGACGGCCAACATGGTCAGTACAATAATGTGAAGTCTCTATTTTCACACAAATTCTCCTTGCACACACAATAAAAACAAACAGCACAATTTTTTGTGAAAATTATCTGAAGAACATGAACAGCATTGAACCAAGCAGGAAGTAAATGCCATTGTATATAAACGATAAAAACACATTGGTTAAAAAGATATCTGGAGAAAATAAAGAACTACCATAAAAACATTACTCTCTGGCTGGAGGTTCTGACACCTTCTGAAACCACCATTACTGCATTAGCTCTCTGTGAAAAAATGCTATTTCTGTTAACATTCCCAACCCTGCAGAACATACTAGGCTAACAAACACTAGGTTCATTTGTATTCATTCTCTTCATGTTTGTTTCCAGCAATCTTTGACATGTCCTGTTCTTCTAGGTGCAGGCTAGTTACTGTAACAATGTACCCTGATACATATCAATGCCAACTATGATTATCAACAAAACTAGCAAGTAACAAGTAAAGGACACTTTTAAACACCTGAAAGTGTATTGGACATACAGTGCCAGCCTCATACTTGTATAGATGAACCACCTCTCAAGGGGTGATGATGTCAATGTCATGTAGGCTGTCTTCACTTCCCAAGACATTTTCTGATAACCTTTTTAGCCTTGGTTGACCTGGAGCCTAGGTACATTAAATAAAATCCACCTTGATCTGTGGCCACCGAGCTATCACACAAGTGCCACTATGCTTCTGCCCCCCAACGGTAAAGTACTTCAGCCATACAAAGAGACACAGCTCACAGTTAAAGGGTGTGCTGAGAGGAAAGTGCATGGGAATCGTTCAAGAGGTAAACAACAATATAAATGGGTAGACAACATCAAGAAATTACTGCGAGAAGCATCTATGAGCACACCATGAAGACAAAAAACAGAGCATGTTGCAGACTCACAACAGCCAACTTTTAATGTGGAGATGGCACTTAATCATGATGATAATTCTGAAATCAGCAGCAGTCACATGTACCAGTATTATAAATGTTAAATGCTGTAACATTTGAATATAACAAAGACTACAGTATCTTTCCAGCTGAGGAACTATAGTGGCACTCTCTACACTTAATGTAACAGAAGCCGGTCTCTGACATTCAAGTGTAGCATTCAGGTCAAACATAATTTAACACTTTACCAAATTGTTAATGCATTTGTTATTACATGTGAACTACAGGCAATCAGATGTTAGATACTGCTATAAGGATGTGGAGTGTCAGGCCTTTACATATATTAGGTCACAAATAAAATGATGTGACCAGTTCATTTTCTTTGCCACATTTTGCTACTAGAATATTCATAAAATGATCCTGCATCAATCTGACAAGGTGAGTCAGCCCTAGAGCACTACTAGACAGGAAATGGGTAATTTCTGCTACTACTGGTAATTTAATGTTAGGTACTATGTTCATGAACCAGTATATGTTCATAAACCAGTGTATTTTCATAAACCAGTGTATCAGCTAGTATTTAAAAGACCAGGTGACAGTGGTGATCCCTGTAGTAGACCCAGTAATATACATTGATGTTTTGAGGTCCATGCACCACATCGCAATGATACTGTTCTTTCTAAAAGAGCCGCTGCAATCAAGCTGACCAAGATAGGCTCTATGTACATGACCAACAGCAATCTCATGATCATGCTGTATGGGATGCTGACAATGGCATAAGTAGATCCAGGACATAAAGTGACGGCAGCAGCTGACACTGAACAACAACACCTGTTCTGTCTTCTCTACCAGGGACTTGTGCTAGGTGTCATAGATTATGGTCTGGACCTCTTCACTGTCAGCAAGACCCAGTTAAAAAGATTAGACAAGGTGTAAAATGAAAGAATGAGACTGATACTGAGCCGCACAAAAGATACCTCATGCCAGGCCATGCTTGATTTACCAATGATGGCAACTAACCACAAAACTGCACAGGTTAAGTAGTACCTGAGAGCATCAGCTAATAAATAAAACACCTCCTACAGAGTGTTACTGATGACAGAAAGGAAATACACCTCAGAAGAGGTCACTCCTGGATGGTAGAGGCTGATGAGATAATCAAGCAGGTCTGTGACTCTGGTCATCTCCAACCTCCAACACAGAAAAGAATGGGCGCTTTCAGGCACAGACTTGCAAAAGACATTCTCAGGTTGATATTACACTACGGAGATACTGCCGAGGTCAGCTGCCTGCATCAGGTGACACTGAGATAAAGGAATTGGCCACAAAAGTCACATCCAGAAGACATCATCATCTACACAGATGGGTCCATAAAGCGTGGGTTCAAGGTCATCTTCAGCATACATAGTACACAAATGGGTAGAACAATCAAAGAGGATAACAGTGTGTTCAAGACAACCACATCAAGCTTGGAGCACTAGCATGGGCAGCAGAACAGGAAGTCACACATGTGATCATCACTGCCTCCAGAGCACTAGCATGGGCAGCAGAACAGGAAGTCACACATGTGATCATCACTGCCTCCAGAGCACTAGCATGGGCAGCAGAACAGGAAGTCACACATGTGATCATCACTGCCTCCAGAGCACTAGCATGGGCAGCAGAACAGGAAGTCACACATGTGACCATCACTGCCTCCAGAGCACTAGCATGGGCAGCAGAACAGGAAGTCACACATGTGATCATCACTGCCTCCAGAGCACTAGCATGGGCAGCAGAACAGGAAGTCACACATGTGATCATCACTGCCTCCAGAGCACTAGCATGGGCAGCAGAACAGGAAGTCACACATGTGATCATCACTGCCTCCAGAGCACTAGCATGGGCAGCAGAACAGGAAGTCACACATGTGACCATCACTGCCTCCAGAGCACTAGCATGGGCAGCAGAACAGGAAGTCACACATGTGATCATCACTGCCTCCAGAGCACTAGCATGGGCAGCAGAACAGGAAGTCACACATGTGATCATCACTGCCTCCAGAGCACTAGCATGGGCAGCAGAACAGGAAGTCACACATGTGACCATCACTGCCTCCAGAGCACTAGCATGGGCAGCAGAACAGGAAGTCACACATGTGATCATCACTGCCTCCAGAGCACTAGCATGGGCAGCAGAACAGGAAGTCACACATGTGATCATCACTGCCTCCAGAGCACTAGCATGGGCAGCAGAACAGGAAGTCACACATGTGATCATCACTGCCTCCAGAGCACTAGCATGGGCAGCAGAACAGGAAGTCACACATGTGATCATCACTGCCTCCAGAGCACTAGCATGGGCAGCAGAACAGGAAGTCACACATGTGATCATCACTGCCTCCAGAGCACTAGCATGGGCAGCAGAACAGGAAGTCACACATGTGATCATCACTGCCTCCAGAGCACTAGCATGGGCAGCAGAACAGGAAGTCACACATGTGATCATCACTGCCTCCAGAGCACTAGCATGGGCAGCAGAACAGGAAGTCACACATGTGATCATCACTGCCTCCAGAGCACTAGCATGGGCAGCAGAACAGGAAGTCACACATGTGATCATCACTGCCTCCAGAGCACTAGCATGGGCAGCAGAACAGGACGTCACACATGTGATCATCACTGCCTCCAGAGCACTAGCATGGGCAGCAGAACAGGACGTCACACATGTGATCATCACTGCCTCCAGAGCACTAGCATGGGCAGCAGAACAGGAAGTCACACATGTGATCATCACTGCCTCCAGAGCACTAGCATGGGCAGCAGAACAGGAAGTCACACATGTGATCATCACTGCCTCCAGAGCACTAGCATGGGCAGCAGAACAGGAAGTCACACATGTGATCATCACTGCCTCCAGAGCACTAGCATGGGCAGCAGAACAGGAAGTCACACATGTGATCATCACTGCCTCCAGAGCACTAGCATGGGCAGCAGAACAGGAAGTCACACATGTGATCATCACTGCCTCCAGAGCACTAGCATGGGCAGCAGAACAGGAAGTCACACATGTGATCATCACTGCCTCCAGAGCACTAGCATGGGCAGCAGAACAGGAAGTCACACATGTGATCATCACTGCCTCCAGAGCACTAGCATGGGCAGCAGAACAGGACGTCACACATGTGATCATCACTGCCTCCAGAGCACTAGCATGGGCAGCAGAACAGGAAGTCACACATGTGATCATCACTGCCTCCAGAGCACTAGCATGGGCAGCAGAACAGGAAGTCACACATGTGATCATCACTGCCTCCAGAGCACTAGCATGGGCAGCAGAACAGGACGTCACACATGTGATCATCACATCCGACTCCATGAACACAGTGCAGACAATTGCAGCTGGAAGTCTCCACTCTGAATGGATTGTGAGCATTCAGAAATCAAGCTTCACACCACACACCTGGTTGTTGTGAAGCTTGGTCAGGCACGTCAATGCCACCTTTGAGGGAAAGAGAGGATGTGCCAGAACCAACACATTTTGACAATAGTGAGCAGAAATACTTTGCGATGGATGCTGCATTGGAGGACTGAGCATGCATGGAATGCCTAATGAGCAGTGATGTCTTTTGACATAGCATAACATAACATTAGCTAATATCTCTCTCTCCTCTCTCTCTCTATATATATATATATCTTTGGGAAAACACAAAATATAACTGAGGAGCTCGACTGATGGGAAAAACACAAAATATAACTGAGAAGCTCAGCAGATGGGAAAACACAAATTATGACTGAGAAGCTTGGCGAATGGAGAAACACACGTTGATACAGGCAAACGTTTAGTTTTTGTAATTCTGTTGATAAAGATTCCAGTCAAAGTGTTTGACTGCATCTGTTTGTGAAATTTAGGAAGATAACCAGACAACCAAATCTCTCTCTCTCATATTCTCTTCAGGTAAACAAAAGATTCCAGAGACAAAATTAGGGTTGGCGGCTAGATAACACACACATTTAGAGCAGGTATATTAGACAAATTAAAGCTGCGGTAGTGCCGTGGTTAGATGATTTACTGCAAGCATTGTGGTCAAGGGTTCAAACATGCACTGTGCCAGATTGTTAAAAACTGCTGGGCTTGCAAGCTGACCCAGCCTAAAATGGACAAAAGGCAATGTCTTGGGAAAGTGAAAGTAGCTGGTGTGATACTGACCACATCCTGTTTGGTGAATAAAAGTACAGGCCTAGCACACAGAGGGATGGGAACCAGACAACTCACAGGGAGAGGAACCTGACAACACACAGGGATAGGAACCTGACAACACACAGTGAAGGGATGGGAACCTGACAACACACAGGGACCCACAGTGAAGGGATGGGAACCTGACAACACACAAGGACACACAGTGAAGGGATGGGAACCTGACAACACACAGTGAAGGGATGGAAACCTGACAACACACAGTGAAGGGATGGAAACCTGACAACACACAGGGATGGGAACCTGACAACACACAGTGAAGGGATGGGAACATGACAACACACAGTGAAGGGATGGAAACCTGACAACACACAGTGAAGGGATGGAAACCTGACAACACACAGTGAAGGGATGGAAACCTGACAACACACAGGGACACACAGTGAAGGGATGGGAACCTGATAACAAACAGTGAAGGGATGGGAACCTGACAGCACACAGTGAAGGGATGGGAACCTGACAACACACAGTGAAGGGATGGTGCCTTAAAGCTGATTCCATTATTAAGCATAATATGAACGAATCAACAATAAGTCAATGTTGGGTTTCACGGTTCAAACTTAACAGGAACTCATAACTGCAATGGATCCATAACGATGAAGGAATGATGCGGTAGACTAGTGTTGAGAAATGAGAAATCATCGATGTTTATTATGCTGCTGACATACAGTAAATGTACTCACATCAAATAGTTCTCTACCTGGCCTGTGATGCCAAGCCGGTGGTAGAATTAATAAATAACTATTTATGATTCTGTACCAACCGTTATTTCTCCTCAAGCTTTCGTCACCTTTATTCCTCCTTTCGTCTGCCCATCCGTTATGACGCTGTAAGAATCAGTGTTTCTAGGTGATCTCTGTTCATAGCGGTTTCAGTTGACGGCGGCATTCCTCGACATGATCGGTGCTTCAATCCTTGATCTACCCATGTCATTCATCTACTATTCTTCTATCAACACAGTTCTCCACTTTCTCCTTGTAACGCCAGTTCAAAAATCTAAACACAACCTTCCAAGGTGGATTCCAGTCAAAACTCCTCGTAGCTCAGTGACTGTCAGAGACTGACGTTTCTGCATTTACCTTCTCGTCTCCTAGATTCCATACGCTTTTGGTTCCAGGATTCCTTCTATGTTCTTGTTGACGTCAATAGCGGGTGCGTGCCCCATGGCAGATGGGAACCTGACAACACACAGGGATGGGAACCTAGGGACACATAGTAAAGGGATGGGAACCTGACAACACACAGTGAAGGAATGGGAACCTAACAGCACACAGTGAAGGGATGGAAACCTGACAGCACACAGTGAAGGGATGGGAACCTGACAACACACAGTGAAGGGATGGAAACCTGACAACACACAGTGAAGGGATGGAAACCTGATAACACACAGTGAAGGGATGGGAACCTGACAACACACAGTGAAGGGATGGAAACCTGACAACACACAGGGATGGGATAGGAACCTGACAACATACAGTGAAGGGATGGGAACCTGACAGCACACAGGGATGGGAACCTGACAGCACACAGGGAAGGGAACCTGACAGCACACAGGGATGGGAACCTGAAAACACACAGTGAAGAGATGGGAACCTGACAACACACAGTGAAGGGATGGGAACCTGACAACACACAGGGATGGGGACCAGGCAACCTACAGGGCTGGGGACCTGACACATATTCAAGAAGGAAACATAACTTACAGCTAAGCGGGAAGACAAAAATAACAACACATCAACAAAAGAAATTGATAAAACACAAAAAAATGGCATTAGAAATTAAAAGGCAATGTTCATAAAATCAGGCATATCCTTCAATGGGAAAGGAAGAATGGGAAGACCAAATGGTAAACAAAAATTAGCTAAGATAAAAAATACAATATAAAATGTATCCTGAAAAATTAAAAGGTGGATGTAAAGGGAATGTAAATGTTAATCAACTGGTGTCTGTATGCATTTTACAAACTAAATAGGTATACATTTGAAATTTTCATCTGCAATGAATATATTCTTACTTGATCTTCATGGTTTCATTAATTAAGGTATTTTATCTATGTCTGCAGCTGTGATTATAGTTTCATTAATTCAGGTATTGTATCTATGTCTGCAGCTGTGATTATAGTTTCATATTACAGTTTCATTAATTCAGGTATTGTATCTATGTCTGCAGTTGTGATTACAGTTTCATATTACAGTTTCATTAATTCAGGTATTGTATCTATGTCTGCAGCTGTGATTATAGTTTCATATTACAGTTTCATTAATTCAGATATTCTACTATGAGTTATGTTGATAATGGCATGACTGTGATCAGACAAGAGTTTGACACCTGTGTTCGTCCACTCACTAAATTATGGAAATACTGGCCAACTATTTCTCCCTGCTCTCAGGCCTACAAAATTTGTTGGACCTATTACATCACACACTCATAGTAGAAAACTGCTAGGGACAGATTAAAAATCTGACATCTGCAGCTCTGTTTATTGTTGCATATGTTAAGTAATTCTTGTAGTTATGATTAACGTTTCATTAACTATGATATTTTATCTGGCACTTAACCTTTAAGAAAATAAAATGGGTATAGGATCATTTACCAAAGATGGCATGGAAGTGGGGTCCTTTACTTGTTATTTCTGTAATCTTTTAGCTGTGCATATTGTTCAATCAACAACAATGTCTTACACTATTTACTGTTTAATTGTTTAATCAACAACAATTCCTTACACTGTTTCCTGTTTAATTGTTCAATCAACAACAATGTCTTACACTGTTTCCTGTTTAATTGTTCAAACAACAATAATTCCTTTTCTGTTTAATTGTTTAATCAACAACAATGCCTTACACTGTTTCCTGTTTAATTGTTCAATCAACAATAATTCCTTACACTGTCTCCTGTTTAATTGTTCAATCAACAATAATTCCTTACACTGTTTTCTGTTTAATTGTTCAATCAACAACAATGCCTTACAGTGTTTCCTGTTTAACTGTTCAATAAACAACAATGCCTTACACTGTTTCCTGTTTAAGTGTTCAATCAGCAATACATTACATTACACTGTTTACTGTTTAGTTAAACCTATGCTAACTTTTGTACTCATTTCAAATTAACTTAATCAACTAAAAACATACCTGAATTGAAACATTTATATACAGCTGTTTCATATCTCCCGTTAAACTCCCCCAGGCTGAAACTACATAACACCCTTGGCACTCCAAAAGCAACAATTGAAGCAGACAACATAAAACTCAAGGAAATATTATGCAATATTTACAGAACTAAAAACATAAGAATATGACACAGCAAAAGCAACACATCTTGCCTTGGAGGCTCCTCCCAACCCTTATTCTTGCAGCAAGTCAGTATTAGGAAAACTGGCATTATTCACCTGCAGCAAGATGAAGGATGGATGGGTTTTATGGATAAGACAGACAGACAGGCAGGCAGATTATAAAGATTGATAGACAGACAGATTTGCAGTAAAAGTAAATAAAATTCAGATAATAAAATGTAATAACAAAAGGGATAAAACATGAATTGAGAAAAACTAGAATACACAGTTAACAAAATATGCACAACAAAAAACAATGTATCAACTTATAACATTAAAAACAACATTCAAATATAGTCCTCAATTCACCATATTTATAAATTTCACATCTAACACACTGTTCTTTTTTGTCAAACAGATAATTACAAAAAATAAAAAATAAAGAAAATAACACAAAAAATGAATTAGACAAATTTGAAATCAGATACAGTTCTGGAACTGAGTCAACTACAGAAAGGAAATCAATGGTAATGTTAAGGACAATATGAAAAAGTAAATGTCATATTTTGAAAATACATAAACTTAGTTTAGCTGAATGACTCAGTGCATTATTTTTGTTGTTCTTTGTTCACATTAATATCATTCTTTACATTTGTCTCTTGTTTCATGCTATCTCATATATTTAGATATTTTCGGTCAGCTAAGCTTGTCCGAATATCAGATGGGACATGCAGATTAAAACGAAAGACTAAATAATGAAAACATCTAAAATCCAAATATAAACTCTACAGTTGTTACAATGTCTTGCGTTTCTTGAAGTAAAGAAAAGCAACTAACAAAAATGAAAAAAGCATCAAGAATACAAGTATCATATCTTGATAAATATAACCTCTGACATAATGTATCACACCCATTTAATTCAATAAAAAAATCAACAAATAATATGTGAATCATTTTATTATATAAAAGATAATTTATTTTCTCTCCTTGCCTCAACAGTCTGCAGAAGGCTTAGCTGAAAACACCATCAGAGTCTAAGACTTTTCTAAAAGCACCATCAGTCTCGAGGACGTTAGTGATAACACCATCAGACTCGAAGACTTTATTGTTAACGCAATCATTCTCTAAGACTTTGCTGATAACACAATCAGTCTCTAACATTCTCTATCCCTGATTATCATATTCCAGTCCTTGAAATTGAGCTCCTTCTGATTCCGGTTCAAGCAGCAATAGGAGATATGCTTCTGTGAAATGTTGCAAATGTGTGATGATCATACGGTTCATGTCAGACGTTTGATGTTTTCGCAGACTCGAGGAACTTCTCATGTGACAGCATGTTCTAGAAGAGAGTAGAAACAAGACATCAGGAAACAGATCAAAATAATATGATTTGCTTCCAGCTCAATGCAGTGGGGATGGGTGTGTCTCTGTGTGAGTGTGTGTGTATATCTGTGGGCGGGGGAGGGAGAAGAGGAGAGAGAGAGAGAGAGAAAGCATGAGAGAGAGAGAGAGGAAGGATTGAAAGAGGGGGGGGGGGAGTAGGGGTTCCCTCTGCAGTGAAGTAGTCATGCTAGATTCTCCAAGGCTGGAATATGGGTTGATTTTATGTTTTTGTTCAAAGCAAAGAATAAACAAACTAACCTAATTTACATGTTAGGCACTGTTTCAATCTCAAAAACCACTATGAGCCTGTTTTTACAGACTCAAGGAGTTAGCTAACTAAGGTGGAGAAAGGAATGTTTCATGTGGAATGGCTATCCTCGCTTCAGAGGTCACAGATTGTGAGAATTGTATGGATATTTTGCCCTGGCCATGTGGGAGTCGGGGAATGAACAGGCTGATAGGCTGGCATGGAATGCATCTCTTGGTGGTAGATTATCTATGGGCAAGGGAGAGGTGGACGTGCGCCTGTGGGACCAGGTGGTGAAGGCGGGAACAGATTGAGAACCAGTATGTGGAAAGAATGATATTGCAGGGGATCGGCTGGGGTTCTGAAAGAATCTCAAAACTGAGTGGCAAGACAAGGAGAACCTTCAATCAGATAGCGATGAGAACGATTAGTACTATAACTCTTCACAGGCTGTTGAACAAGCGGACGGAGCTTGGATGGGAATGCCCTGAGTGCAGTGATGTCGGTTCATAACTCAACTCAACTATGAGCCTGTTTTAATGTTAACGAAGAAAAACCCATTACTTCTTCCCAAATTAAATTAAACTATTAACAATGTGTCATAATGTAATGAAACAACAAGTTAATACATACACAGGACTTGAGACAACTATTAACAATAAGTTATGATGTAATGAAACAACAAGTTATGATGTAATGAAACAAGTTAATACAAACACAGGACCACAAATAATGTAATGAAACAAGTTAAAACATATCATAGGACATAATTAAAATTTTAATAATGTGTCACAGTCACAATGTAATGAAACAACAAACGCAGGGCAAAATAAAACTGTTAACATCATACATCACAAAGTAATGAAACAAGTAATACACACACAGGACATTTAAATTAACTGCCAATTGGTTTATCAAAACCTGTCTTAATTCTATCAACAGAATTGTGTTTTGTCTTGTGTATAAGAAAGGGTAGAATCATTTGCCATGGGTGTTGGGTGCAGTTTGAAACATATGAAACATAGCTACAGGCGTTTTGGCAGCCTTGCGTTGGTTTTTTTTTTTACAAAATGGTATGGATGCCTGTCATTCAGAAAGCAATGGCAAAGTAATGAACGTAAACTTGCCAAGAGATCACAAACAGCAGAAAAAATTCCGGGGTTGACTGTGACATCCTGTAAATTATATGCAACAAACTTATTTTTAAAATTTGGTATATGGTGCTTGCCCCATATTTTTATAGACCACTGGGTACTCTGTCGGGCCTTGTGCGAAGAAGTTACGGACGCGATTCGTGATCACATATCCATCCATCATGTGCCATGCCGGTAAGCGTGAGCAGTCATGTTCTGCCATCTCACTCGATCACCAGAGTCGTGGATCAGCTCCGTGTTTCTGTCTCGACCATGCAACAAGGCCAAGCCATCCAGGTACTTGCTTCTAGGTCTTCCCCTTGGTCTGTTCCCCTCGATCTTACCAGTTGTCACCAAATTCTCCAATCCATTTCTTCTCATAACATGCCCAAAATATTTTGACTGTCTACGTCTAATTTCTCTAATCAATTTACGATCTTCATTTGTTTCTTGAAGGACTTGTTCATTGGTCTTTCTGGCTGTCCATGGTATTCTTTGCATTTTCCTCAGAAACCACATCTCTACAGCCATCAGATGTTTTTCAGCCTGACTGCTCATTGTCCACGCTTCACATCCATATAAAAGTACAGGTTCAATGTAGCATCTCAACACTCTTTCTCGTTTCAATTGACATCTTTTTATTGGTCAATATGTTTTTCATCTTGCTAAAGGCTACTTTTGCCATGGCGATTCTTGTTCTAATCTCTTCAAGGCATCTCCCATCAGATGTTATTACTGTTCCGAGATAATTGTACCTGCTCACTTGTTGAAGAATATTGCCATTTACTTGTATATTACATTGTGGTATTTCGTCCTTCCTAGTGACGACCATAATCTGTGTCTTTTTACAATTTAATTCTAACCCTAGTTGTTCACTGTGTGTAACAATCGCATCTACTAAATTTTGCAGGTCCTGTTCATTGTCTGCAATCAAGACTGTATCATCTGCATATCTAATGTTATTGATGCATCGTCCCCCAATGTTGATTCCTTCCATATCTTCAATATTTCTGAAAATACTTTCACTGTACAAGGAAAACAGATCTGGAGACATTACACATCCCTGTCTCACACCCCTTTTAATAGGCTGATATTGGCTTACTTCATTATCAACTCTTATGGCAGCTTGTTGTTTCCAATATATGTTTTTTACAAGTCTAAGATCTTTCCCATCAATTTGTAGATCTTCAAGCATCCTTATCATGTTGACATGTCTCACTTTATCAAAAGCCTTTGTGTAGTCAATAAAGCAAAAGTGTAGATCTTTGTTTACTTCTATAGAACGTTCGATTATGTTTCTCAGTATATACACAGCATTTACTGTACCCTTGCCTTCCACAAACCCACATTGTTCTTCTCCTATTTCAGGTTGTATTTTCCTCCTAACTCTTTGCATGATAATTCTTAGCAAAATCTTCGTGATGTGACTCATTATACTAATTGTTCGATGTTGATCACATTCCAAGGCTCCTGATTTCTTTGGGATTGCAATAAATACAAAATTACATAACTCCTGAGGTATATTTCCAGTATCATATATTGTATTAAGCAGACTGGTAACTTTATCTATTCCATATTCTTCTAAAGCATTAATCATTGGTCTTGCCAGATTTCATATGGTTAAGCGCATTCTGAACCTCCATCTTTAAAACTGCTGGTCCTTCATTATTATTTTGGACATCATACTGTTCGTCTCTGTTATCGTCATAAAGGTTCTTCACATAATCTGACCATTCATGTAAGATCTGATCTTTTTCTATTATGACTCTTCCATCTTTTGTCTTTAGGCAGCCTGCTGATGTACGTGTTCTTTGATTAGTAAGCTCCTGAATTCTTTTGTGCATTAGTTTTGCATTGTTACTGTTGTGTTGTTTTTCAATTTCTCTGCAATTTTTCTCAAGCCATGTTTCTTTTGCCTCCTTACATAAGGTTCTCACTTTTCTGTGAATTTCTTCATATTTGGCAGGATTATTTTTGTTCTGTCTTCTTGTTTCCATTAGTTGTAAAATTTCTTCAGTCATCCATGTCTTACGGCCCACTTTCTTTACTTTTGGAATAGTTTTTTCTGCTGCGCAACTGATTGAATTCTTCATCGTTTCCCATTGATTATCTACATCTTGAAACAGGATCTCTAGATCAGACAATATATCAAATTTGTTCTTTACTTCTATGTTAAAATTATCTTGTATTTCTTTGTCAGTTTTCAATTTGCACAAGTCATATTTAGGGTTTCCTGCTGTATACTTGACTTTCTTTAACTTTACCCTTAATGTGCCTGTAATTAATCTGTGATCACTGAAACAGTCTGCATTTGGAACTGTTTTTACGACTGTTAACGCATTTCGAAACCTTTTGCTAATCAGGATGTAATCTATCTGGTTTTTAATCCTGCTGTCTGGACTCCTCCATGTCCATAATCTTCTAGGATGCTGTTTAAACCAGGTGTTTCCTACAACCATTTCTTGTTCTTTTGCCCATTCTACAAGTCTGTATCCTCTTTCATTTCTCTCTCCCAAACCATGGTTGCCTACACTGCATCCATCGCCTTGCTGTCCTATTTTTGCGTTGAAATCACCCATTATGATATTTATTTCTGATTTTTTGCAGTTCTTCAAAGCAGACTCCACGTCATTATAAAATTCCTCTATGCTTTCTTCACTGCTTTCACTTGCTGGGGCATATACTTGAATGACATTTATTTTAAAAGGTCTTCCGTTTAATTTTACTAATAGGACTCTCAGCATGATATCCTTTGACAGAATTTGATGTTTGCTTATCTAATATAATGGCTACACCTCTTTGCTGTTCTTCTCCCCCAGAGTAAATAATCTTACAATCCTCTCCTGTCCTTATCCCTGCTCCTTTCCATCTCGTTTCCGATACTCCTAATATGTTAATCTTCTCTCTCCCCATTTCTTTTTTGATGTTTTCTAATTTTCCATCTGCATTCATTGTTCTAACGTTCCAAGTTCCTACTTTCAATGATATTAATCTGTTGCACCTAGTAGCCTGTTGACGGTCTGGAGTCACCTGGTGCGCATGACTATCCCTACCGGGCGAGGCTGCTCCTATGGAGCACCCATTTACGCTGTTTCTCTGATTATCGGTGATTTCACACATGATTTTCTTGGCATCTGTAAAGAAGGTAGTTTGCCATTGCTTTCCTTCCTAGCAGTGACCATACTGGTCAGTGACCGTAGCCATTGTCTCCTCAAAATAGAGATCCTCTGCCAACCGTCATGAAGGTGGAGACCATAACCTACAACTATCTGTTGGCTGCTCTACATCTTCATCCACCACCTGCACCCATGGCTTCACGTAACCCTGATCGGGGGGCTAAACGGGTACTCCACCTTGCCCAAGGGTGTCCCGTAGGCTAGCGGAGGGAAGGAGGCGCCTTACTTCTCCTTTGATAGGGGATACCCCTACCCCGCTACATATACCCGTGTTATAAACACAGCTGCGCACAATTTGGCAGCAGACCATGTTGTGCTGGTTTTTACAAAATAGTATGGCTACTGGCCGTTGAGTAAGCAATGGCAAACTACTGAATGTAAACTTGCCAAGACATCAACAACAGTAAAAAAAAAATGCTGGGGTTGACAGCAACATACTGTAAAGGATATGCAACTAACTTTTTTTAAAAATTGGATATATGGTGCTTGCCTCATATTTGTATAGAGCACTGGGCACTCTACGGGCGATGTGGTCAATATCAGCCTGACTGTATGTATTTCCTAGAATATTTCCAGGTACCCATTTCAGTCTGGGTCAACCTGGCAGCCCTCGTCAACTTTTAAAAATCTGCCTTCATATGGATTTGTAACCATCATCATGTCTGGTAGGTAAGTATACTAGCTACCGTGCCATTATGGCTCCCTTGTTTTGTGTATACTTGATACACATTGAAATAATAATGATGTCTTGAATCTCAACCATCATATAATGTGTTCTTTTACTTGACCACACCACACTAAAGAAATCTGGCTTGCCCAATTGACTTCCACTATATAGTTATCTTCTTTAAAAACAATGAATCTCAGCTTGAATGATAGGCAGACAATGAAACAGATCATGTCTAAATGTACAATTAAAGTCATACTACTGATTTGGGGCAAACACAGAAATTCAAGTATGTAGGTACAAGAATAACATCAGATTGAAGATGTATCATCACAGAGGGACAGAACAGAATTGGACAAGTAAAAAGGTGCATTGTATGAAATGAAGAATATTTTATGCAATACATTCCTGTTGTTGGAGGGTACAAACATAATATGTGTATGTTACATAGAACCAGTTCTAACATATGACTGTGAAACATGGACAATTAGTAAACAAGCAAACAAATGCCCTTGAGACTTCAGAGACGCATTTTTATAGAACTGACAGCCAAAATCAACATTATCAAGAACATCAGAAAGAAGCAGTCAAAATTCTTTGGCCATGATATAACAACATAAAAACTGGAACATGTTGAACAACAGTGCAAAGATCTGTGGAAAGAGAGATGGAAGAATACAGTCAAAGATTCTTGCCAGCCTTCTGTCATAGCAGCAGACAGGTGTCAGCACAAGAATTAAGACATGAATTTGGAGATCGCAAGATTTGGAGACGCATAATCACCCACACGACTTGGCAAGACACTTGATGATGATAACACACCGACTACCTGAGAGAGAGAGAGAGAAAAACACACGCACAAATATATATATATACATATATATATCTCTAAGTGATGTCTATTTGTTCAGGCTATATCTTATGCAGCAAAATAAAAGAGACTAAGCTGCTATGTACATATAATGTAGAATATATGCAACCTCACTTACTGTCAAGCTATTTATCTCATGTGAATATGCTCCAAATTCACTGGCAGCACTGTCATGATACTGAGAAAACAAGAGCATGGTTATTTCCCAAAGCATTCAGAAGCATCTAGAAGCTGTCTAAAGTTCAAAGGGGAAAAAAAGGAAAGAAAAAAAAAGGGTTGGGGGGGGGGGGGGGGAAGTGGTGTTGTGGGGAGAGCAAGGAAATACTAAAAGGTGGGGGGGGGGGGGAACATTCTGAACATATGGTGAAGGGGTACATGGGCTAAAAAAGGTTGAGAGCCACTGTTCTAGACCATGGCATAATGAGATGAGGTAGCCAGTCCCTGTCCTTGTCACCTCTTTCCCTGGCAATTCCTAGAAAATCCCCAAGTATTGTCTGGCATATCAATATCATCATCAAGTGCCCTGCCAACTACCGTAGGCGTTCATGTCTCCCCACAGAGTGCAGTCCATGGTGTTCTGATATTACTCTATGCCGCCGTCTCAATCCATCCAGCATCATTTCTCTTGGTATCCTCTGCCTCTTTTCCCTTTGATTTTTCCAGTTGTCATGATGTTCTCAAATTCCTCTCTTCTCATCACATGGCCAAAGAAAGCCATTTGTCTGTTTCTCATTGTTGTCATTAATGTTCTAGTATCATGAGCCTCTTTCAGACAATCACTGCTAGTTACACAGGCAGTCAAAAGAATTCACAACAATCGCCTTGGGAACCACATCTGTGCTCCTTCCAAGGTATTCCTAATATATTCATTTACATTCCAAAATTCATTTCCAAACAGCAAATATATGGCATATGCAGAGCCATATTGATCTAGAAGAAAAAAATAACCTTCCCATCAATACTGGAGATTGAATTTGAACCACTAACTGTCTTACCAAGCAAGCACACTAACCAAAATGCTACCACAGCTTCCCAAAGTTCAACATAATGAACATTTTAGTTACAAAACTTGCCTAATGTAATTAATAAGCCAACATGGCAGTATGGTTCTGCCAAAGGAAATATGTGTGATGATACAGCTTAAAGTGTTAATAATGAAGGTTGTAAAAGTGTTAGGAGTTTAAGCTATATTTACATAACCTGGTCTGAAATTAAGTTTACAAAAATAATCATAAATGATCTCTTTTCACACCATGAGGTGTTCTGAATATATTGTGCAAGCCATAAAATACAATCCTTGCCTGGAGAGGTGGATTTCATTACAGGACCACCGAGATGACAGGCAAGAGAAAGCGTTCTAGCCACTGGACTACCAAGGCTCCCAGGTTTTGATAAATTAAAAAAAAAAAATTAATGAATTAAGAATTTAAAGGGGTAATGAATAAGAAGCTTTTGCCAAAAAACAAAAAACCAAACATAATTAAAAAAAACATTTAAAACAGCAATAAGGACATAATTTCTGCATAGATTCAAAGAAAACTGAGTGACCAAACTTTTAATTCAGAATTTAATTCAACAAATGCATCTAAAGAACTAAATGACTATAAAGCACTAGTGAGAATGTTTTCTAACCAGAAAATTGTTAAGAGTTTGCTAAAGTAACTATTCACCGCTCAAGCATCCTTAAAACATACAAAAAGAAATATAATAATAAGCAACAGAAAATACATTTTTTTTAAATGATAGAGAAAGAAGTTTTGACTATAGAAGAAATTTGTTTGTTTCAGCAAAAGAATCCAAAGAACTAAACAACAAACATTCTGTTTTAATAGAAGAAATTACATAACCAGGTAAAATGACTACTCAAAAAACAAAAACAAATCAAGTGGATAAGAAGGGGGAAAAGAAACAAGAATAAGAGCAACATAAGATATGTTTGTAGGAGTAGTAAGTATCAAAAGGATAGTGAGAGAGTACATACAACAGATCTCATTTCTCATCTCTCACACTGGGACAGTGACAGAGTATAAACAACAGATCTCACTCCCTTCTCATCTCTCACAATGGTAAAGCAAATCTGAAAGCATGAATTACTTCTATCCCAGACAAAGACTGCTGCTGTAATGTTAACAGCTGTTATCTCTGGGCACTGGGCTGGACCCTGCTGACAATGACACACCCAAACCCCATGGAGGGCATATGACCCACCCAGCCCTAACCCCAGCCAGTCTGTACGTGCTGTACTGAATCTTGACCTGGTTACATACTAATATGCCTCTCTCTCCAGATGTGATGTTCTGGTGTGAGGGGAACCAAGTTGGGTTCTCATGTCAGTTAACCATGGAGCATGGGTTAATTGTGGAGCAGATGATGATTAACACAAGTCTAAAAGACCCATAAAAACCGTTAGACTCTGCTAAGATGCAGTGAGAGAAACATGTATCGAAAGCCCAAAGCTGGTGATGGCAAAATCACCTTGCAGCAAGAACCCCCAAACAAGCCTGCGCTCCACGATTAACTGACATGAGCCTAACTTGGCTCCTGTCACAGTGTCAGTCTTGCATGCCCTACTGCTATCTGAGTTTAGAGAGGGGAAGGAGGGTTCTGTAACACAGTCCCTGTGATATTATTATATTTTGACACTGAGTTGGAGAAAAATCTCTACATTAGATTCACTTCAATAGCAGACAACCCTTTTCAGGGAACAATGCATCAGATTTAAGAGTGAAAATCTCTATCTTCCAAAGCATACACAACCAACCAGCCTAAGTAACAGCTTTCTGGCCTGGGAATTAAAAGCACTCAATGTATGGGCCACCCATCTGTTGTAGAGGTCCAATGGGAAGCAACAAATAGTAACACTGTAACCTGTCACATATGTTGTGAGAGGCGACTAAGGATAGCATACATGGGACTGTCTAACTCATCCCAGTAGACAGATTGGGCTTCCAAATCCAACCACACCTGATCTAGTCTACAAAGGGCTTAGTGTGAGATGGTTGAGGACCTATACTGCATTGTAAACTTACAAGCAGAAGATATGAAATGAAAGGAAGGAGACGTGAAATAAAAGGAAGGAGATGTGAAATGAACAGAAGGAGATGTGAAATGAAAGGAAGAAGATGTGAAATGAAAGGAAGAAGAAGACAAAGAAGAAAAAGAAGAAGACAAAGAAGAAGAAGAAGAAGAAGAAGAAGAAGAAGAAGAAGAAGAAGAAGAAGAAGAAGAAGAAGAAGAAGAAGAAGAAGAAGAAGAAGAAGCAGAAGAAGAAGAAGAAGAAGAAGAAGCAGCAGCAGCAGGAGGAAGTCTGGGGCATAAGCAGATAATGTCCTGGCACAGGTAGAGTGTCTTACAGCAACAACTCTGTGGGACAGACAGATATAGCATCCATGTCATCTCCTGGCCCAGTGAAAGCCACATCACTGACTAAACTATAGCGGAGCAAGGCTCTGGTAATCTGGGTGGTTATTGTATCTGACTCAGGAGCCACTGCTTTGGGAAGTTGGTCAAGGGTTACTGTGGTTTGATTGGATGACATATATAGACAATTAACGTGAGCAGATTTGTGGATCTAATGACTTGGTTGTATGCGGGTACTAGTTCATGATTTTTTTAATGTTGCATGTCCTCTGCTGGACAATGTGATCAACCCCAGGACGACTTCCTAGGCAATTTTAAGTTCAGTAGCTTGCCATTGCTTTCTGAATGAGAAGTCAGTGTTATAGTCCAACTTGATGCAGAGTGGTACCCCACCATTAGCAGAACGGAAGTTTATGAGCAAGCATCAAGGTAATGATAGGAAAAACTTAATGGATATGGAGGTACCAAGTAATAATAAGGCAGATGTGTTGAATGTGAGGGTACTAGATAATGATCTTATGTGCTGTATTTAGGGATGTTACAAAATGATAAAGCAGATGTGTTCTTCTTCTTCTTCGTTCATCCGGATTTTTTTTTTCCGGATGTGATTGCGTTGTGCCTGTTTACAGCAGAGCTGCGTTCTTGCGCCGTTAGGCCGACACATCCGACTTCTGCGGGCATTTGTTGACCGGGTTAACCTTCCCGGGGAAGCAGATGTGTTGAATATAAGGATGTTACAAAATGATACAGAAAATGTATTGAATGTAGGGATGTAAAAAAAAATGATATAACAAATGTGTTGAATGTAGGGATGTTACAAAATGATATAGCTAATATGTTGAATGAAGGGATGTTACAAAATGATATAGGTAATGTGTTGAATGTGGGGGTACTAGATAATGATATTATGTGCTGAATGTAGGAATGTTACAAAATGATATAGCTAATGTGCTGAATGTAGGAATGTTACAAAATGATATAGCTAATATGTTGAATGTGGGGGTACTAGATAATATTATGTGCTGAATGTAGGAATGTTACAAAATGATATAACAAATATGTTGAATAAGGGGGTAGTAGTTAATTATAGGGCAGATGTGTTGAATGTGGGGGTACCAGATAATGATCTGATGTGCTGAATGCAGGGATGTTACAAAATGATACAGCAAATGTGTTGAATTAAGGGATGATACAAAATGATACAGCAAATGTGTTGAATGTCGAGATGTTACTAAATGATATAGCAAATGTTTTAAATGTAGGGATGTTACAAAATGATATAGCAAATGTATTGAATGTAGGGATGTTACAGAATGATATAGCAAATGTGTTGAATGCAGGGATGTTACAGAATGACATAGCAAATGTGTTAAATGTAGGGATGTTACAAAATGATAACAAATGTGTTGAATGAGGAGGTAGTAATTAATTATAGAGCTGATTGTGAACACAACATTTCTGTAGGATGTGAGGGTGCTACATAATGATAGATGAGTATGGGAATTACACTGCAACTTCTTATGAACCAGACATAACCAGCAAGAAGAAACATTTTGGACTACAGGAGAGGAGAGTCATTAAGGCTGGTTTAAGCAACTGGGTAGACAATCAGCAAATAGCTGGAACAATCAGCATACATGCTTTTCATCAGCTTGGGAGGACTGAGCACCTATAGAAATGACTAGAGTGAGGTGAAGTCTGTCCTCATTTACAGAACTAATCAACAGTAATAGGTGGCATCACCAAGCATACATGTGTGTAAATACAAGCAATATATAAGCTGAAAGCCTGCAAGCTGAAGCAATATACAGTAGGCTTTATGTTTGTCCTCCAAATGGTAATTAGTAAACAACTTACAAGGGCTGGTTTTGTCTGTCTGAGCAATCTCCTAGAAATTGTGGGCAAAACATGAAGTAGTGTAGTCATTTCTTGTGTATATTACATGACACATATATCTATCTCTAGGAAACAATAACACTCTAATATGTATTACGACTGTGTATATCAGTGTCTGTGTGGGAGGGAGAGAGAGACAATGAGAAAGAGAGAGAAAGAGAGAGAAGAGAGAGAGAGAGAGAGAGAGAGAGAGAGAGAGATAATGAAAGGCATGGAAAGAAAATGAGAATGAAACAGACAGACAAACAGACAGACAGGCGAGGGAGTGAAAGAGAGCAAGACAGAGAGACTACACTCTGTCGCTGGTTGCTGCATAGGTGATATGTAAATAATTTCAACACCACCCAAAAGAATATTTATATAATGTCACTTCACTTACGTGGGTGTGGAAGTGAAGGTGAGATTACCACATGAATTTCCCACAAGATTACAGAGCTATACTTATGATCAGTTGCATGTTTAACAAAACATGTCACACCTGTAATTGGACTGAGCAACCTTTCCACAGCATAACCTATACACACTGACTCATATTTTACTTCACACAAATCTTTTGGTTTCCATGTTTTTTCTTTCTATTTTTTGTGTTCGCTCTGAGTTCAAGCATGGTCCAAACATGTGCTACAACTACTAGTGCACTGGACTGATTTTTGCATGTGGATTAGCTTTCCCTATTACCAATGTCCCTCCATCAGGCAAACCCACTCCGGCATCTGAGATACTTGTATTTTACATCCCCAAGTCAAGAATGAGAAGGCAAAATTTTAGTCCAAATGACCAATGTAGGGGTTGAACCCGTTGCTTCGACATTAGCAAACCAGATATTTAAGAACGTGCTCTCTTATCCATTTGACCATGCTGACTGCCAGTTTTTATGTTGATACCTGCGTGTCTGAGCTGTATTGAGAGACGATACATCACTTTGTTAGATGTATTACATCTTACTTAGAACTGATCGTCAAGTCACCCATATGCTGTAAAGATATATCCCACATGTTTGAATTCATAAATATGTTTGATCCTCAAGTTAATATGGATGTTACATGAACTAGGCTCTCTAGTGAATTTCAGTGTCTGTCCTAGATATGCTGATGTTCATACTGTATTGATTACATGCCATATAAAGTACTTTTACATGCCTTTCTAAATGTTCCTTACGTTTTTAAACTATGCATGCACTGATCATTTGATAAAAAAAATTTGTTTTGGGATGGTTTATCTGTTTTTTGGCTTCCTTCACTTTCTGTTTCCTAAATTTGCCTCTGATGTTATTTTGTCCATGTGGATGATGCATAGACAGCGTGAGAAGACTCTTGACAGTCTTATGTCATGGCACGGAAGGAACACACATATTGATTCATGCCATCGGAGATTATAATTTGTGGAGGCATGATTATCCACGCCAGCCGGCAAGGCACTGGATAATGAGATGATGTATGCCTGCATCTGTGGCCTGGGAGCAGTGAACACATTTCACAATTCCCTGACATATCGAGTCAAAAGGTCCAAAATCAGTTGAAGGCGATTTGTGCAACATCCTATAAGGGATATGTAACCAACTTTAGATGATGTGTAGTAATGGTGATAGAACACATCCCTGCCTTACTCCAATAAGTTCTGGTGTCTGTAAAACCCAATTCATTCATAAAATAAAATGCCACATTATGTATACATATGTACTAAGAGGTATAAATACATTTAGTTTTTTATTCACCTTTCCATTAGTATACTGCCCATTTGGCTCGAGGGGGCAAATAAATACTTCTGCCTCAACTTCAGATCTGACTTTTTTGTGGCTGAAACGTCCAAACTTGCCTTTCTGAAATGAGAACAGGAAATAGCCAATACAAATCTCATACAAGGGAAGTCATCCGTCATATGGTTCGATATTCAAGAATTTACATGTAGATACCTGGTCTTGTGTGTGATCATGAAGAAGTCAATGTTTGTTGGCACTGGTGGCACCTGGTTTTGTGTGTGATAACGAAGGAGCCAGTGTGCTGGGATTGGGAGTACTTGGGACTTATGTGATCATGGCGAAGCCACTGTTCTAGGAGTGAAAGTACTTGGCACATATGTGACCATGAAGGAGCCGCTGTTCTAGGATTGGAATTACTTGGGACATATGTGATCATGAAGGAGCCACTGTTCTAGGATTGGAAGTACTTGGGCACATAAGTGATCATGAAGAAGCCAATGTGCTGAGATTAGAAGTACTTGAGAGTATATGTGATCATGGAGGAGTCAATGTGCTGGCTTGTTTTGGAAGCAACTGAACACTGATAAGGGTTGACATAGAGCAAACCCCACAGAGTACATCATGGCCATGTTGTTAACCATAGTTTTGCTGACCAAATGGCACATTAGAATGATATTAGCATTATAACATTGACCATCTCTAATTTTACAAGTTTCTGATGCCCATTTAATATCAAACTTGGTCAGCTCCATAGGTGTAATAGTCAGAGCTAATTAACCTATGCCTGGGTATCGACCTTTAAAAAATGTGTTGGTAATGAATTTAATTAATCACTACACTGTTATAGATATGATGAAGTAATACAATAAATAACATAATTTTTAATGAAGATAGGATCAACAATATACAAGGCTAATGTAAACATAAAAATGAACCAGTCAAACATCACCAAAAGAAAAGAATCATCAAATCAATCAGACTGCTACCAACACCAACAAAAGACAATTACCACTTTATGGACAGACCAGAACAAATCATTATTCTGTGCCTCAGATCAGCACACAACTGATTACAGTCACATGTACACACAATTTTTAAATGGCAACTTGGCTTTACGCTCATCTGAACTGGTGCCCCAGATCACATACTCCAAGACTGCCCTGAAAACTACAAATCATGGCAAACCTTTTTGCTTAGAGAAACAAGTTGAAGCTACACTGTATGGACCACTGAGTGAAATAAAAAAGTGAAATTTTAACACAATACAACGTTACAAATGTAAAGAATTTATTTTAAGTGAACAAAATGTCTTAGGAGAATAAGTTAACAGTATAACATCACGTTTTCTTTGCTTAACAGGCAATATGATAGTACCAAATCATATTGATTTTTACTGACAGAGACATTACTGCCAGAGCCTTTAAACACTGATTATTTCAAATAGGTGACACAGTGGCATAGTGGTTAAGTGCACTCATCCTGTCAAGACATGGGGGTCTCCGTGGCGAAGTGGTCAAGCTGTCTGCCTCATGCTCAGGGAATGCGTGTGTGGGTGGGGAGAGGTGTGTGGTGTGTTGGTTAGGGATATTGTGTGGGTGAGGTATGTGTGTGTGGATGGGGGATTTTGTGGTGTGTGGGTGGGGGTATGTGGGGTGGATGGGTAAGGGTATCTGTGTGGGTGTGGGTGGGAATATTGTGCGGTATGTGAGTGGGGGATTTGTGTGTGGTGTGTAGGTGGGGATGTGTGGTGGTATGTGGGTGTGGGATGTGTTGGTGAGGGATATGTGTGTGTGTGGTGCATGGGTTGGGAATATTGCGTGGTAGGGGATGTATGTGATGTGCGGGTGGGGGATTGTGTAGTGGGGGATTGGGTTAAGGCATGTATGGGTGGGTGGAGGATGTATGTGTGGGTGGTGGGGTGTGTGTGTCAGTGGATTGGGGATGTATGGGTGGTTAGGGAGATGTGTGTGTGTGTGTGTGGGGGGGGGGGGGGGGTAGGGAGATGTCAGTTGGTGGGGATGTGTGTGTATGGTTTTGTGATGTGTGAGTGGATGTGCGATGTGTGTGTTGGTGGGGGATTATGTGAATATGTGGTCAATGGAGATGTGGCTGGGGGATGGGTGGTTTGAGGTGTGGATGGGGAGAGGATGTGTGGGTTAGGATGTGTATGTGGGTGGGCGTGGGATGTGTGGGTTGGTGGGTGAATGTTTGTGGGTGGCGAGTGTGTTTTGGTTGGGGGAACAGGTGAGGGGAGAGTGTGTGGGTGGAGGATATGCGGAAGGGGATGGGTCGGTTGGTGGGGTATGTATGTGTCCCTTGGTGTGCGTGTGTGTGGGTAGGTGGGTGTGTGTGTGGGTGGGGTGATGTATGGGTAGGTGGGAGATGGGCCTCATATCATGGTAATTTGCCTTGTTTATGTTTACAACATTCATTTCACAATGTTTATTTTTCTTCCTATGTAAATGTATAATGCTCTTGATGAATGAAAGACGAGTGATTGGAAGGGCCGAATGTAAGACGGGCCTGCGCGCCCAATTTGTAACCCTAATAAAGATGATTTGATTTAAGATGATATGATGCTCTGAAAGTTGTGGGTTTGATTCCGGGTTATGTCTTTCAGTTCATGAGTGTATTTGTCTCAGAGACTCCTGGGGGTCATCGCGGAGCTAGCGAGTTCGTGCTTCGTGCTGCACTTTCAGCAGGCTGCCCTGCGGAAAGAGACCGAGCCATATGGGATAAAACCCGGTGCAATGAAGTCAATCCTCTCGACTGTTAAGACTTTTCTATCTACCAAGACAGGGGTCTGGGATCCATCCACAGCAGAGGCAGGAATATTTTTTTCCAACCAGTATTGTGGTCCTCGAGCTGACCCGGCTTCATAAAAATATCTACCAAATCAATTAAAGAATTTTCTAACAATTGTCTGTGAAGGAAAAGTGAAGAGAAAAGGAACTGGCCACTCACTTTATATGCTGTGGCCTAAAATATGTGAAGCTCTAACACTTCCACCCCAACGCCAGTATCTTCTATGGGGTACTTTTATCTTTTATCCCAAAGCAGATATGCAGATTGTACTAACCTTAACCTTACTGCCTGGAAGAAGTGGTACGTATGTTGGTTCAGACTCGTGCTCCCTCTTTTTGGTCTGCGTCTCGGGGCCAACCAAACTGATGAAGTGTGTGTTGAGGTGCCGCCGCAGCAAAGTTTTGCTTGGGGGTATGGACAGCAGAACAGCAAACAGCTCTGAGTTGAATCGAGGCTCCAGCACCTGAGGTCACAAATGTTAGAAAGTTAACACATTTGGTGTCTTCAGTTATTGACATTTTTGTTGTTCCAATCCAGAGATTATAATTGCTTTTGTTTTTTGTATTTATTATTTTTCTTAAATGTTTTTGTACTTATAATAACTCCTACAGGCACATTTTCATAGGATATTTGAAGGCCTAATACTTGCTTCACACCCCAATGGCAGTTTTTGATTAGAGACTATCTTTACCTTCAGCATATAGCTTGCCATGACTAAAACACTGATAAGTGTTTACAATGACAAATACAAGCACACGTTACTCATTAGTCTTGGTTCCAACGTCACGGCAAAGGGATACACCATAATGCTCCATTCCTGTGCCAGTGAATATCACACACAAATTATTCTCACTGTCCCACATGAAAAATGGATCACACAGCAGTCCCGACAAACCAACAGCATGTGCAGGCATACATGCCACTAAAATTACAGTTCAACGTCGATAAAAGTGGCAGTCATTAGAAAACCAACAATTGCACACACATTACTGCATAAGGCAAAACCAGCTAGTTCAGCAACCGGCCATCCGCCATTGCTCTGAACATGCAGTTCACAATACAACAACCGCAGACAGATGTAAAAGCATTTCACACAAAATCCACAGCTCACAGTGTCACTTCACGCACTTAACACAGTAGCTGGATGAAGGAACCAAGTATTACTGGTGCAACATGAGAAACATGTGTAAGCAAACCTTAGCCAAAAACATTCCAAAGGTCTTAACAGCTAAACAGCCTGTCCGCCATATTGGACCAGAAGTGTATATGTGCAATACGGGAAAACAGATTCTATGTAACATTTCAGCACTCTCCTTCTTATATTCAATGATAGTGACTTATTGGACAAGATACTTTTCATTCTTGTATTAATGCAGCATTTCCGTGACCTATTCTGTACTCAATCTCCTCCATCTGATGTTATAACTGCTCCCTAGGTATATGAATTGATCAACTTATTTCAGTATTTTCCCTTTAATTGTTATCTCACATTTAGGTGTATCTTTTTTCTTTGATGTAACCATTGTGTCTGTTTTCTTGATATTCATGGAAAGTGGGCAGACAATAAAGATATATAAGCAAAGAAAGAAGTACAAGAGTAAACACAACAAAAGAAAGTAGTTACCATGAGAGCACCATGAACACCACTGCCTCTCAAGTTTGGAGCATACTCAGACAGGTCGATGGTTCTCAGCCACTCCATGACTCTGTGGTTGGTCCACAGCACAATCTCTTCTGGCATTCCCTTCACATGGCGCTGCTATCAGTCGATACAAATGAGAAAACATTACACATAACTAAGATGATAACCATCAGGTAGCACCCAGATCTATCTCTCTCTCTTTCCCACACATACACATGCAAACTTAACATCAAAATCACCAAGATACATCCAGATATCGTACAGTTGTATATAATGTCCTACTGCTTTCATACAGTTGTATATGTCCTACAGCTTTCTTACACTTGTATATAATGTACTACTGTTTTCTTATAGTGACATATAATGTATAGTTATATATAATGTTCTACTTTCATTAATTGTTTAAAATGTTAATGTATAATTAAGTCTCATGCTAACACAAGAAGCAAAACACAACAATTCAGGCTGATGGTGATGGACAAAATACTTCTTATTCTTCGTTCGTCTAGAATGTTTGTTTTAAATTAACCCTCTACAGAGCATAGCGGCCATTACCGGCCGATCGCTTAAACGAGCGTAGTGGCCGATTGCGTCCGATACTATTATGCATTGTAATAACGCGATCTCTTGGCTATCCGACACTTCCGACGGCTACTTTCACTTTTGCCGATAGCTTGACAATGTGGCCGCCATTTGTAAATGCGCTACCATGAATTTGAACGGACTTTTACAGACTTTTTTTTTATAGTATTCGGGATTTTTACGCTGTTTTTCAAAATGGATTTTGGCGATTCTTCAAGTGATAGCCGAGATTTCGCTAGGTTCAATTTAAATGACATTAAAGGGCACGAAGTTGACTATTAATCGGAGCTAGATACCAGTGCAAAGCGTTACTTTACATTAGCAGTCTGAGTCGGACTTTAAAGAAAGTGATTATGATTCTGAAAATATGTTTGTAAATTGCTGTATAGATGACGGAAAATCACAAACAACATGCTGTATTTCGTAAATATTTGTGTTCATATATGGATTACCAACAACAATCACGTGAGTAACATATTCTGCATGCTTTTCCCTTCATTGTGTTGTTTATTTAACTAAAATCGGTTGACTAACACCTTATTTGTGATGTTTTTACTAACGCGACCCGAAATTTTACCAAACCTGAAAAAATCTTGCCAGTTTAGGGCTAAAAAACGGACAAGCGTCTGTCCTGTAAAGGGTTAATTGTGTTGTGCCTGTTTACAGCAGAGCTGAGATATTTGCACCTTCCGGCCAACACATCCGACTTCTTCAGGCATTTGTTGACCGAGTTCCCGAGCAACAAACATACAAAACTATTCAACCTAGTGACCGTACCTCATCTGGGGATGGTCTTCTCCGCAGACAGTTGGGATTGAAGTTATTGAGTCGTAAAATCTGGATCCCTCTCTTGATAGACAGATGGTGGACTTCATTAGATACTTTCAACAGGAATAAGTCTTCCTAGATGGTGACATATTGAGAAAAAAATGCAATAATTTTCTGATGTGTTTACAACCAGCGTGTTAATAGAATAATCAGCATCTATGGGTTTGTTCAGAATGCCATAATTTTGATAATTAGATTACTAAATCAATCTGACAGTCACAGGACTACATCCTATTTTCAAGGAGAGACACCAGCAGGTTGTGCAAGACCTGTCCTGGAGCTTCACATGTGTGGAGAGGAATGGCAAACCTTGAAACGTTAGCCAGACTGGGAACCCAATCTGTGGCTGGTCCAGGCCAAGAACAAGCATTGTAAGGTCTTATCTAATGTGCTAACCTGGCAGGTCTTGTCATCTCTGCAGCTAATATGAATGATAAACACTTAACTACAGAAAATCATAAATGCAGTGCTTGAATAAAGTAAAAATATGGTCCCCGGCTTGAACATTAGGAGGTGAAAGTAATGATAAAACTATAGACAAATATCATGCCTAATTAAAGTCAATGTCCTGATTTGGAGCAATTTCAGAAATTAAATATCTAGGCATATGAATAATAGATGGAAGATGTATAACAGAGACAAAGAATAGAATATGACAAGTCAAAAGCTTTAGTTTATAAAATGAAGAACATGTATGCTATACATCCTTTTCATTGGAGGTTAGGAAAAGAAAAGTGTGTATGTTGCATAAAGCCAGTTTTAATATATGGCTGTCAATTCTGGACTATTAGTAAACAAACAAACAAATCTACAAGAGGCCACAGAGATGTGGTTTTACAGAAGAATGCTGAAATATCCTTGGACCCCTAAACTGAATTATCTAAATTATCTAAAGATTATGAAAGAGGCTAAGAAACAGAGATAACATATCACAAACATCAGAAAGAGGCTGTCATCATGTTTAGCCACATTGTGAGAAGAAAAACACTGGAAAATGACAACTGACAAACAATTGTGGAAAGAGAGATAAAGGAAGACAGCATGAGAATATTTTTAACAGTCTTGTACCATGGCGTGGAAAGGTGTCAGCACACAAATTGATATATTCTGTTGGAGATTAAAAGATATAAAGAAACATGATCACCCACACCAGTCGGCAAGGCACATGATGATGGTGATGAAAGAGTTAACATGCACTAACTATTAGATCCCTAATTAAACATACACATACTACAATAATCATTATCATTGACACCTTGCCGTCTTGACAGACAATAGTTTGTTACATTATGCTTCAAACAAGGCATAATAACCACAACCAGACCAAAGATGGAATTTAACCTCCATAGCTGAATTGTAGAGACCATGTATTGCCCATGCAGCATGATCCCTCTCTCAGCCTGCCTAGCTTACTCCAGAGTAAAAGGTAACACCAAAAGATCTGGAACAAGACAAGCTGCTGGAACAGTAAAGCAATGCTCTAACCATCTGAGTGCAATCATACACATACTATAAACATATGGGTACAACAAACATACACATACTATAAACATAGAGATGCTATAAACATGCAGATACTATAAGCCTACACATACTACAATCATACATCTCAACATTGGGTCTCCACGAGGAAGTGGTCAATCCAAGTGTTCAAAAAGATACATGTTTGTTTCCTGACTGTCAATCAGTTCACAAGTGCAATTTGCTTTAGGTCCTTAAGATTTATTGTTAGAGCTACGGAGTTCATGATCTGTGTTTCACTTTCCACAGGCCGCTCTTCATAAAAAGACTGAGCCTTATGGGATCAAACCCAGTGAAATGAAGTTAACCTTCTTGCCTATTAACCCCCTTTCAAATATCTGCATGTGCTGAGCTGTAATAAAATGTGACTAACCACGGTTAAATAGTTCAACATCCTGCCATCCACCCTTGCATCATAAAACAAGTCTTTGTACTGCGGCAGCCCGATGTCGTCCAGCCATCCTGGTAAACAAGCCATAAAACAGTCAATATAAAGCCTTACCATCATGGCAATGAATAAAAACAATAAAGATGGGAAGAAATACATAAAAGTGCAGTAAATGTGAAGACTACTAAGAAACAGGTGTGTGGTAGCCACATAAAAACAGTTTCAGTTTGTAGTTGTGAACTAATAAACGTTCTAGTTTATAACTGAATTAAAGTTTATGGTGCAAATTTCAAATAAGAGAGTTTATAGTGTGTGCTGTGGTGGGATAGTGGCTAGTGCGCTTGCCTATCAAGACAGTGATCTGGGTTCACAAAATGTTAGAGTGGGTTAAAGTACCAAATGTACAGAACATGTAATTTAAAGCAATAACTTAGAGAGTGTTAATGTAACAAGTGATTAGACACAAGAAGCAAGAAATGTCAGTGTTGTTTTGACCAATTTAAAGCAATTATTCAGAAAGGCTGTCTCATTTAATAATACATTTGACACAAGTAGCAAGAAAATTTAGTGGTATTTTGACTAATTTAGAGTGATTACTCAGAACAATTGTGTTAATTAATCAACAGATTAGACAGGACGCAGAGGTGTTTCCAAGGCACCAGGGCCGGGTTATATACTGGCCAAGACCTATTGACACGTCCTCGTCGAGCGTCCTGGGCAACAGGTCCCTTTGGGGTCCTGGCTAAAGTCAATAGGATCACCGATTCCTCCGAAGTCGGAGAGTGTCTGCCTGTACGGCGAGGAACCACCAGTCTGCACACCAATAAGCCAGACATGGGACAACGGATACTCACGCAAAACTCAGGTCCTGTATGAAATCACACTGATGTTGGACACCAGGATGCCTTCATCCGACATACAGGACTTCGCGTTGGAGCTCAAGCCAACGAACACAAGCAAGCAAGCAAGCAAACAGATTAGACAAAAGAAGCAAGAACAGTCAGTGATGTTTTAACTAATTTAAAGTGATCAAATAAATCTACAGAGCACTGTTTGGCAAAGAATAAGTTAAACAGCGTGCCTCTCTCATCCCCTCTCTGCCCCATCTCTATCTCTTATGAAAATGTTGAAAGCATCAATTCTTCCATTTTTGTTATTTCCCTTTTGTGTGACCTACAGGTGGCAACTGGGGCATTTGTGGAGTTAGTCATTCAGAGCAAAAACCGCACCTAAACTATTTCCCTGAAGTCATATACTATGCTTCTACCCTGTCTGTCTCCTCTCCCTCCAATACCCAACTATATCCCTTAGGTCTCATCCTAAACTTCTCAATTTGTCTCCTCCCTCAGAAACCAAAGTATATCACTTAGGTCTCATTCTAAACTTCTCCTGTCTATCCCCTCTCCCTCAAAAACCAAAGTATATCACCTAGGTCTCATCCTAAACTTCTCCTCTGTCTATCCCCTCTCCCTCAAAATCTAAAGTATATCACTTAGGTCTCATACTAACTTCTCCTCTGTCTATCCCCTCTCCTTCAAAACCCAAAGTATATCCCTGAGGTCTCATCCTATACTTCTTCTCAGTCTGTATGTCTCCTCTCCCTCCAGAACCAAAGAATATCCCCTAGTTCTTATTCTCTACTTCTCCTCTGTCATCTCTCTTTTACTCAAGCCACCCTCATGACTAATGGAAGCAGATGCAAGAATGCTAATCATGAAACCAGATCACTTGCTTCTGAATACTCATATCCCTGCCTTCAGCAACCAACATCTATCTAATGACATAAAGCTGCTGTGTTTGGCAGATATAATGATGACAAATAGAACTAAAACAACTATGCTTTTCTTAAGCAGCCTGCAATAAATTAATAAAACACACTACTTAGCCCTCAGTAAAATGATAATATTCTACCAATTTATGTCTGCATCACAAACAGTCAGACAGGTTTGTTTAAAACAGTAAAATTTATTACCCAGCCTTTATCAAAAGTGATTTGTTTTTCCTATGCCATTATATTCAATTGGTATTTTTTGTTGTTATTTACTCTGTACTGTAAATAGTATTGTGCATAATAAATGTAAACATTGATAGCATACATACTAATAATACATTGTTCTATTAACGCTCAAGTATACACTTATAGTGGCATATTTATGTGTGCAATAAAAGTGCTTTCATCTGCTTCAAATTCCCAGTTTAATAACGGAATATTTCATTTAAACAATGAACAAGCTTTTCATTTAACAGCAAAATTTATTTTAACAAATTACTACAATTTACTTTTGAAAAGAGTAGTCTTTTCCTTCATAAAAAAAAAGAGAATTCTATAATTTCATGAAAGAAGTACTCACCTAAACAAAACATAAATACACTCGTTTGGAAAAAAAAGAATTCTACCATTTAAATGAAATCCTTCACTTTAACACATTACATCTTAAGAAAACTGAACACCTGCATATTAATAAACAATGAACATTTTTCATTTTAACACTGAATAACTTCATATTAACAAACAGTGGTTCACTTTAACACTGAACACCTTCAAATTAACAAACAGTGGTTCACTTTAACTTTAAACACCATGATAATAACAAATAATGGTTCACTTTAACAATGAACACCTTCATATTAACAAACAATGAATATGTTTTTCACTTTCTTCATCTTGTTGTTGAACCAGTGGCTCCTATGTGTCTGCCCTTCGACAAAATGTCATTTTATGCTACATACAAGTGTGAATCAGCTGTTGTGTTGCTCTATGTTAAATGTTACAAATGTTTCATTTTGATACTGAACAGCATAATATGAGCAGACAGTGAACATTCTTCACTTTAATATCCATCCATCATGTACCATGCCGATAAGCATGGGCGGTCATGATTCGCCATTTCACTTGATCACCAGTTGTGGAGCAGCGCAGTGTTCTTGTCTCGACCATACCACATGATCAAGCCATCCAGGTATTTACTTTTACTTCTGTCTTCCCCTTGTTCCCTTCCCCTTAATCTTGCAAGTTGTCACCAAGTTCTCCAATTCATTTCTTCTCATAACATGCTCAAAACATTTTGACTGTCTATGTCTAATTTCTCTAATCAGTTTACGAGTTTCATTTGTTTTGTGTGTGCGTGCGTGAGTGTGTGTGTGTGTGCATGCGCACGCACGCACACACACAAAATTGCCAAGACATCAACAACAGCCAAAAATGCTGGTGTTGACTGCAAACATCCTGTAACGGATATGCAACTAACTATAACTATATACCAATATAAGGAGGAGACAAACAGGGATCTTATGTCATGTAATGAAAAGTCATAGGAAAGCATCATGGAGGTTGGGCAGAATTGTGAAAGGAAAGGTAGGGGAAGACTGAGAAAAAGTGATGCTGGATGGGTTAGGATGGTGGTACAGAGGAATATCATTAATAAATATGATTAAGAACACCAGGGACGGAGATCTACAGGGCACATTATGATGATGATTTAATAAAAGACTTTAAAAGAAATAAATCTTAAATTTAACACAAAAATATATCTTTACTTAAATCAAAATAAATATTTCAGTCAAATAAAAGCACTTCAGCAAAATCAAATTTTACATTAAAAGAAGAGTTGAGTGTTGAGTTATGAACCGACATCACTCCATTCAGGACATTCCCATATGTGTTCCGTCCCCTCAATCAACAGCCAGCGAAGAGTCATACTACTAATCGTTCCCACCGCTATGAGATTTAAAGTTCTCCTGGTCTTCCCTCTCAGTTCTGAGATTCTTCCAGAACCCCTACCGATCCCCTGCAATCTCATTCTTTCCACATATGGGTCCTCAATCTGTTCCCCCGCCTTCTCCACCAGGTCCCACAAATGCATGACTACTTCTCCCTTGTCCATAGGCAATCTACCACCAAGAGGTACATTCCCTGCCAGCCTATCAGCCTGCTCATTCCCCCACACCCCTGCATGGCCAGGGCAAAATATCCCTACAATTCTCACAATTTGTGACCTCTGAAGCAACAATAGCCATTCCACACACAACATTCCTTTCTCCACCATACTAAGCATACTCTTTGAATCCGTAATGAATACAATGTATGTTGCAGTAGTCTCCTCTAACCAACGGAATGCCTCTGTTACTGCTTCCACCTCCATTCTCATGCTGGAGGACGTAGTCTCATATGCCAGATTCTCCTTTTTCAAGATTCATCCTAGAACCTTTGCAATAAAACCCCAACCATTACGTCTGTTTCTCACAACTAACCCTTCGGTGTAGAACCAACATCAGCCTTTGCAATAAGAGAAGAGTTAGTTAAAGTTAGTTGCATATCCTTTATAGGACGTTGCAGTCAACCCAGCATTTTTTGCTGTTTGTGATACCTGGGCAAGTTTACATTCAGTAGTTTGCCATTGCTTTCTGAACAACCTGCACCCATACCATTTCTAAATAACCAACGCAGGTGGTCTGCTGCTGAATCGCCCACAGCTATGCTTCGACGTGGTATGCAGGATAACAAACTGTGCCAGTAACCCCTCACCACAGATCCAGCAAGAGAAGAGTACAATTAAATAAATTCTTCAATTTAGAATATCACTTTGTAATAAATTCTTCACTTTACTGCCACAAATATTAAAGAACATTAAAGAAACAAATGACAAAACATGCCATAAAAGGTAATAATCCTGTCTGCAGTTTAAATCACAGAGACTTACGAGCAACAAAATTGTGATCCAATTCCAAGAATCTATCAACACCCTCTGATGCCATAGCCTGCATAGCCAGCTGCAGTTTCTTACGATGAAGACTGTTCTTGATATTCAGTTCCTGCAATAAAGATAGAATGAACTCTAACTTCTGTAAATAAATCATACTCATCATATATAGCATATGATACTACAGTATCTAGTCTGAGAATCAATTGGGGAAACCTTTGAGGCCACTAAGATAGTTCACAAATAAACATACATGGTATTGTTTTGGTGCTCACAGAAAGAGAAGAAGGAAGCAGAGATTAGAGGACGCACTAGATGACATAAAATTTGAAAGCTAGTTACCGACAGGGATTCGAACCTGTCACCTCCAAATGGCAATGGCGCCTCGCTGCAGGAACAAGTGTATTTCCACGCATGACCAAATAGACACTCCACAATGTGACATGTTGAAGATGAAGATAAACCACGTATGGGAATGTCCCGAGTACTGTGATTTTGGTTCTTAACTCATCAACTGAGCACAATGTGACAGAAAGGGGGAGTGTCTAGTTGGTATGTTGTCTGAGAATGAATGTGGCAGCACTCACAGCGGTGTTCCACTGGCTGGAGGACAAACAGCATATGATTGTCGTAATTGTTAATGGACTCAAAAAGTATGATGACAAAGGTGAAGACAGGAATGCTTCGGACATACTTCGAGCAGAGTGGCAGGTTTCAATTCAACAATCAAAACTAGAGAGCATCTATTGGATCTTCTTACCCAGGACATGCTGGTCTGATGGGAAATGAGCAGGCGGAAAGATTGGCTGGGTCTGCACCACTCTGTCAGGTATTGGTGTATGATAAGGCACATGGGTTGGGCCCTTTGGAATCATGTGTATAATGTAGAAGAACAGATAGATCATCATGGCATGGAGAGAGAATGGTGCTGCAGGGAGTGACCAGAGGATCTGGTCGACATGCAGGACTCTGAGGAAAGGTCAGACAGACACATAATCAGACTTCTACTGGTACTAGTAGTATTGGGACTCTTCACTGGCTCTTGAAGATGAAGATGGACCACGTAAGGGAATGTCCCGAGTACTGTAATTTCGGTTCTATACTCAACTCATCAACTTAGCACAATGTGACACTAAATGATGACCAAATCATCAAGTGTCTTGTCAGTTAGTGTACACGTTCATGTCACTCTACAGATCTCAGTCCCTGGTTCTCTGGATCAGCTTTGCCAAAGCTATGCCTCCATGTCAGGGGCCTCAGTTCATCCAACATCATTTCTCTGTCTGCCTCTTCTACCACTGATCTTTATAATCATCATAATGGTTTCAAACGATGAACAGTTACCATAAATAAATAATAACGGGAGGTCACACCAATTAGGTCTAAAAATTCATAGGGGAAAACAGATAAAAAGAATAAATCAAGCAAATAATAACCCGCTCTCCCTTGACAAAACTTTGCTTCAAGAGGTGGAATCACACACTTATTTAGGCAGCAACGTAAACGATGATGAATTTCATTTCTCTTTTCCTACAGGTTTCGAAGAATATCTAGTAATGTCTGCAACTCTCATTATCTCAGTGTTTGTTTTCTTCTTTATCCATGCTATCCTCCTCCCTATTCTCAGACTATTCTCTGCTGCCTGTAACTATCATTGATAGCCAACCCATGTGCACAAGATGAGTTAGTGCTGTCAGCCATGTGCAGATAATGGCCTGAAAGTCAGTATGCACAAGAGGTGAGCAAGAGCAGTGTGCAGACGGAGGAGTTGGTTTGTTGTGAATCCTCAGGTAGACTGGGAGGTTTTAAGTGTTAAGTCTGATGCACTGTTCAAATTCACATTGAGGCAGATTATTTTAATTGACCAGGGCTCCTAAAATAGGCACCAGGAAATGTCCTGGAGGGTAAAGATGGCTGGTGTGATATGGAGCAAATTACTGACTGAGTGCCAGCTGGTCTATGACAATATGGGGCTAGCACTGTATGCCCAATGCAGCTCAAGGTGTGCAAGAGGATCCTTCATGGACTGAGTCACAAACAGGGTTTGTGTCTATTGGTGTGATGTTGGTGTACAGACTTTCTCCTGACCTGGATCCAAACCAAAATATCATATAGAGGTCACCATGGCCGAATGGATAAGAATGTGTGTTCTTTAACATCCAGTGTGCTGCTGCCGAGATAAGGGGTTCAACCCCTACACCGGACAGCTAGACTAAAATGTTGACCTCTCGTCCTTGACTTGGGGGAGTATATTACAAGTACCTAGCTCAGAAGCCAATGGGGTGTGTAAGACTGGTACTGGAACTTCACATCTTCAGAGAGGCATACACAGCACATATCACATTGCTGGAATTAGGCCTGAGTTTGTCATGTTTTCCCCACAGATTTAAGACATTTCACTGTCAACTCCAAAGGGAAGGTGTGCACATCTGCCTTACTGTGCATCAGTACTCCACACCGTGGTGCAGATCCAGTCAATTTGTCTGCCTGCACATTTTTCAAAACACCAGCTTACGTTGAGGAAAAGACCCACTGGATGCTGAGTATCTTAGATGTTTTCATTCTCGCTTGCCATTCTGCAAGATGTATGCCTGTCTGTACTCAGCTCTGCATGCTCTGTGAGTCTTGTTACAATCATGATACGAGTGTGCTGTTTATTATCCAGCCAGCAGAATGCCACAGAGACCGCCTCTACCTCCATTCTCACACTAGACGGCATGGCATGAGGCTCTTCCCTATGAACCCCTAGGCAGCTCTTATGTCTCTTAGAACAGAGGAATATTTCAGAATAACATCATTATCAAGAAGATGGCAAGCATAATATGAATATCTATCTAGCACCACAGAATCTGTGTACAGAATAAGAAAATTCACATTATACTATTTTAAGAAAGTAAAATCAATATAAATAAAATAAAACCATGATTTCTATGTTGTATGTCCTTTGCAGAACATTGCAATCAACCCCAACCCCAGGTTTATTTACTAAGCAATTTCATGTTCAGCAGTTTGCCATTGCTTGCTAATCAAGAAGTCAATATGTGACGTCCAACCGACGGGTATGTAGATTGAGCCCATGACCTCACAGACAGTGCACGAGTATTTAGTCTTGCTGACCTAAATTTCTATGTTTTGTTGCATATCCTTTATAGGACACTGCCATCAACCCCAACATTTTTTGGCTGTTTGTGATTTCTTGGCAAGTTTACATTCAGTAGTTTGCCATTAATTTCTGAACGACCGGCACTCATACCACTGTATGAAAATCAGTGCAAAGCGGCCTGCTTCCAATTGCCCGCAGCTGTGTTTTGAGTATGTATGTGGGATTGCGAATTGCATTCGTAACTCCTTCGCCATAGCGATCTATGAAGCAGCACAAAACTAATGTAAACAGCAAGCAAAATTACATTATCCCAATGTCACAACATCAACTTAAAATAACTCTCTACCTTTTCTAAGTCTTGCTGGGACGATCTTAAAAGATGCTCTCCATTTTTCACCCATCTCTTGCAGTCCACCAGATACATGTTGAGGCCAATATCATTCATCCATGCAGTCACCCTGTCTGTGTCCCATCTCGCAAACGGAACATCTGTATTTGTTCTAGAAAATGATCAGACATATGGACACTCATCAGAAATATAAACATCAGCTAGAAATAAATACAAGTAGACATCATCATGTGCCATGCCGATAATCATGAGCAGTCATGTCTCGCCATCTCACTTGATCACCACAGTTGTGGATCAGCTCAGTGTTCTTATCTCAACCATGCCACATGGTCAAGCCATGAAGGTATTTTCTTCTCTGCTTTCCGCTTGTTCTCTTTCCCTCAATCTTGCCAGTTGTCACTAAGTAATCCAATTTATTTCTACTCAGTAGAAATTACATCATCACAATTATACAATTTTTAACATCGCTGCCATCATCACCATCAAATACCATCTCCACATCTGAAGATCTCCAACACCCTTTGTCCTGTGTCAACCTGGTGTAACTCCAAGACCTATTTCTTGATGTTTTCCACCCACATGTAACATTGTCTTCCTCTTGCATCTTTCCCTTCCTTTTTTCCTTTAAACAAGAAGCTCTGTTTCTTTTTGTGTGGCCAAAGTCCTTTCATTTTCTGTAGAGGGGTTGACTATATACTGTGAAAGAGGGAGAGTATGTTTTTCTGTGTTTGTGTGGGGTGGGGGGAGGGTGACAGGAGAGAGGAGGAGAGACTATATACCTGTAAGAGGAGCAAAGAAAGGGAGAGTCTATCTGTCGGGTAAGTCTATACCTGTGTGAGAGGAAGACAAAGATAGTCATGTTGGTTTTGTGTCAGTGTATCATGGAATTCATAGAATGAGTATGAGTGGGGGAAGGAAGGAAGGAAGGAAGGAGAGAGAGAGAGAGAGAGAGAGAGAGAGAGAGAGAGAGAGAGAGAGAGAGAGAGAGAGAGAGAGAGAGAGAGAGAGAGAGAGAGAGAGAGAGAGAGAGAGAATGAACAAACAAACTGTATGAAGCTGAAGGTGAAACCATCCACGGCCAAGATGTTGCTTCTCCGCCACAACTGGAATAAAGAGACGGTGATTGAAAAGTAAGAGTTGTGCTCCATTCAGTTGATGCACATCTCCTTGGCAGGTTCTCATGCAGTCATCTCACAGTTACAGTTGTACTGCAGGTTCACTGATAATCTGAGGCCTGTTACCAAGTTTCTTGTACACCAGACTGTTTCTCTTCAATCATGGTTCAGTTTGAGCCACATTATTCTCCTCAGATTTGTCTTTACAGGACATGTCCTATCCTCATCGCTGCTGCATTTGTTGTTGTGTTATGAATTATGATATTGGACAGATATTTGTCCTGAGGCTGTCAAAATGATCACCAATTGGGTTTAAGTTAAGGGTGTTGCTTTGTCTGATTCCTGTAAGATTGTTGTAATGAATGTCTTCATGTGGAGTTGTTCATTCCTGTATCAACTGATGGAATGAGTGACTTGTAATTGCTTGGTTCCATCCCTTCAGTAGGAGAAAGCAGCATGTTTTCTTTTTAAATATCAAACTACTATGTTCAACGTGTTATAAGGTTAAAATTGAAATGGTAAGTAAGTTGCTGCTTTCTTTGTTTCTTGTAGTGGTATTTCAATTAAATGTTTCTCTGTGTTTTTGGGTGTTACTCAGGGGGCTGAGTGGTCTCAAGGTATGGTGTCCACCTCGAGTGCTGGAGGTCCCGGGTTCAAGCCCTGGTGAGGGCCGGGATGTTTTCACGTGGACTTCTAGTAAAAAAATTTCCCCTGGTCTCTGGTTAGTGAGATTGGATGCCCGTGTGTATTGCTGTGCACGTAAAAAATCCCTTGGCAGTTGAAAATCGAAAAAGAGTAGCCTAACGACGCTGCCCGGGCAAAATTTCGAGTTAAAAATCTACCCAAAGTATTTCAGGATCCTCGCCGGTGTTACGGAGTTTGTGCACTGAGCTGAGTTTCTCCAGACTCAGGTTTGAGTTAGGAGGAGAACGGAGCACTTATGGGTTACACCCGTGTGCCGTGATGTTGATCCATCGACTAAACTAAACTAAACAAACTTTATTTTCAGAGTCACAAATTGGGCACGCATACCCATCTTACATTCTTCCAATCACTCATACTTTTTACATCAATTATCTAGTGTGCATGTTACATTCACATAGGAAAAATAACATTGTGAAATGAAAGTTGTAAACATAAACAATGGATATTACCATGTTATGAGACAGACAGGCAAGTAGATACACATACACACGCATAATACCTGCATTCATACTTACATCATTTACACAAGCTCTCACATTTATGAACCCACTCAATAACACACAAATATGCACTCCTTTGCATACATATGTACTTACTCACAATCACACTAACAAAATTTTACTTATACATACATAGTCTCTAGACAGACAGAGAGACAGACAGACAGACAGACAGACAGACAGACAGACAGACAGACAGACAGACAGACAGACAGACAGACAGACTATATAAATATATTGAAAGAGTTAGTATTTACATCAGAACACAAAAACATACTTATTGTTTCTAAAATATCCTCATGTGCTTACATTAATCCCTTAACATCCCTGTTCCATGCCAGCCGTGATGAAGCAGTCGCCCGTACCCCGCCCCGTTTAAACTCCCCATCCTCTTCCCTCTCACGGCCGCCCTCAAAATCTTGTGAGCTGCTCCGCTTGAGACGACCAAACAGTTTGCGAAGACCATGCAGCTTCTTGGACTCTGTTTGTCCGTGACTGAACAGCTGGGCCTTGTCCTCATCATCTGTCAGTACTTCTGTGTTCGCTGTGAATATCACAAAGTTGCCCTTATTACAAAAGTGTATTCAATATGCAACACCTAAGTTGCCTCCTCCCTTTAACATCAAAAACAGAAACACATTCTGTAAACATGCAAACTAAACATCCTAATACTCAGTTACTCTTGTTATTAAATGTTGTTAACAATCTAATGCACCTCATTTGAATATCAACAATAAACAGTAAACACTTCATTAAACTTCTTAGTAATTAGTTACTCTTGTTGCTAAAGCATATTCACCATCTAAGTTACCTCCCTTGACAACAGAAAATAATAGTTTCCCCAAATAAGACCTACCTCTATAATAAGCCCTAGCACGGTTTTTCAAGATGCTTTTAATATAAGACCTACCCCTAAAATAACCCCTAGTTAAGATCGTCATCTAGGATGAGAGACTTGTTGCCAAATGGCCAGTCGGAGTACAGACGTCTACTGGTGAGCACTTGATAATGAACGAATGTGGTTCATAATTCAATCCGTCACTCGTGTTAAATAAAGAAGCAAAAATTTGGCGCTTAAAACTTCCTTGCAATAATGATCCCCACAGGAATGACTTCTTATCTCCAGACTCTTGATTTTGCAATAAACAAGCCATTCAAGGACCATTTGCGCATAGAAATCAACTACACTGAAAATAGAATGGCGTAAATCAGCGTGGAGACTTTGTGAAGCCTAGTTTGCAGGTGGTTAGGACTTGGGTGAAGAACTCACAAAGAATACCATGGACAGACAGAAAAACTAATGACCGAGTCTTACAAGAAACAAATGAAAACCGTAAACTGATTAGAGAAATTAGACATAGACAGTCACAATATTTTGGTCACGTTATGAGAAGAAATAAATTGGAGAACTTGGTGACAGCTGGCAAGAATCGAGGGGAAGAGAATAAGGGAGGGCAGAGAAGTAAATACCTGGATGGCTTAGCCACGTTGTATGGTCAAGACAAGAACACTGAGTTGATCCACGACTCTGGTGATCAAGCGAGATGGCAAAACATGACCACTGACATTTACCGGCATGGCACATGATGATGATGAAGAATTCATGGGATTCAATCATTGACAACTGTGTTCCCAATGCACTACGAGCAAGCTACATGGACAAGAAATGCTCAGTTAAGGAACGCTTTATTGCTGGACATGATAGACTGCGACCAATGGTTCTAGAGGAAATGGAGTTGCAAGAAATTCAGGCCAGAATTTGAAGATTTGCAGAGTTATGATGATATTCCGGAAGAAGATGACATGACTGTATTTGAATAAATGTAGAATTTTGTACATAAAAAAATGTAGATTTTTGTATCTGAAAAAAAATAAAAACCTACCCCCCAAAAAGGCCTTGTGCATATTTTAAAGCTAAATTTAATATATTCTTATTTTCAGGGAAACATGATAGTCAACATTGTACTTAACATCCTAATACCCAGTTACTCTTGTTGCTAAAGCATGTTCTCCATCTAAGTTATTTCCCTTGAACATCTCAACTAAAAACAATATTCTACTAAATATCCTAAGTTATTGCTCAGTGGTTCTGGTTACTAAAGTATGGTCCGCTATGCTACTACAGCACCTGACCAAATAAGACCTACTACTTTTATTCACGAGTAACTAAGCCATAAAACTATGTTGCAACAGCAGTGAAAAAACATCAGTTATTGCTGTAAAGGCATGATTACACCTAAAGTTCTTACAAGATGAACAGTATGCAGAATAGGAAGACTGCCTGACAGAATACATACATGTAAAAGATTCAATTGTATAGGTCAATGAGGTTTTCCTGTATGGCATAAAGTGTAATCACTCTTTAAGCTTATATATATTTACTTACTTAAAAAGTAAAGGACCCTTTCACACAGCTTGAGGTGTGTTGGGTACATGGTGTTAGCCCCACATTACAGTCATCACTTAGAGGTCAAGCAAGACCAACATATAATCAGATTACAATGGACACCATTGATACTGGAACTCTTTGCTGGCTGTTGAAGATGAGGACTGAACGCTTTGGGAATGCCCCGAGTGTAATGATGTCGGTTCTTGATTCAACTCAACTCAATCCCATATTTGTATAAACCAACTGGCACTCAATGGGTGGTGTAGTCACTGGCTGACAGCCCAGTAGCTATGTACCCACTTCCTATTTGAGGCAAAGTTGCTACACTGACTTGTGCTTCCAGGTCAACTTAGCCTAAAGTGGGTACCAGGAAATGTCCTGGCAACTAAAGGCTGTTGGCATGATAACAACCACACCATCCATTGAGTGCCAATTAATTTAAACAAATATGGAACCAGCACCATATGCCCAATGCACCTCTAGGTATTTAACAGAGTTCTTTATTTTACTGTTTATCTCTAGCTGTGATGACTTCTTGTAAACAAACTGGATAGTCTTTTTAACTAGGCAGGTTCTTACCAGGTTAAACCTTCTACAACAATGACAAACCAGCATGCACAAAGTGTTATTGCATGATCACTAATCCTTAAGTAAATGTTATATTTAATGGTGTTCCACAATTTCGTCAAAGAAATCAAATGTAGCCATGCCAATATTTCACCCTTTATAAACTACAACTACAATCTCAAAAACCGGGGAAAGCCACTATAAAAACATACAAGTTAGCCCTAATATGCCCTTAGACAAGAAAATTGCTAATAAGGAACAATGAAGGATTGTCTTGTATAAAACCTGAGAAATTTAAACAGTTATGATTCTGTACCCATACAAACAACTTAATTCTCCACGTCCGTCTACTAGTTTTTAATTAAACACCTCAATCCTTCTGTCATCCAATTCGAATAGGCTGCTTACTGTGCAAACTACATTTCAAAATGTAAAAACCCACCCAAAAATTGTATTTGATATTGTTCAATATCTAAGATACCTCCATTGAGTATCAACAAAAATGTTAAAGCATTATACTAAACATACTAACACCCAGTTACTCCTGTTAATAAAGCATGCTCACCATCTAAGCTACCTTCCTTGTACATCAACACAATTATACTAGTTGATTTATTATTATATACAAACAACGTAATTACAGTTACTTACTTAATTAACAACATATATATTATTACTATACTAAGTAAATATTTTGGTCACTTGAAACGTCATGAAAGTTTGGAGAGAACAATAATTAATGGGGGGGGGGGGGGGGGGGGGGGGGGAGAGGGTGTATATGCCCAGGAAGAAAGGAAGAGGAAGGCCAAAGAGAAGATGGGTGCAGGATGTGGCAAATGATCTCTAGATGGGTATATTGGGTTGGGGGCTTCTTGCTTATGACCGAGAAGTTTTCCAGAAGGTTGTTATGGGAGCAGGGTTCTGCAAAGGTCATGTTACTGAATGAAAGAATGAAGCCCAGATTATATGAAAGAAAAAGATACCACAATTGAGTGCCGATATTGGTCTATAACATGATGGGGATTTTAATTATTTTTTTTTTTGGTTTGCATATCGTTTACAGGACATTGCTGTCAACATTAGCATCTTTCAGCTGAGTGTTGATTGGGGAAAGCAATATATATCTAATACACCTTAAGGTGTGAAAACAGGTCCTTTACTTTACGTGCTCACTATGGAATGATATTTCAAGTTGTATGGAACTGTCATAACCCATTTAACAAATGAAATAACTATTCATGATTCAGTTTGTAAAATAAAATAGGTTTTGATAAAACATAAAAATGAATCTCAAACAAAAATGATGTAGTAATAACACTATCAGAAGCAAAGCATTGAGAGCTTGTAGCATAGTGGCTAGTATACTTGCCTAACAATCCTTTTGTCTTAGGTTCAAATCCCCCTTAACATGATAATTTATTTGTCAACAGACTACATTACTCAATGGTGAACTAAGTTTCAAACAAATGGTTACCATAAAAAGGTGGCTTATGGGATACTGATCACATAACCTATTGAGTGCCCGTTGATCTACAAATATGCACTTAGAACAATATCCCCAAAATGACACATAAAATGAAATCAAGGTCTTTAATTTCAATATGACAAAATACCTCAATATCCCGTAACAGTGTTAAAAAATGTTACTGAAACTAGCTTACATAAAGTTGATTATAAACACCTACCCATGTGTTGACTGCTCTATTACAATATGAGCCTAGAACCATATTCCCAATATCGTTCAATGCATGAAAAATTGCTATAAACTGTACTTACCACACACTATGAATAAGACAATTTAATGGAAATAATTACTGGCTAAAAACAGTTGCAACGTGACTAATGAACATAACATCATGTGTATTCTTGTGCTCAAGTCTCAGGCTGTATACGGCCTGGTTAGCATGCCTGGTGTCAGGAGAACCTGGCTACATTCTCTCTGAGAGGTGGGCAAACCATGCAAGTAGCTTTCTCTATTTATCTGACCGTACTTACACAATAAATGTAACGCTTCTCATGCTAGTTAGTTGTTACTTTAAATCTTTCTATTCCAAACAGTTACTTGCATATCCTTCACAGGATGTGACAGTCAACCCCAGCATTTTTTGGCTGTTTGTGATTTCTTGGCAAGTTTACGTTCAGTAGTTTGCGCATGCTTTCTGAATGACCGGCACTCATACCATGTTAAGAAAACCAATGCAAGGCAGTCTGCTGCCAAATCTGTTTTTCAAATGTGGTGTGTGGAATTATGAACTGTGTCTGTAACCCCTTCACCACAGTGCCAGCTTCTATTCCAAGGAGTTAACATTGAACTAATATGTTTGAGTCTGGGAGAGTTAAACTGTAACAATACTGAACAGGTGAAGTTAAAGCAGCTTTTGGCATCATCATCAAATGCCTTGACAACTGGCATATGCGATCATGCCTCTCCACACTCTGCGATCTTCAACAGCATGTATCAGTCCATGTACTGACAACTTTTGGTGCCTTGTTGAGTTCAGCTGAGTTGAGCTAAAACTGACATAAGTGCACTCAGGACATTACCATACACACTCCGTCCCCTCGTTCAACAGCCAGCCGAGAGTCATACCCACCACTATCTAACTGAAAGTTTTCCTGGTCTTCCTTTTCAGTTTTGAGATTCTACTAGAACCTCTGCCAATCCCCCGCAATCTCATCTTATCCACATACGGGTTCTCAATTTGTTCCCCCACCTTCTCCACCTGGTCCCACGAGCACACGACCCCCAGTGCCATGACACAATGTGTCAAGAAAGTTCTTTGTTGTCTTCCTCTATCTCTCTTTCTACACAACTTTCTATTTATCACAATGTCCTTGAGTCTTTCTTTTCTCATATGGCCAAAGAATGATAACTGCTTTTTTCTGAAGCTTGTGATCAGTTGTCTGTGGGTTATAGCCTCTTGCAAACTATTTAGATTATACATTTTGGTTGCCCAAGGATTTTTCAGCAATCTTCTGTAAAGCCACATCTCAAAGACTCAAAGATTGTTTTGATTCTATACTAACTGTCCAGGATTCTAGACATATGTTAGAACTGGTTCTGTGTAACATCCAATCACATGTGATTTTTGTATAATATGCTCTTCATTTTATAAAATGCAATTTTTGCTCGTCCTATTCAGTTCTTTATTTCTGTGATACATTTTGCATCGAGCAGATTAATGAAAAACATGGCTGGGATAGAAACATATTAGAACAGCAGATCATGAATGAACTAACTGATAAATGCATGGTGAATTGTCTGCACCCATTCATGATTCTTTCAAAAATTTAGTGTATTTTTTTTGGGGGGGGGGGGGGGGGGGGGGGGTGTGTGTGTGGTGCGCCAAAGTATTGTATATGTTACCATTCAGTTTTTATTTCAGATCTATTTTTCCATTCACAGTTACTATCTGAAAATTCCATCATCAGTTAACGATTTTGATTTTAAATTACATTACAATTTACATATATTTCATAGATCAATTATAGTCTACAGTTCCTAAATGAAAAATGAATTACTATTATGGTTCCTCTTTGAAATCTACTACCATTTAGTTTTTTTTTATTAGAATCCTACATTATCATTCACGGTTCTTATTTGAATATTTCATTACTCCATTACCATTATAGTTCCCACTTCTATTATCATTGGCAGTTCATGTTTGAAATCTCTCTATAAAACAAAGGGAAAGCTGCTGCACTTCTTAATATTTTTCACATACTTTAAGATAACATGCCATAACTATCAGTTTTATCCAAAACTAAATCTAACAGACTTCAAAATATAACAGCATGCACTTCATATATGGAGCCTGTTCTGTTGTATGGCAATGAATCTTGGAATTTGAACGAACCAATCAGCATGAGCCTTGAGGCAGCGGAGATGTGCTGTCTATGAAAAATGTTACATTAGACACCAGTGAAACTAACACTGACTGCCTAGAAGGGGCTAGTTAAAGATGACCACAACTATAAGAAAGAAACACACAGTGTTCTGTGGTCATATAATGAGAAGAGAAGCAATGGAGAACATTCTGACAACCAAAGACATCAGTGGTAGAAGAGGTAGAACCAAAGACATGACACATGATCATGTAAGATCATCAAAGACTGCGGAGAAAAATCATCAGTATAAGTGATCCAGAATACCACTGACTGAGATCTGTGAAGGGACATGAATGCATATGCTATCTGGCAGGGCACATAATGATGATGATATGAGTATACTAAAGATGTCTGGCTACATATGTTAGCATGCAGCATAGTTTATGAAGCATCTTGGATTTCAACACATCATGCTTGTTTTGTTTGTCATGGTTAGTGTTCCACTCTGGCAACTGTTGAGAAATCTTACTAGGACATAAAGAGTTAAAGTACTTTTGATTTTACAAGTTAAAAGTGACGGGATTGATTTCACAGCATAGAGGTTTTATCCCTCTGGCTTGGTATCTCTCTCAATAGAATGGCAAGTCTTCTGCAGAGAGTATCTCACAAAAGACAAACACTCTCGCTCCAACCACGACCCCCACCCCCAGATGTCAGGAAAAATAGAACTCTGAATGATGCAGTCTGAAAATGAACTCATAATCTTCAGAATGCGACAGAGAAATCTTGAAAATGAACTCATGACCTTGAGAATGTGAAACAGACATCTTGAAAATGAAATCATGATCCTGAGAATGTGAGACAGACATCTTGAAAATGAACTCATGATCTTCAGAATGTGAGACAGACATCTTGAAAATGAACTCACGATCTTCAGAATGTGAGACAGACATCTTGACAACTTTTACCAGACTTGATAGTTAAAATAGAACTCTGAACAATGCAATCTGAGAATGAACTCATGATTTTCAGAATTCAAGTCAGTCACTCAGACAACCTGGTCATGCAGACACCACTTGACCAGACTTGATAGCTAAAATAGAACTCTGAACGATGCAGTCTGAAAATTAATCTACAATTAAAATAGAACTCTGAACGATGCAGTCTGAAAATTAATCTACAATCTTCAAAATGTGAGAAAGACACCTTAACAACCTGGCCTTAAAGACCCCACTTTTAAAACACTTGATAGCTAACAGCATGAAGGGCAAATGTTTCTGCACATAATCAATTTACAATGTGAAGGTGAGCTCGCAGGCAAGAACTCTGAGGGCTACAAGCAAATTAATCACGTTGTACATTATGTGCTAAGTCCAAGGGGCATGCAGGCCAAACGTATAAAATGCAAAGCTACTTTTCACATCGAGCAGGCCGTGCAGGCACATGATAAATGCCTGGTAGCAATTGGTCACCTAGATTCGGGGCGGAACTGCTGCGCTTTCCTGACCTAATCAGCATCAGAGTTTTTCCCAGACCATGGAACCCACGAAACCGCTTCCCCTCCCGCACATCCTCCTTACTGCAATGCTTGGGCAACATACCATAGCCATCAACGCCTCTGCCTGCAGAGCATTTATCTTGTTTCTTGAAAGATGGAACCTGAAAGCATAAAACACAGTGATTGATTTAGCACCATAGAAACATTTGTCTTTTATATGTGTTGTTTGTAAAGTCTCATTACACTTTGTATGTAGAACAAATTTGAAAAAAAAAATTCTTTCTTCCATTGATAACACCATTTTGTCTGGAGTGCAAAGAATTACTCCAGCAGACAACCTTTTGCTGCATATTGCTTCACAGTGGACCTCATTTTTTTAATGATATCATATACTTCATTTTTCACATTTGTTCTATACACAAAGTGTAGTGAGACAGACACCCAATAAACTATGAAATTCTGTCTATTCATTAACTCTCTGAAACCAAATGAAAATCATGAGTGAGTTACTATCAGAGGCGACAAGGCAATGGATCAAGTTCATTGCACTGGGTTTGATCCCATATGGCTTGGTCCCTTTCCACAGAAAGGCTGCCAAAATTGTTGCACAGAGCAGAAACTCTGTAGCTCCAGCGATGGCCCATAGGAGTCTCAATGGAAATTATACTCATGAACCAAATGATGAAGTCTGAAGATGACCCACCGACCTTCATAGCACAGGGCAGGCAGCTTAACTGCTTCGCCACAGAGACAAACATAACACCCCCCTCCCTCAAACATATATGAATTATGTGATACTTTGCTGCATATTAACATAAATATAAACATGTCCTTAGCCTGAGCCGACAAAGCATATACACATTTCAATAAACACATCTTGCATTGCTTGATATACACAAGAAACAGCTGACACCAAGTCATTTTGGACACAAAGCAACACGAAAAAATCTTCTGCTTTCATCCTAAAGAGGAAATAGATTGAATTGTTTCTATTTACAACAAAACTATAACACTGGAACATCTTAACTCACAAATTCAATTTCAAAGCAGCATTGAAAATACTGCACATTGCTGCTCTACATGAAATTATGCAATCATCCTCTAATTATATACACAATGAAGAGAAACGAAGGGCATGCTACAAGATGATGATATGACTATATAAGTTATAATATGAAATGAATACACAATGAAGAGAAATGAAGGATGTGCAGACCTTGGACTTTGTTCCAGCAGCAACATCTTCACAACTGTTGGATCTGGTCATGCCCATTGCTTGCCTGCAGTCAGCTGGGATTGATGACACAGCCTTGCCTCCATTTAAATTGTTGTGTAATTGGTGCACTGTAAACAATATATATTTCATAATTACCTGAGGCAAAACACAAAAATATGAATTATTAGATTTACTGATACGTTTGTTGGATCTGCATCCTCTGCAGATGGTCATCACATGGATTGTGCTGATATTGTTAATGCCTTAGAGCAGTGGTTCTCAACTGGTGGGGGGATTTTTTGTTTTCCCTAGGGGAGGAAATAAGACCACAGATTGGCAGACCCAAACTGGCTTCAGGACCACACAACATGTGATTGTCCCCCTTTCTTGAATTATGTGTGAGCGTGTGTGTAGGGTATATATATATATATATATATATATATATATATATATATATATATATATATATATATATGTGTGTGTGTGGGAATGTTTGTGTGTGTATATATATATTGGCAAGACACAAGAATCAGGAGAATGAGGGGCTTTGTCTACCAACACAGAACTGGCACTAGTAGCGAACCAACTATTTTATATATATATATATATATATATACCTATTTTTACAGGCCAATTGGCAAGTGATGTCAGCAATATCATGCCAGCTGTCGTTACTTCCCCAGACATTTCCTGGTACCCATGTTAGGCTGTGTAAAATTGTGAATCTAGGAAACTACAGGCTGTATTTTTAATTACTGTGCAGTGTTTGAAATTACTGCTGGTCCAAGTTTTCTATTTACCTATTATACTGCCTATATTTACCTATATATCGGTTTCTGTGGCTAAGGGTTTGTGAACGCGGTTTGTGAGCCCATATACCCGGGTTTGTAACATAGCGGTGCTGATTTTTTCAAAAAAGGTATAGGAGTCGGTCATTCAGAAAGCAATGGCAAACTATTGAACGTAAAATTTGCTCAGGAATCACGAACAGTGAAAATGCTGCGGTTGACTGCTACATCCTGTGAAAGACATGCAACTTAAACATTTTATTATATTGCATGAACTTTACAGAGGGTGAATACAAAACCTGGACCGGCAATTATTTCACTGCACAGTCATTAAAAATATACCCTATATAAATTCACCTAAGTGTGAATTTGAACTCATAACCACTGTGACAGAAGGCAAGTCTGCATGCCACTGCAGCTCTCTACTATTCATTGTGAGAAGTCCACATACATTGGAAGTGCGTGAACAAGAATCCAAGAAAATTATCTGCAGACAATCATAGTGAAAACATGCTACATTTCCACTGATATGATTTTACACATGTTTAATCCTCCACTAGGAAAACTATAAATTATCACCAACAAATAGGTATAGATTGTGAGTGTTAATGCTAAGAGACCAATATTATTGATTTATTGTTAATTGCTCCACACTTTTTTATATCTGGAAAAAAAAAAACTTAGTTTATTTTCATCATCTCAACCTCATTCTGAGAGCTGCATTATAGAAAAGCAATAGTCTACCATCAAACACCTTCAGCATTATTTTTCCAAGGTCTTAGTCAATGACTTCCACACCTTCTGTATTACTGTTCCATGGTTTCAGTCAATCATCAAACCTTCTGTATTATGTTGTGATGGTTGTCTCCAACAACCTTCCCACACCTTCAGTATTATTTTTCCATTGCCTCAATCAATCTACCCATCATCTGTATTCTTTATCCCTAGTCTCAATCAACCACCACCACACTTTCTGCATTATGTTTGCATGGTATCGGTAAACCATCTCACACCTTCTGTAATATCTTTCCATAGTGTGTGTCAATCTCCTCACACCTTGTGTACTGTTTTCCTGGTCTTCTACAACCATTCCACACCTCCTTTTTCACAATTACGCAAATACAGTTTGAGACTGCTACAACAGCACATGGTTTTCCATTTGTAAATGCATAAAGAGCTAAATAATTCCTTCCCCTCTCTCTCTCTCTCTGGTGTGTGTGTGTGCGCGTGTATATGTGTGTGCATGCGTGTAAAAAAAAAGGAAAATTTAAATTTAAACAAAAATGCCAGCAATATGCTGATGGCTCTGCAAACTTGATAGAACAGGGCAAAAAATCATAAGTAATAAATGAGCATTCATCCATCACAAGTGATGACGACCACTCATTCTTTCATCTGTAATGAGGCTGCGTCTGGCAGTTTGTGGGTCCAGAGATGACTTGCAAGTATCTTGGACAGTTAGGACATGGAATATTCTCTGTAGATGAAGTTACCGTTAATCAGGTCTTTCTAGCTTGTCTCCACTGTTCAGCCACTGTATTTCTGGATGCCTCACAAGTCACTGCCTGATTTGATGCATGCCAGGTGGATATGGTCTATTATGAAAGCCTCCCATGTGTCAGGGTTTATGTCAACAGCCTTAAGTGGTGTCTTAAGTGCCCTTGTATCGTTTTTTTTTCTGTCCTCCTTGAAAACATCTGCCCGTCTATGTCTCACCATAAAAGATTATATTTGGGAGCCAATAGTCTGGAATTCAGACTAGCTGACTTGCCCAGTGAATCTGTGCCTGAATCAGGATTGTATCAATGCTGGGGATACCAGTTCTATCTAGAACACCAGTATCCGAGACCGTATCATGCCACCTAGTGGTCATTATCTTTCTTAGACACGGTGTATGGCAGTGGTAGAGAGTTTTTTTTTTTTTATATGACATTTGTAGTCTTTTTCATAAGCACTAAGTATATGGGGCATGGTCAAAAATGACAAGAGTTGAACAAGTTGATCATTGAAACACAGACTGTTGAAAATTATGGGACACCTGTGTGTGTAGATCTGCTCAATGACTACTGCATGCACAAACGATGTACTAGCTAAACCAGAAAATAACACTGCACAATACAAACTTGGGGTGCTGGATGCACTTGATGATGAGAGGTATGGTCGCCCGTCAAGTCTGTCATCAGTATGCTGTTGTTACAGAAGAGATGAAAGGAATGTAAGGATTATTCATCTCTCTCTAACAAGAAAGATTTATCTCATTCTAACATAAAAATTACTCATCTCACTCTTACATAAGAATTACTCATCTCATTCTAACATAAGAATTACTCATCTCACTCTTACATAAGAATTACTCATCTCACTCTTACATAAGAGTTATTCATCCCACTTTAACATAAGAATTATCATGTCTCTATGTGATAGGCATTATTAATTTCATTGTAATATAAAAATATCAACATACCTCAAGCGCATTATTCATTTTACTATCTCACAAACTTATTTACTTACTTATTTTACTTATTCTCTCTAATTCTCTAACTCACTCAAACTCTTTTTCTCTTTCAGTCTCACTCTCTCTCTCATTCTCAAGCTCTCTTACTTTTTTTCACTCTCTATCATTTCACTCACTGTGTCATTTCCTCTACCTCTCGTTCTCTCTTCTCTAGTTAATGCCACTGTTTGTCAGGCATATCTCCATGTGCTCCAATACAGTCCACAGATACCAGAATAAGCCGCCTAACTATCCCTGCAGCACACTTACATACACATTACACATACATCTTACTAAGCGTCTTCTCATGGTTGTTATTATTATTATTATTATTATTAAAACTCTCGCTCTCTCTCTCCCCCTCTCAAGCTGCTCATACTATGCTTGAGCACGCATGCAAGCAGGCACATGTGCACACACATATACACCCACACATACATACACATCCGCCCACACATACACATAGCCACAAACACAAGACAAACAAATAAAAATAACACACATGTTCATCTACACACAAAATAATTCTTCATAATGAAACAACAAAATATTACTAAAAGCCAGCAATGTTTTTAACCACCATGAACTAGACAGTTCAAGGTTGTTAAGTTCAAAACAATTTCTATCAAGCCACATGAGCAACTAAGATAGAAATGTCGTTACACAAAAAGGCTCACCAATAAGAAGATAGAAGCACAGTTAAAGAGAGCATGGAGAAGGCTAGGAGAACTCACCTGAAGCTGATCCTTGTGGACTGCTTCACCAACAGATGGTGTGGTTGATGAACTGTTGGAGCTGGTGTCTCCATCTTCAAGATTCATGAGAAGCTCTTCCACAGCTGCAAAACACAAAGGAGGACAACTTTACCGATTATAAATTACAGATAGCTCATGTTCTAAGATAGCCCTGATTGCATCAGTGACCCCAGGACGCCAAACTCTAGAAATAAAAAATGAATGTTCTATGACAGCCCTTATTGCGTCAGTCAGACAGGACCCCAAGCAGTAGAAATATAAAATGAACATTCTAAGATAGCCCTGATTGCATGGGTGAGACAGGACCCCAAATTCTAGAAATATAAAATGAATGTTCTAAGAAAGCCCTGATAGCATCAGTCAGACAGGACCCCAAACTCTAGAAATATAAAATGAATGTTCTAAGAAAGCCCTGATAGCATCAGTCAGACAGGACCCCAAACTCTAGAAATATAAAATGAATGTTCTAAGAAAGCCCTGATAGCATCAGTCAGACAGGACCCCAAACTCTAGAAATATAAAATGAATGTTCTAAGAAAGCCCTGATAGCATCAGTCAGACAGGTCCCCAAACTCTAGAAATATAAAATGAACCTTTGATATGCCTTAAATCACATTGGATACATGATGCTAGACCCATATTTGTGTAGATAATCAGCACTCACGATGTAATGTGGTGAATATTATGCCAGCGGCCCTCACTTTCCAAAGACATTTCCTGGTACCCATTGAAGGCTGAGTTGATCCAGGAGACCAGGTCCATTTTTTAAATCTGCCTCAATGTGGATTTAAACCCGTGGATGCCGAACCAGAGGGGAGAATCTATCTAATGCGGCTGCTCAAATCTCTAAGAGTCCACCTTAAAGCTCAACACTGGCAATTTTTGTTGTTGCTTTCGTTCACACTGAACTCAAGCGTAGTCCTTACATGTACTACCACTTCTAGTGCACTTGACTGATTTTTGTGTGTGGATAAGTGTTACCTATTACCAGTGTCTCGCCATCTGGCGGACCAACTCCAACTTCAGAAGTACTTTGTAATTTATGTTCCCAAGTCAAGGACAAGACGTCAACATTTTAGTCCAACTGACCAGTGTTAGGGCTGAACTTCCACATCATCAACAGGATGTTTAAGCTTATCAATTCGGCCATGCTGACCTCCACACTGGAAATGACACTGTGGGGTATAGAAAAGGACCTGCACATGACAGCAAATGGTACAACAGATGGTACAACAACAGATGGTACAACAACAGATGGTGCAACAACAGATGGTACAGCAACAGATGGTGCAACAACAGATGGTACAACAACAGATGGTACAACAACATGTGGTACAAGATCAACAATTAAGACGGAATCCTGTTACATGCTTTAAAATGCACTGGGGATATGTTGCCAGACCCTATTTATATAGACCAATCAGAGCTCAAGGGTGGATGCGCTCAACAACACATTGGTCGCCTTCACTTCCCCAGACACTTCCTGCACCCATGTAAGGCTGGGTCTACTAGGTAATTCAGGTTAAGTGTAAACACCTACAGCAAACAAAGTACATACAAGCAAAAAAAAAGTACCAACATTAACATTTAAGCTCAAACATCTACAAGGTACGGACACATTTTAAAAAAAAAACGTGGAGAACCAAAGACCACAATACAAGGTACAAATATATACGCAGCACACACATGAATAACCAAAGTGCATACTTGTACAAGGCACAAACATGTACAAGGCATACATATGTACAAACAAGGCACAGACAAGTATACAGACAGTATACAAACCCTTTCGTCCCTGTGCTTGTACTAAAATCTCCTCCACTCGTCTGTATCTCTTTAATAATCTCCGCAGGTCTTCCAGTTTCCGTTCCTAGGTGTGGAGGAGTATGTGTGTTAGTTGCAATAACATTTTACATCAATTTTTTTTTTCTGTACAGCATACACAAAGTTGGTGTTAAAGGCATAAATGTATACATTATTTCCCCTCTGGACACTGGGCTGGACATATTGTCATTTTCATTGTACAGGACACATGTAATCATTTCTTTGTTCTAATATTAAACAAACTACATTAGCACAGTGCTAAAGAAATTAAAACAAAGTATCAAGTTATCAATATTTGACAATTTTGTTCCCTAAAATAACATTATACCACACACTTTTTCAAAGTATAATGTTTATGTTTGTAAGACGTATAACTTTATAATCCACAAATATGTTTGAGGCAATTGGCTCCAATCTCCTGACAGATTAGCACTGGTCTTGTAAGTGTTCTATACAGTACAATGGGTAACATAATAGTACAGTGACCAATATATAAGCTGGTTATAGCAGAAGGTTCTTCTAGGTAACATAAGAGTAGTTAGTCTAGTCTAACACATTAGCAATATAATGTTAACACATCAAGCATAATGTAACTTTAACAGTATAATGTTAACATTTAACAGTAGTGTTACTACATCAACTCTACAGTGGTGATATATCAACAATGCCATATAAACACATCAACAGGACCATGTTAACGCATCAACAGGACCATGTTAACAATAAACAGTGTTATGTTAACACACCAACAGTGCCATGTTAACATATCAACAGTTTTATATTAACACATCAATAGTTTCATGTTAACACATCAACAGCACTCTGCTAATACAACAACAGCACCCTGTTTACACATCAACTGTAACAGCACACATTAAATTAGCAATTATGTTAACATACAGCAAAATACTATCACATAATCATAATAAATAAAAGTGTTAACACATCAACAGTAACATGTTAACACATCAACAGCACTGTGTTAGCACATTAGCAGTATCATGTGTAACATACCAACAACAATATATTAACACATCAACAGCACTGTGTTAGCACATTAGCAGTATCATGTGTAACATACCAACAACACCGTTAACACATCAACAGCACTGTGTTAACACATCAACAGCACTATGTTAATACATCAAAATTAAGAGTTGTGATGCATCAACACTGCAGTATCAACACACTAACGGTATAATGGTAACATTCTCCCGCATGAAGTTTCTAATCATCATCATCATGTGCCATGCCAATAAGCATGGGTGGTCAAGGTTCACCATCTCACATGATCACCCATCTTGGATCCGGTCTGTGTTCTTGTCCCAATTATGCCTTGTGGCCCAGCCATTCAGGTAATCCAATTATGGAGTCTGAGAATGAACCTATTTCTTCTACTTCTTTCATTCACTTGAAATTTGTCTATAATTGCAATGTTGTCTCTTGTATGAATTTCACCGTCTTTTTCAGTTTACTCAGTAGTCCATAAAGTTTATCTTCCACTGTTGTTTCTCTAGGCCAGATAGTTTGCCTAGAATTATCGTATTTTGGGCAGTTTTGGATCATGTGATCTGCTGTTTGTGGCGCCAAACCACATGTGCACATGGCTGAATCGCCAATCTTGAATTTTGTATACATGTTGTTGTGTATTCTATTTTGTCCTGTTCTGTGACCTAGAATAATGATTTGTTTGAGTCTGTCCATAAGGTCCTCTTGAGCTGGTGTTTTTGGCTTTCTGATTGATTTCATCATTCTTTTCTTTTTGTTGTATGTAACCGGTACATCAGGTTTTTCTTCTATTGCTCCTGCCTTTGCTAGCCAATCAGTTCTCTCGTTCCAATTAATCCACAGTGAGATGGTATCTGCTGAATGTTGACCGTACTCTGGCTGTCAGAAAGTATTGTCAGTAGTACTCGTAATTTCCCAGTCAGCAGCGACTCAAGTACTGATTTGCATATGCCAATAGCCCACAGGCCGTGTACCATGGTTGGTATAGAACAAGCCTATGACCTTTGCAGCACAAGGCAGGAGGTTTAATCACTTCGCCACAGGGGAGAAGTTTCATTTAAAATTATTAACAATCAAAATATAACAGTTTTCACAGAACATGAAAATCACTGACATACCTTCTCTTCATTTGTCATCATTAGAGTATCTACAGCTCTTTTTAATTTCTCCACTTCGGTATCTGAAAATGTTAAATAGAACAACATTTAAATACACTGTTTGGTCAGATACAAACTGCAGTACAAGAGGAACATTTACAAATATTATGTTTGAAATGACAAACAATTAAATACAAAAGCATTATATAGTGTGTTTTGTAAGAGACACAATAAAGTACAACAGCAAAATTTACAAACATTGTGAGTTGAGTTGAGTTGAATTGAGTTGAGCTAAGAACTGACATCACTGCACTCAGAACCTTCCTAAACGTGCTCTGTCCCTTCGTTCAACAGCCAGCGAAGAGTCATGCTATTAATCATTCCCACCGCTATCTGATTGAAAGTTCTTCTGGTCTTCCCTCTCAGTTTTGAAATTCTTCTAGAACCCCTGCCAATCCCCCCGCAATCTCATTCTCTCCACATACGGGGTTCTCAATTTGTTCCTCCAACTTCTCCACCTGGTCCCACAGGCACACGGCCATCTCTCCCTTGTCCATAGGTAATCTACCACCAAGAGAAGCATTCCACTTCCCCCTTTTTCCCAAAATTCAGCCTTTGGTTTTTCTTTATCCCTTCCTTGTGATTAGTAAGTTACACAAAGAAGTACAAAAGCAACATTTATAGACACGATAGAAATTTTAAAAAGACAGTTTAAGAACACTGGTTTAAAATGTCAAAGACCGATTTTTGTCTAATTTGCTTGTCTGTGTTTAAAGATATAACACTCTTATAAAATCCATACTGGAAGGCAAGACTGAAGGTAAGTGAGAAAGAGGTAGACAATGAAAAAAGTTGGAAGATAACAAGAGATGGACGAACATCAATCTGACAGAATGTACAGTCAGGGCGAGAGACAGACAGTGTTGGAGACCCATTGCAGCCAACCTTCATTGTTGAGGCGGCACTAGATTGATTGATTGATTGATTGTTAAAGATCACTTTCATTGCACACACATATTTCCATGGGTGCTCCAATCTTTTCCCAAAGATCATGCAAGGAGACAGCACAGTTCATAAACTTGCACTGGTCTATATGAGAAGCACATAAGATATATTCTTTTTTGTGAGTAAATTTTCTAATTGCTAAATTTAGTCAGAGCAGCAGCATATTTGATTGCAATTAATAAAGCAATGCCCCAATGTAATTATCTGAGTGTCCAGTTATGTCCTTGCAGTTGTCTTTGCTTCCTGATGAAGACATGCATAACACATCATCCTCCAATACTTGTGATCGTGTTATCGTCTTAGAGTCTCTCTATTCTTCTTACTTTCTCTGCTATTCACAGGTAATACAGTGCACTAGCAATAAAGGAAGAGGAAGATGCTGACATTTTCTGGGCACATTATGAGGAGAAATAAACTGAAGAACTTAGTGAAAAACAACAAAGATTGCATGTGAAATAACACCCTCTGAAACATGTAAAGAGCTTCACGTGTTTAGGAAGTATATCAATTGGCAAATCAAAGACAAGATGAAAAATATATTCAATAAGGTAAACTAACTCATTGGACAAATGGCACCAATAGTCAAGAACAAACTCACATCAAAACTACTAATAAAGCACTCTACAACACAATCTTTCTACCAACTCTATCCTACCAATGCCAAACCTGGACAGTGACATAAAAAGAGAAGAGAAACATTACAACAATGGAAATTAGAAGAATACTTAATGTATCTAGAAGAGAGAGAATCAGAAATGAAAAAATCAGGACTAACGTGAGGATTATAGCAGCACTAGATTTCATCAGAAAATAGCAAGTTAAATGGTTTGGCCATATAATTAGGCTCTCAACTAACAGTATACCACAACAAGCAATGATGTACAGACCAATAGGAACCAGAAGAGGCAGACCATGTAAATGATCGACAGAGGGAATAACAGAATCCATGGGAATCTCGATATATGAAGCCCAATTGGCACTCCCCAACTGTGTGTGTGGTGTGTGGGTGGGGGATATTGTGTGGGTTTGGATGTTATGTGGGTTGGCGCAGGATGTGTGGGTTGGTAGGGGATGTTTGTGTGAGTGGGTGAGTGTGTGTGGGTTGGGGGAATTGGTGGGGGAGTGTGTGTGGTGGGGTGGGGGGGATGTGTGTGGGAGGGGGATGGGTGGGTTGGTGGGATATGTATGTATCCCTGGGTGTGTGTGTGGGTGGGTGGGGTGATGAGTGGGTGGGTGGGTGGGGTGATGAGTGGGTGGGTGGGAGATGTGCCTCATAACATGGTCATTTGCACTGTTTATGTTTACAACATTCATTCAACAGGTGTGAGATAAGAGACATTCTTCAACAGGTGTGTTCACTTGAGGACGTAGAACCTGGCGAGGAGTGAGTACAAGTGCCACAGATTTCTGCACATCCTTTTCAGTTTGCATCCAACTAGACAGAAAATGTAGACAAGAAAATCTGGCTGCTGTGGAGGCTGAAGTACAAGCGTTGATTTTCGAGAATTCGCTAGACGGTGATGCTGTCATCTACACAGATGGGTCGGTCGTCCAACATGTGAGAAGCTCATGGACCTTTACGGCTCTGTCCGGAGGGAGAATTGTGAAGGAGGACTCTGGTGCTTTTGCTGAGACCACAAGTAGCCTGACTATGGAAGTCATGGCAGTAAGTAAAGCAATAGCATGCTCAAGACACAGACATTCACTAGGGCATGTTTCCTTAGCGACTCAATGAGCATGCTCAACAGGATAGAGGTGGGGTGGATCCGAAGAGAATGGTCTCGGCTGGCAAAGATTAGTTTCATCTTCATGCCAGGGCATGCGGGAGTACAAGGAAATGAGCGGGCTGACAAGCTCGCAGGTAAGGCTACTGTGGAGGGCGGACAGCGCCATGGAACAGGCTGACATTCTGAATGCTCTATGAGAAGTAAGACTTGCGAGAACCAAGTGATGACTGTGAATCTACAACCATGGCCAGACTGCGAGAACAGCAAATTAAAAGAGGGATGGCCAAACAAGAACACTACGCAGGAAGCCAAAGAAGATTGATAAACCAACACAGAACTGGTGTTGTTAGCCGCTACACGCTGCAGGATTTGCTGAGGAGGGGATTCGAGCACTTATAGACTGAATGGTTCGATGTGCAATGAGGATGATCTGTCGACTAACTAACTAACTAACAACATTCATTTGACAATGTTTTCTTTTTCCCTATGTGATTGTATCATGCACTTTGGATGAACGAAAGATGGGTGATTGGATGGGCCGAATGTACGACGGGCCTGAGTGCCCAATTTGTGACTCTTTTAAAATAAAGTTGAATTGAATTGAATTGAACTGAATTGTTTATGCTTCACTTTGACAAAGCAAGGTACAAGAGGAACAAAATGAGATGAAACTTAGTGACAATTTAGTGACAATCTGATGGGAAAAGAGCAAGTGAAAAACAAAGAGAACGAATACCTGGATGGCTTATCCACATCAAACAATTGTGACCAAAAAAAAAACACATCATACAATTGTGACAAAAACAGAGTCCTGATCCAAAACTTTGGTGATCATGTGAGATAGTGAACCATCGCCGTCCACACTTATCCATATGACACAAGATGATGATGAAATAATGCCATTAAGGTATAGAATCTTCTCATATTCTAGGCCACAACATCACAAGATAGGATGGTCAATACAGTGTTACCACTGTATTCCTTCTTAAGATATTCATAGAACTGTCTGTGCTAACCATGACTTCTGTCAAACACTAACACTGGGTGATTGTAAAGTCTCACTACACTTTATATGTAGAACAAATTTGAAAAAAATTTTCTTCTGTTGTTAACACCATTCTGTTTGGAATGCAAAGAATTACTCCAACAGACGACAGCTATTCGCTGCATATTGCTTCAGGATGAACTGTGGAGCAAATTTTTTTTCATTATGTACTTCATTTTTCAAATTTGTTCTACATACAAAGTGTAGTGAGACTTTACAAACACCCTGCATAGCAACAATACAAATGACCCTGCCATGACTCTTGGACAGAGTGATTACTAAAAACAATCACAACACAGGTGCATTAAATGAGCAGCTGTCAGATACAATTAGTTAACAAAGAATTAACACATTAATATATAAACACAAAAGCCTCAAACAATATGTTGCACTATTTATTGCCTGCCATATTTTTCTGAGTCTCGCCAGGTGCATGCTGCAGAGTTATATATCATTTGAAGTGAGTAAATGAATAATACTTTAGCTGACACACTTAAAATGCATAGGCATGTTCAAACGTGCTATTCCCACAGTAATTACAAATTTAATACAAACTCTTCCTGTTTGCATCCAACTAGCTGGAACCACTAATTGTTACCACCATACTATATTGTTCAAACACGGTAATTATTTATATTGTTATTTAATTACAGGTATACAATAATAACACTGATATCTGACCTCCTGAATCCACTGGCAGTGTCCCATTTCTTCCTAGTCTCAGTCGCAGTTCAGAATTTTCAGCATCCTTAACCAACAGCTTGGCTTCCAGCTCTGCCACTTGCCTCTGTGGTGGATGAAATCATTGAGTATGAATACTATAGACAGTAGACAGACAGGCAGGCAGGCATACTACTAAAGAAAAACAGACATATGTAGATAAGGAGAAGGAGAGAGATAGGGAGAAAGGAAAAGGGGGGGGGGGAAGAGAGATATAAAATAGAAAGAGAGAGAAAGAAAGGAGGAAGGGAGAGTAAGAGAGGGGTGTGAAGAGACAGATACACACACACAGAGGCAGCAAGTAAACAGAAATGCAGACAGACATACTTACAGCCAGGTAGACAGATATATATGTAAACAGGCAGAGGAGAGAGAGAGAGAGAGAGAGAGAGAGAGAGAGAGAGAGAGAGAGAGAGAGAGAGAGAGAGAGAGAGAGAGAGAAAGAGAGATGTGGAAGGGAGGGACAGAGAGAGAGATAAAGTGAGAGAAAGAGAGGTGCAGAAGGGAGGGACAGAGAGAGAGAGAGAGAGAGAGAGAGAGAGAGAGAGAGAGAGAGAGAGAGAGAGAGAGAAAGAGAAGAGAGAGAGAGAGAGAGAGACAAACACACACAGGTATCTAGTAAACAGACATACGGACAGACATACTTCTACGTGTGTGTGTGGATAGGCAGGTAGGCAGCCAGGCAGAGAGAGAGAGAGAGAGAGAGAGAGAAGAGAGAGAGAGAGAGAGAGAGAGAGAGAGAGAGAGAGATAGAGAGAGAGAGAGAGAGAGAGAGAGAGAGAGAGAGAGAGAAAGAGAGAAAGAGTGAGTGGGACGATAGAAAGAGAGAAAGAGAAACAAGAAAAAAAAGAGGAGGAAGGGAGGGGGTGAGACGCACGCACACACATGCACGCACACATGCACACAGAGAGGGAGAGAGAGAGAGAAGAGAGAGAGAGGAGAGAGAGAGAGAGAGAGAGAGAGAAGAGAGAGAGAGAGAGAGAGAGAGAGAGAGAGAGAGAGAGAGAGAGAGGTAGCATACAGACATAACCACAGCCATGTAAAAAAAATGTGTGCGTGTGTGTGTGTGTGTATACACACACACACACACACACACACACACACACACAGACACACACAGGCAGACAGAGACATGTAGAGTGATAAAGCACCCATTGTCTTAATCCCTGTGGCATGTCAGGGACATGGTTCTAGACCAACATGTTTTCTTAACAAACAGCACCCTGGAGTTGGGTATCATGCTGTCAGTATCACATGGGTTGCCCCACTTCCTAGACAAGTTTCTGATGTGTAACTTAGGAGAATGGGTGGATCAAGAGATATGTAAGTAATGTCAAGGACACCCATGCATGTCATGTGGCGTATTGGGTATATGGTGCTAACCTCTCTCTCTCTCTCTCTCTCTCTCTCTGTATCTATTATATCTATGTGTCACTCTCTGTATCTATGTCTAGGCGGATTTGTATAGGGTATATTTTTGATGACTGCAGTGTTTGAAATTATTGCCGGTCTAAGTTTTGTATCCCTTTATCGCTCTCTGTGTGTATATATATGCCTGTCTCTCTCTGTATATATTATACATTTTTGTCTCTCTCTCTGTCTGTATCTAGTCTACCTCTGTGTCTCTTCCCTTCTCTCTGCCTCTCTCTCTCTGTATCTATTAAATATCTTTATCTCTGTATCTAGTCTACCTCTAAGTCCCTTCCCTCTGTCTCTCTCTCTCTGTATCTATTATATCTCTTTCTCTGTCTATATTTCTGCATTTATTATAACTCTATGTATCTCTGTGTGTCTATTATATCCCTTTCCCTCTCTTTGCCTCTCTCTGTATCAATTATATCCCTTTCTCTCTATATCTTGCTGAATCAATTATATCTCTGTCTCTCTCTGTATCTATTATATCTCTTTCCCTCGCTTTGTCTCTCTCTGTATCTATTATAGCTCTTTTCCTCTCTTTGTCTCTGTCTTTAACTATTATATTGCGTTCTCTCTATCGTTCTGCACCTATTATATCTCTATGTCTCTCTGTGTGTCTATTATATCTCTTTCCATCTCTTGGTATCTATTATATCTCTTTCCCTCTCTTTGTCTCTCTCTGTATCCATTATATCTCTGTCTCTCTCTGCAGCTATTATATCTCACTGCCTCTCTCTGTTTCTATTATCTCTCTGTATCTATTTTCTCTGTTTCTCTCTGTATCTTTTAAATTTCTATTTCTCTCTCTGCCTCTCTCGTGTATCTAGTATATCTCCCTCTTTCTCTCTGTATTGGTTATATCTCATTGTCTCCTCCCTTCCCTCTGCGTCTCTTTCAGTTGGCTATATACTATCTTATCTATATGTCTCTCGCACACAATTGCCAAGAAAGTTAATTGCTTTATAGGTAGCAACACACATGAGTGCACTTTAAATTGAGGTCTATACGGCTGCTGTTTCAGCATTACAGCAAGGACCTTTAGGACCTACAAATCAAACAAATATGCAGGCATTTAAGATCTGGACAGGGGACTGGTCAGTCTTCTATTTATCTCTTAAAGTTCCAATAACAGCATTTGCTTTGTACCTCCTTTAAAAAAAGTCTTAAATCTTTATTGCGCCGGGTTTTAACCCATTTGGCTCGGTATTTTTCCGCAGGGCGGACTGCCGAAAACGTCACACAAAGCACGAACTCCGTAGCTCTGGTGACAACCCCCATGAGTCTCCGAGAAAAATGCACTCATGAACCGAAAGACCTAGTCGGGAAACAAACTCACTGCCTTCAGAGCATGAGGCAGACGGCTTGAATACTTCACCACAGAGACTCCCTCTTTATACCTCCGCTCAACATCTGTGGTTTCACCCATGGTAATACATATCTTGTTATCAGGAATACAATATCTGTTATTTAAAACATCTTGGTAAAAACACATCCATTCAGTTTTTTCATAGCACTGTGTCACTGGAGATGAGCTGAAATGTATGCCTCTCTAACAACTTTCTTCAATCAATCATAATGAAGCTTGGCTGCAATGGATCTCCAAAACTGTTTGTCTCTCACCCTGATTGTACATTCTGTCAGACTTGCTCGCTTGCCTTCAATCTTAGCATCCAGTATGGTTTTTATAAGAGTGTTATGTCTTTTAACGTGGCCAAAATAGTTCACTTGCCTCTTATTTATTTCTTTAATCAACTCTGTTTTTGTTCCCAGTTTTTATAGAACCTCTGTATGTGATTGTTCTTGTTTCCATGAAAAATGACATATCCTTCTGTGTATCCACATCTCCAGGACCTCTATTTGACTTTATAATTGCTTGTTCAATATTCAGGCTTCCATGCTATATAGTAGCGCTGAACATACACAGCATCTGACAATTGTTATTTTTAATATGTTGTTAATCTCTCTAGATGTTAATATTGATTTCATGATGTTGAAAGCAGTTTTGGCCATTCCTATTATCTTTTTTTTTACATTTCTGTTTCACTTCTGCCATCATCATTTATTACATATCCAGATGATGGCAGAAGTGAAACAAATCAATAGGTCAGCATGGCTGAATGGATAAGAACACATGTTCTTAAACATCCGGTGTGCTGATGTTGAGGTAAAAGGTTCAAACCCTACACCAGACAGTTGGACTAAAATGTTGACCTATCGTCCTTGACTTGAGCAAGTAAATTACAGGTACCTCTGAAGTTGGAGTGGGGTTGAGACACTGTTAAAAGGGAAAACTAATCCACAAAATTCAGTCCAGCACTACTAGATGTAGTGTGGTGGACTATTCTTGAGTTCGCCACCTTTGCCAAAGGGTTCCCCTGCTGAAGTTACAGGCAGTTAATGTTTTGGGAGAGAAAGATACAGTTACAATAAACAACTTCAAACACTGCATGATGTCAAGACACAGAAAACAAGTGTAGGAAACCATCAGATGTACCAGACAATAGTCCAGAGGTCATACTCACCTGAACTGTCCTGCATCTATCATCCAGTTCTCTCCTGTCCTTCTCTGCTGACGCCAGCCTCATTTTGAGATGGGACACTTCTGCCATCAGATCAAGTTTGTGGTGCTCAAGGCTGGAACGTGTCAGCAGTTCCTGAGGGTAGAATAGAGATTAACCATGATTAATAATTCTTTACTTCTTTCCTTCAATTAACCATTAATCTTGTCTGTCATTATCGCTCAAAAGGACAAAGTAAATGCCAGCACGCTTTAATACAGGCATGAAATTGTCAAAATTGGAAGGAACAGGGTGTGAATTTGGACCACAGACCCAAACTACTGGAATATTAATCATTCTACAGGAGCAATGTTGCTGATAGATTACACTTCCATAACATAGATTACTGGGTTTGAATTCAAGCATAGGGTTAGGCAGTTTTACAAGGATGCTGATTGATAGTGATATTGCATGTCCTCCCTGATCTCCTCGGTAGTCAGGTAAGGTGATTTGCCTTGCCCAATACAGGTGATGCACAGAAGGTTGCATAAGGTACATATCTCAATGCATTTGAGAACTGCAAAGAGTAAGCTGTAAAGCTGCAGGCCTAGCAAACATTACTAGGAAAGAAATCGAAACCTCAGATATATAGAACGTACAAACTTGGATGATATGTATCTGGAGAAATATACCCTACAACAAGCTAACGTCAGATATGCCCACCTCTGAGCTGAAGAGGTGCATAACAAGGTGTGAAACACTCATTCGAAAGAGAAATGAAGGAGGAGCAGCAGCAGCCAAAGAAGAAATAAGAAGAAGTGGAAGAAGACGATAAAGAAATCAATTTACGCACGCTGTTTACTTGTGGTCTTTGGTTACTTTTATCTCATCTCTACTTTTGTAAGTCAAACATTGACAAGTACAAATACTAGCTGACAGAAATAATGAATGAAAGAAAGAAAAAATGACAAACAGACAGACAGCCAGCCAACCAGCCAGCCAGAAAGAAAGAAAGAAAGAAAGAAAGAAAGAAAGAAAGAAAGAAAGAAAGAAAGAAAGAAAGAAAGAAAGAAAGAAAGAAAGAAAGAAAGAAAGAAAGAAAGAAAGAAAGAAAGAAAGAAAGAAAGAAAGAAAGAAAGAAAGAAAGAAAGAAAGAAAGAAAGAAAGAAAGAAAGAAAGAAAGAAAGAAAGAAAGAAAGAAAGAAAGAAAGAAAGAAAGAAAGACAGAAAGAAAGAAAGAAAGAAAGAAAGAAAGAAAGAAAGAAAGAAAGAAAGAAAGAAAAAGAAAAAGCCCCCTCACATGTTCATAACACTCCAACAACTATGAGATTATTGTGGTGATGGTAAGGCGACATACATCTCTGTCAAAACAAATAAATCACAAGTGGATAAGCGATGTGGGTTCAGACGGCAAAGTGCGCACCCTCTCTCAGTAATATCCACACCGTTGTGATATACCAGGTGGGTGAACTGATGTTCCACTCGAGCCCATACCCGCCAACAGGTACACAGCAAGGTGAAAGTTAAGGTTCAAGCACCTGCCAGGTGCGAGTAATGCGGGCGACCTCAGTGCAAGCCATCCAGGTATGATTGGGAGCAGATCAGACCTGGAGACGTAGTCGCCTCAAAGATTGGTCCCTACCAACCATAGAACGTCAAGTTACACTTAAGGTAACAGGTAGATCAGGCAGGCGATCGAGCAAGAGGTAGACAACAATACAATTGGGAATATAACATCAAGAGATGGACGAACAGCAATCTGGCAGAAAGTATAGTCAGAGCGAGAGACAGACGGTGTTGCAGGTCCATTGTAGCCAACCTTCATTATGGAGACAGCACTTGATTGATTGATTGATTGATTGATTGACTGACTGATTGATTGGTTCATTGAACAGATAGAAAATAAGCTGGGTTTTTTGTGGTTTTGTGACCATGATCTGTGTTCAGAAAAATTCTTTAATGTATAAACAAACAGACGTGCAGGTGGGAGGAGGGACGTACAGCCAATCAGGCTGGCAAAATGTCAGGTTTCAGACGGACAGGTAGGCAGACAGACAGGCCAGTAAGCAGCCAGTTGGGTGGGCCAAAAAACAGACAGACATGGCAAGACACGACACGAGAAAGTATGAGGCCTATGGTGCTATTTCCAATGTTAGATGCGTATTCTGTCCGTTTTCAAAAGTTGTGGGGTCAAATAGATGACAGACCTAGCTAATGATAACACCTTTTGTAGGGATTTTGAGTTGGCTATGTATTAAAGTACTCTTGTTGTTACAGCTAGAGGACATCGTCATCTGGAGGTGATAGGTTAGAATCCCGGCATGGTAATTACATCTGTCGGTCTTTATGTTGTCGAGTGTGCCCTCTAATCTCTGCTTTTTCTTCTACGAGAGCCGATCAATGCATTTGTTTATGTGCAAGGTAGATATATTTAGCATACGGGGAAACAGTGTGACAATACAGTTCAAGCTAATATCACTAAATAATAAGTAAAAGAGATATACTGTTATTTACACAACAGGCTAAAAGAAAACTGCATTCGTAAAACTAAATCAGGACAGGATGTATCGAAATGTTACAGCAGTCGGTAATGACTGCTAACGGGAAAGAGACACCTCATTTCGTTTAACCTAGACGTGCAAGTTTATTTCATCAAGTTCCCTAAGCTATTTTAGTATTTACACCACGCTGTTGTCAGCAGAATTCTACCCAGTCTAAAAGCGTGTTTTCAGGTTCCTCAAGCCCCCGTGTCCCCTGTCAACATTCAATCCAACCACAGACCAAATCAATTTATCCGACCACCTGTTGCTGAGATCAATCCGTCTAGCATTCTCTCAGAAAACTGGCGCCCTCGTCTCTAGAAGGTCCAAAACGTCGAATTGTCGGGGTACCATCGAGGCCATTGAAATATAAATCGCCGCGGAGCGCTTGAAGTCGCTACGACAGCGCACAAACAAATTCACAGGCATTGATTCGGGTTCACAGAAGTCGAAGAAAGAAGATTTGAGGACACACTAGAAAATATACAAATTGGCAGTTACAGTTACCAAACCGGTGTGCGAACCTGTGACCTCAAAATTATATATATAATGTATGAATGGTACCCGTTATCTGTGTATACGTGTATCGCTTATATGATGTGTAGATTACTCTATCTGCGGAAGTTCATACATAAACCCTCGCACTGCTCAAACACAATGCACACAATCCTAACACTTATCTACCACTACGATTACCCTTATCAAAGACGGAAGATGTAGTTAATCGTGTCCCCAGTTACATTGCAAAACTGTAAAGCTACAATTTACAAACTCTACACTGATCTAAATGTATCAATTAACTTCTCCGTTAATATATCACCAGGGTTACCATCTATTAGTTATGGATGATTTTAATTAATGAACAGACAATATACACAATAAGATTATGCAGCGATGAAGTTTATGTGAATATGAAATGCGTGCAGCCGTTTATATGCGGTCGATACGGCCAGTGCCTGCACTAGTCATCGCTACCTCGAACATATGCAGTCAACTGATGCCCGCTCCAGGGCATTGTACACCGACGCACATTGCACCTGTGAGCCTCATGCATATATAAGGCAAAGGTAGTCATACAGCAGGCAACGGCAGTCACAAAGCAGGCAACGGCAGGCAACGGCAGTCAACGGTGGTCAGACAGCAGGCAACGGCAGTCACAAAGCAGGCAACGGTAGTCACACGGCAGGCACTGCCGTTTTAGTTTGAAGTGTCAAGCCTTCACATATTCTAGGCCATGACATAATGAGGTGTGGTGGCTAGTTCCTTACCTGTTGCCTTGTTCTCTCAGACAATTCCCAGAATATTCTGACAATTGTCAAGTACCCATTGTCACGAACTTGGGTCGACCCCACAATCATACTGGTCGGGAAAACATAATCCTGTCTCTACAGTGGACTGAGCACGGGCCACTATGTTCATATAAAACTGCAGTAACCACTCAGCCACATATGTGTCGTATGTTATTTGCAGGGTGTTGCGATCAACCCCAACCCAAGTTGATTTACTAGGCAATTAACCCTATGTTTAGTAGTTTGCCATTTACTATGGAGACAGAAATATATGTTAATGATGAAAAATTGGAGGTGGTGGACAATTCCGAATATCTTGGGTCATTGATTATCAACAATGGTGACACAATGAAGGAAAATAAAAGACGAATGTCTATTGCTCTTCAAAGAGTAACAACTGAATAAATTATAGAGTGGTTTAAGATAGTGCATCTTTCTCATTGCAACATATGCTTGCGAGAACTGGACAACTGCTAAACAAGCTGAACAGCGCATAAATGCCTTTGAATATAAATGATATAGACGAATTTTAAGAATATCTTGGATAAAGAAAAGAGAAAAAAAAATGCACCAATACTTCAAGAGTTGATTATTGAAGAAGGTTGGCTATTAAAGACGATAAAATAAAGAAAATTGAAATATTTTGGTCACTTGAAACGTCATGAAATTTTGGAGAGAACAATAGTGGAGGAGTATATGCCCGGGAAGATAATTAGAGGAAGGCCAAAGAGAAGATGGGTGGAGGATGTGGCGGATGATCTCCAGATGGGTGTATTGGACGCGGGACATCTTGCTTATGATCGAGAAGTTGTCCAGGAGGTTGTTATGGGAGCGAGGTTCTGCAAAGGACATGCTACTGAATGAATGAGTTTGCCATTGCTTTCTGAATGAGAAGTCAAAGTTGAAGTCAACTGACATTTCTAGGGGATGATCCTGCTACCCCGCCGTCACCGTAACGGAAAATTTAAGAGCGAACGCTCTTAACCAATCGGCCAAGTTGAGCTCTGCCACACATATACACGAAATCGAAAAGGCATTGCAGCCAGGCAGATTATAGAGAATATTTTGGGGCGTTAAATCAGGCATGGATGAAAGAGCTGGGAACGGACCACGAAATACACACATTGAAAGAGAGGAAAACATCCCACATGTAAGTCTTCTGCCATACTTGTGCGTAGTGCAGTTGATATATGGTCCCGCACCAGACCCGAATTCAACGCGCAGTAGATCCCCAGAGATGCGGTGTGCAGATTAGTGAAGATCATCACCGTCAACACTCCTGGCAGATCCATAGGTGCGCCAATCTCCCCCTAAACATCTCCGTCACCATATATCGACTTATCTTACCAGTTCTGTGTTGGTTAATTTAATGGCTTGTGCTCCCCAGAACATGGTCATATCTGGTGGCTCCCCGCTTCACGCCCATCTGTCTCACTCTGAGCAAAGAAGCAGATCCCTAAGTTTCCGTAAAGTCATATATTCATCCGGCATCTCTTATATCAGCGATGGTTATGTCTGGCCCATCCATTGTTCAACTCACTTTGGTCATCGCCATGTTAGCCAACCTTCCGGCTCGCGTTGTGCAAATTCTATCAGCGAGTGCTATACGCTTTTTGACCCTCATCAATGATTTGCATGACCCCCATTATAAGGTGCAACGATGTGCCGAGAGACTCAAATGGCTGCTGGAAGATCATTCATGAGCACTGGCTGTCTGGTTCATGGATGGAGCGGAGCCAAGCATAAGGACTTCATATGGGATACCCCTTGTCTCTTACCTGTTGCGGTGGCTCTACAAGATAATCATTTTATATGCACAAATTACTTACAACAAAGCAATAATTTACAAGAACGCGATGGTAAATCTATGAAACAAGACACTGGTGATCGGGAGATGGTGAACAATGACCGCTGACGCTAATCGGCATGGCACACACACACACGATGATCATCATTATCATGATAAATAACTAGGCGGGACATACACTATAGCACAGTCTACTGTGTTTATACCGCCCGCGCCCAAAGAATTATTAATTCAGTATAACTAAACACAGAAATGTATTTTAATTCGTCATCTACATCTTTTTAAAACAAGCTGTCAAAACCAATATATCACTGCAAAATATCCACAACAAAACGACCCGCACGAACGGCATATACAAGAGAGATGTCGCGGAACTCCAGTTGGACAGCCAACCTGAAAGTGTCACGGGTAAACGATTGAGATTATGCCTCCGTTATCCCAGGGGTTAGACTCACAGACCTCTCCGTCATTCCGCTTTAACAGAAATCACAAAATTGTCGCGCGGTCCGTCCCTTTCTCCATTTGCCCATCTGTTGCTCCCACGACCCCCCGCGACCTTTACAAACATGATACTTAATACACTTTTAAATCCACCACAACGTGCTCATGGTGAATTTCGAAAGGGTATATTATGCCGGTCTCCCTGGCCGAGGTATTAGCAGCTTTCTCCGTAACCCCGAATACTCTCGTGGTTGACGTGAGCGCACGAGAATTGGAAGCGGTTCGAGTCACGCCAGTGACTTATGAGAGTATGGAGCCGGTCGCTCAGAAAGCAATGGCAAACTACTGAGCGTAATCTTGCCAAGAAATCAACAATCAGCTGAAAGATGCTGATGTTGACAGTGATGTCCTGTAAAGGATATCTAAAACATTTAATATTATGTCTGCTGGGGTACGTGGCAAAGGCGTTACGGACGCGGTGTGTAATTCCTCTTACCTGAGGTTCGAAACACATCTGCAACCGATTTGGCAGCAGACCGTGTCGCGCTGGGTTTTAGCATGTTGGTATGGGAGCCGGTCGTTCAGAAAGCAATGACAAACTAATAAACATAAACTTGTCAAGAAATCAACTGCATCAGTACTGGTGTTGACAGCGATGTCACGTAAATAGGATATGCAAAAAAAAAAAACAACAACAACAAACAAACAAACAAACAAACAAACATGCATGTGCCTGACTTCCGTGGCGAAGAAGTTATGGACGCAGAAACATCCTAAGCGGCGATTCAAGAGACAAAAATAGCAAGCAGAAGTGTTGTAGCAGAAACTTGCTAAGAGGTGATTCAAGAGACAACAACAACAAGGCGTCTTGTAGCAGAAACTTCCTAAGAGGCGATTCAAGAGACAACAACAGCAAGCAGAAGTGTTGTAGCAGAAACTTGCTAAGAGGTGATTCAAGAGACAACAACAACAAGGCGTCTTGTAGCAGAAACTTCCTAAGAAGTGATTCAAGAGACAACAACAGCAAGCAGAAGTGTTGTAGCAGAAACTTGCTAAGAGGTGATTCAAGAGACAACAACAACAAGGCGTCTTGTAGCAGAAACTTGCTAAGAGTATGTTCGGTGTTAGAGCCCTCACATTTTGCAGGCCTGAGAGCACGGAGGAACGAATAGGTGGTCAGTCTGTCCCTCCAGTACGTAACACCCAGAGCTGACCTCGGACCCTCGCCCGACCGTGCTCAGGACATTGTCAGCATAGCGTCATAACCATTACACCCGCCTATTCAAGAGACACGAGAATAAACTATGTTACGTGACACATTAGTGAAATAATTCGGTACAAATAATCCGTGCAATTAAATTGCACAGAGGTATAGTGGTTAGTGCGACTGCCTGTCAAGACAGTTGTCCGGGTTCAATCCACAGCGGAGGAGGTTTATTTTTCGACCAGTGCTGCTAGGGAGGGGAGAAGGGGAAGGGGGAGTAAGAGAGAGATAAAGAGAGAGAGAGAGAAAGAGAGAGAGAGAGAAAGAGATAGAGATAAAGAGAGAGAGAGAGAATGAGATAGAGATAAAGAGAGAGAATGAGATAGAGATAAAGAGAGACCTGAAGAGAGAGAAAGAGCTAAAGCGAGCGATACAGAGAGAAATAAGGAGAGACAGAGATAAAGAGAGATAGAGATAAAGAGAGAGCTAAAGAGAGAGAGAGCTAAAGAGAGAGAAAGAGCTAAAGCGAGCAATACAGAGAGAGATAAGGAGAGACAGAGGTAAAGAGAGATATAAAGAGAGAGAGAGACAGAGAGAGAGAAAGAGAAAGAGAGAGATAGAAAAATAGAGACAAAGAGAGAGATAAAGAGATAGAAAGAGAGATAAAGAGAGACAGAGAGAGCCGCGAGACGCTTCCCTGCCGGCCCGGTGGTCATGTGTTCGAACCGCATCGGAGAGGAGTGGATTATTTTGACAACTGACCTGCCATGCCGACCCAGATTAACATAAGGCACCACGAAATGTCTTGGGAAGTGACGGCGGCCGTCGTGATACTCATCACATCACCCACTGAGTGCCGATTGGGTCTCGCAACATATGCCTAATCTCTATTAAAGTGTGTAAAAGGATCCTTTACTTTCTTACGGATCTAGGATTGACCAGGACTTTAACAAAATGGGTACCCGCACGCCCGCAATAAACTTTGGGAGATGTGGGAGAGAATAGAGAGGGAGAAGAGAGACGAGAGAGTGGGGGAGAGAGAGAGAGAGAGAGAGAGAGAGAGGTGAATTGGCTGGGAGGGCAGGCGGCGACGATGTGTCTAGGGAGATAGCCAGACGCCCAGTTTCATTATTCCCCGTCACACCGAGTAGAGGATTCGAAATCAGCTATGGGCGATTTGGAAGTATACCGCTTTTCGTTGATTTCAATGGTGTGAGGCGTCGGCCGTCGAGAAAGCAATGACAAGCTACTAAACCAGCATGGTCTAGAAACCCGCAAACAGGTAATAAATGATGGATTAATTGCAATGTCCTGTAAAGGACTTATAACTAACTTTAGAGTACAAGGCAAGGCCTAACACAGCATACCCTACCGGCAGTATCTTCCATGGGGCTAGCTTTCGTTCTGCACAATATCCAGACATATTTAACGCAGCGTTCATTGTTTATCCGCGGTTTGAAGATCAAGGAATTATGGTCGGTTCAATATCTGGCAGCTGTGGCCGTACTTAAGACGTGATTCCTGATTCCGAGATTTTGAGTTATCGAACTCGTGGAATTATGTCTGTGGCAGGAAACACGTTTTTGATGAGGATTTCGGCCAAGATGGAGACCTCGGAGGGTTCCCAGAGGAGGAGAAGTTGACTCTTGGTTACAGGAGCGGTTCTCAGAGTGAATTGTATGACCCACTTCGATTAAATACTGTTTACATGACGAATCATACAGGACATCCATGACTCGTGTGATCGCGTGAGATGGCGAAGTATGACCGCCCAAGCTTATATGCATGACTCATGATGATTTATTTTTCTTAGTACACAGTCCACACTGATATTTGCGTGTGGATTAACTTTCCATGTTACCAGTGTCCGTCGTCATTAGGTGGCAATTCTGAGGTACTTGTAATATACGATCCAAGTCATTGAAGAGAAGTCAATAGGATCGCCGATTCCTCCGAAGTCGGAGAGTGTCTGCCTGTACGGCGAGGAACCACCAGTCTGCACACCAATAAGCCAGACATGGGACAACGGATACTCACGCAAACCTCAGGTCCTGTATGACATCACACTGATGTTGGACAACAGGATGTCTTCATCCGACATACAGGACTTCGCGTTGGAGCTCAAGCCAACGAACACAAGCAAGCAAGCAAGCAATCCATTCGGCGACGTTGGCTTCCACACATGATGGTAATTTTACATCTTTGAATTGTGCCGTCTGCTCTACGTCTGATTAGACTATCCAGTAGCGGCAAGGTGCCGTTGTGTTCGTGTTCCACGGACAGAGAGATGGTATGTTTCTGGTTCATTGTGGCCTGGAACGATGTTGCTATAGTGCATTCACATTTGTTTGCCACAATATAAACATCCATATCTCAGTAACCAACTGAGGGAAAACTATGAAATTTAGTATATAACCTTATCATTATGTCCACCCAACAAAAACATTTTTGTTCTGGGGATTTTACAGCAGATTTCAAAGTTTGTTTATATGCGGTATACAATTTACGGGTGTGAGATAAAATTCATAATTTTAAATGTATTACAGCGTAGCCAGACAATCAGAGCTCAATGTTGAGTATTGTACGGTATTTTTTTCACGGGATTGGCCTTATGCCAACTCCCCGCGTTAAACTAGGACTGTTCAGAGGTGTCTCAAAATGTGGGTTATTTCATGAAACCTGATTAATATGTTTTTTTTTTTAAATCTTACCACTTATCGCTAACATCGAAATGTTTGAATATTCTTCAATGGGATTGAATGCGTAATTATACACTTCAAAGAATCGCTATGAAGTTGTACACATATTTTTGTCAAGAAGCTGATCGCAGGAAACTGTTTTATACTATTACAAATTCCGAAAAAAGAACAGTGCATGCATTGGGTTTGAGTAAACGGTCATTTCGTCGATGGGTGCAAGAATCTGGAATTAAACCACCACGCAATAATCAAACGGTAGGTAGAAAGATTATTGTAGTCAGTTTTGACAAAGATGTCATAAGGCGAGCTATTATAAAAATGCTTTAAAAAGTCGCTTAAAATTCGACAGGGTCGACTTCATTGCACCGGGTTCTATCCCATATGGCACGGTCTCTTTCCGCAGCGCGGAAAGCATCGCACAAAGCACGAACTCCGCAGCTCTAGCGACGACCCATAGAAGTCTCCGAAAAATTTAATTCGTGAACCGACGGATGCTGCCTGGAATCTAACCCACGACCTTTGGAGCTGTCACATAATAGACCAACGTGATTTAACCAGTGATGAGAATAAAAGGCGTTCTGATTAGCGGCATGTTCGAGGCCACAGGTTGTTTCAACAAATCCAGAGAAAACAGTCGGGGTTGCAGCTGCACGTGTTTACATCTGGTCGACAGATTAGGAACATTCGGTGGTGAGTGAGATAAATCCCTGCATCGCTCTGACAGTTTATCAACATTCGAATACAGATAGAACCCGTCAGATCCTGGTTACAATCAGATGTCAACCATCACAGGTCGGGGAAAAGTTAACAGCTGCAGATGTGTAGGGGAAGTGAGTGAGATGACTCAATACATCACTTTGATAGTTTATCAACAGGTCGGATCAACGTATAATTGCCAGCTAGGGACATGTAATAGTGCCGTCTGTCATTTAGAGTTTCCGGACATCACGCGGATTGGCGGGGTGTTGTAGAAGCTCGTTGTTGGGATCGTACAGGAACTCACTGGATTGTTTTGGGAGTCAAAACAAGTGATGACAACTCTGACAGTGACTAAGCCAGGGGAGATGGATTCCTGACAAGGGATGATCGGCCCAAAATAACACCTGTGTGGACATAAAAAAATAACGTCACGTGACCAATTTTAGGCGGTTGCCAAAAACCAGATTTGGGGAAAACCAGTGTAACTCGAAACGTCGATCTAGGAAGACGTGCTTTGGCACTGCGGTTAGGGAGTTAATAACATCTAACGTGTGCGGGATATATCATATTTATTTTGCACGTGCCTGTCATGGCAAACTTAGATGTAATTGAGTAAAAACTGCAGTGCCGTATAAGGTAGAACCTATTATAATTAGTTCTAATTAATATAGGCTGTAGCCTTGTTAAAACTAGAGTGTGATGATTAGCACTGTTAGTGGAAAACTAGCTAGAGTAGGGAAGTGATACTTGGCTCTGTTAGTTGAAAATAGATTAGTGTAGTGTTGATAAGCTCTACTAGTTGAGAATTGAGTAATGGGGGATAATTGGGATCTTCCAGTGGGTGCTCCCTGGGGGGGGGGGGGGGTTCCGAACACTGTTGGTTGTTTTTTCTTCTTCTTGTCTTGGCCTGATGAAAACCTATGTGTTCAGTTTTAGGTCATACCAGTTTTAACACACCAGTAGTGATGGATATTCAGTTCACTTATGACTAGAACAAAACTAAAGGACTCTATTGGAGTAAAGACAATAACTGTTTAATAGTGAGAACTATAGAACATTTCGCAAGATGTCCATAGGACAGTGTTCCATGTTTTTTTCACTGCACAGGAATTATGAAGTCTGAGTTTCTATGAACTATTAGAAACAGTTGTGTTTGGAACAATAATAGTAATTTTCCACGGAGTATATAGTTGAATGGGATTCAGATCTCATGGTCATCAGAGCTCCTGGAGGAGGACATGTCTGGAGAGAAGGACACGACTTCGGTGAGGTCCATTGTACTGATTCTTGTGATGTCGTGTAATCCTTGCCATGATGAGTGGACTCTGAACATGAACTCTGTGGTCTGACTTATACATTTACATTAGAATACACGACACACATTTTCTTCACATACACGTCTCATATACGTTACACTTTTCTTTTAATAAATTAATCTTTATTAATTTTTAGAAGCAAGAGTTGTTGAATATGTTGCGTTGGGGAAGTATGGAAGGGGGCATAGTGCGACAGTGAGAGAGAGTGATAGGAAAAGGTGTCCACGGGCTGATGGAGTGTGTTGGACGGAAGCTGGTGGATTCTCCAGGATATGGATAGGAAAGAAAAATTATAATGTGGGTGTTGACTCCCCTCACTCCAGGGATGACACTTTAAAGGAAGACACGACAGGAGCCCGAGTCAAAAGGCTTGACCACTTCGCCGCGGAAACTCCTAAATTTATAAAAATTTTGGATTTTATATCCAGGATTATCCAGCATTATAAAAATAAAGTGACTGTAAGAAAACTTAGGGTTTGGTTGAGAAAGAACAATAACATAGAGCTATCCAAAACAACTTTGTGGAAAATTATAAGGACTTTTTGAAAGTACAAGGGCTGTAGAAATATTCTTTGCGAGCAACCGCATTTAGGAGCCATGAGAAGCAGATAACTACGTGAAATAAGGGAAATGCGCAAAGAAAATTATGGCATAGTGTGTTTGGATGAAATGTGGATCAATGCGCACCACACAAGTGACAAGGAATGGCAATACGTGGATGGACAGATAAAGCGATATGTGCCCAGTAGTATAGGACAGCGTTTGATCATGGCCCATGCTTGTAATACGCATAATGACTTACAACAGAATGCTGGGCTCGTGTTCGTATCAAAGCAAACAGACAATAGGGATTATCATAATAAGATGAATGGTAATGTATTTAGAGATTGGCTCGAAAATACTGTGCTTCCATCCCTAGATAGACCTGTCGTGTCCAATTATAGACAATGCATGATATCACTGTTGTTGCCCAAGACGACAAAATACCTACAGCATCGAGCACAAAGGGAGCAATAAAGATATGACTCCGAATGGAAAAATACCATTTCCAGAAACGTATTTCTAGATAGAATTGTTGTCCCTTTTAAAACAGGCGCAAAGAAGCAAGAAATATCACATCGACAAGTTGATAGAAGAGCATGGCCATAGGTGCTTGAGACTTCCGCCGTATCATTCTCATTTAAACCCTATAGAACTTGTGTGGGCTGAAATTAAAGGAAATGTGGCAGCTGCCAATACTACATTCAAATTGTCCTGACGTCAAGATACTAACTCAGTCCGCGCTATTAAATAATGATAAAATGTTACTGGAAAAAATGTGAGGACCATGTTTTGAAAGAGGAAGAGGACTATTGGAGAAAGAATGGATTGAATTTTATGCAACTGAGAGCAATCATCAACCTGCTGGAATCGTCCGACACAGATTAAGGTCTGAGCAAATCGCAGACCTTAATCTACGTACACACTTACTGGGATATTTTGCTCCAACTATTCAGATGAATTGCAGGCCCTAAACATTACAGCATCAGCATAAAGTCAATGGCAACAGTTTGTATTCCACAGTGATGAATTTTCAATTCGGCAAGCCCTCAGCGATGACAAACAACTGTATTGAAAAAAAAAAAAACACGCACTAAACGCATTGAATACCAACAGAAGAGTAATATTGTGGTGGAAAGTGACATATTGTGGCATAACAAGAAACGTGAGAGCAAACACGTTGTCAAATTAGGAGACAACACACGTGCATACGAATCAATCTATAAACTTCAATGAAAAGAGGACCAACATCTTGGTCGTTAAGAAGAAAGCCCACTACAGAGACACTGACAACTATTTTCATAGTGCAAAACAGGTAATCATGTTCCGTCTCTGAACGGTAAACAGCAGAGTAGACAATCTTTCACGAAGACTCAAAGCGGGTCTGTCACCCATGTGTACGTGTGAACAAACTACACAGACAGCTGAACAGATCCTTAAAAATGGAAACATGATGACTAAATTGCGGTATCATTTCTGGTCACTCCATACGCACATTAACGCACAGCTATTTGGAAGCTTTCACGAACTCAATATAAAAAGCTAACATGAATACTTGTGTACACATTATTAACCAGCAGCTGAAGAAACAAGAAGGAAATGAAAAATAAGGTAAGAAATATATTCCTTCTACTTTCCTGTCAATTTACAAATTATTTACCCCATGCCTCTGTAAATTCTCTGTCTTTACTAATATTACACATTGCACCCCTCTCGGGATTCTCCGTGGTGAAGTGGTCAAGCCGTCTGACTCGGGCTCCGAAGGTTGTATGTTCGATTCCGGGCCGCGTCCTTCATTTCACGAGTGCATTTTTTCGGAGACTCCCGAGGGTCGTCGCTGGAGCTACGGAGTTCGTGCTTTGTGCGACGCTTTCCGCGCTGCGGAAAGAAACTGAGCCATATGGGATAAAAACCCGGTGCAATGCAGCCGACCCTGTCGACTTTTAAGCTACTTCTTTTATTGCACCCACTCCCATACGAATCCGGATACGCCTTGTGTCGTCATGTGAATTGGCGGGGCTTTCATTACTGTAAACACAAGTTTGTAAGCGAGAAATCACTAGTTTTTCAGCAAAACATCAAAGAAATGTCGCCGCTTTCGATGATTTAAGTTGCTTTTGGACCTATCAAAGACATATTCCTTGGGTGGGGGTAAATATAAGACGGCAGGAAAAATTTCATAACGATTCAACAGACAGTTTTCAAAATAATTGATCGTGAATGACGGCATTCGTTTCTGAACATACTTAGTTGCTCGTCTGTGGTGATGATTATTATATCGTCCATGTAGCCACGGTAGGGTAGCCGCAAAGTTTGGAATATCTGAGGAGGATCTCTTTCCTTTGATATAAAAACCGATGTGAATGATCACGCATGGTGAGAAACGAACACGAGGGACGCACTCGACAACAGAGAATTTAAAATGGTATCCAACGATGGCAGTAGCTGTTGCCGAACTGTCACTGGAATCTAAATAACTAAGTATAAAAATCTGTTATCTGCTTTGGTTTTTTTTTTTTTTTTAAATCCCCTGTTGGTAAAGATTTTGGTGTGTGTGTTTTCCTATTCGTTACTGGATCTACTGCTGAATTCGAACATTTCACGCCCAGACATATATTCTTACTACCGGCGAAATATAGTCGAATTCACACATTTCACACGCAGTCACTATGTTATCTCGCAGCCATCCAATGCAGAATTCAAACATCTCACACTCAGACATTATGCTCACTATCAGCCATATGCAGCTGAATTCAAACATCTCACACTCCGACACTATGCTCTGTATCAGCCACCTACAGCTTAATTCAAATAGTTCACACTCAGACAGCTTTGTTCTCTATCAGCCATCCACAGCTGATTTCAAATAGCTGAATTCAAACATCTCACACTTGGACACTATACTCTCTATCATCCATCCACAGTTGATTTCAAACATCTCACACTCAGACACTATGTTCTCTCCCAGCCATCCACAGCTGATTTCAAACATCTCACTCTCAGACACTATGTCCTCTCCAAGCTATCCACAGTTGAATTCAAACATCTCACACTCTGACACTATATTCTCTCCCAGCCATCCACAGCTGAATTCAGACATTTCACACTCGACAAGGCACACATAAATCTAGGTTGCAAATGCGTTTGCTATCAGCAAACCGAACTCTCAGGCTGATAGCAACTAATAGAATTTCTAGCCACTGTGAGCGCAAACAGCGCCGGACTACACGTTATCCCAATTGAAGCTGGTGAGTAATACAAATGTATGGCTGTGTTTTACGACCTCCAACTGGGAGCACGGAATGCTACATTGCCATTACTCACTACACCATCAACTGAGGTACAGATAGAGGCGAAACTGGTGCAAAAATAGTTGTAGCTGGCAAAGTTGACGGCAAAAGAGTCCGAGGAAGACAACGTGAAGAATATCGAGACAGCATGGACACAAGTAATAATCGAATAAAAATAAGGACCTGATACTGGTAATCGTGTGAAATGGAGAGCAGTGATTGTCCACGCTTACCAGCATGGCTGATGATGATGATAATGACAGGTGCAGCAAGGCAACAGTGGGTGTGTGTATATGAAGCACCTGCAGCAGCTATTATTGCACTTCCCTGGCGATCTGGTGATAATTCAAATCGCAGTGGGCAGCTGCTAATTGCGACTAACTCAGTCACAGGATTATTAATCTGAGCCAGTGATTATACCTAATATAACTTCCCCTTTTAGGGTTAACGGGGTAGGGGTAATGGTAGAATGGTAGAATCGGGTTGATAGAATCCGTTACCTTGAATGAAATCCGTCTAGAGGAAACACGACTTACAAAAATGCAAGCCACGACGGAGACACTGAACTATCAGGTGCATAACTTGGTGTGACGCACCCTTCCCCTGCCCACAAGAACAACAAAGAACAGATATCGTTTGGTCGTGAAAATTGTGCCCAGGTATGATATACTATATATGGGTTTGTAGAAGGAAAGGGTACAGTAAATGCTGTGTATATGCTGCGGACAGTTATTGAACGTGCTATAGAAGTAAACAAGGATATACATCTTTGCTTTATTGACTATACAAAAGCTTTTGATAGAGTTAGACAAGTCAACATGGTGGATATGCTTGCAGATCTACAAATTGATGGGAAAGACATTAGACTTATAAAAACATATATTGGAAACAACAAGCTGCCATAAGGATTGATAATGAAGTGGGGACAATATCAACCTATTAAGAGAGGTGTTAGGCAGGGATGTGTAATGTCCTCCAGATCTTTTTTCCCTATACAGTGAAAATATTTTCAGAAATGTAGAAGATATAAATGGAATCAGCATTGGAGGAAGAAACATCATTAACATTAGATATGCAGATGATACAGTATTGATTGCAGACAATGCACAGGATCTGCAACAATTAGTAGACGAGGTTGTTGTACACAGTGAGCAGCTGGGGTTGGAATTAAATTGTAAGAAGACACAGGTTATGGTCGTCACTAGGAAGAACAAAATACCACAATGTAATAAACAAGTGAACAGATACAATTATCTCGGAACAATCATAACATCTGATGGGAGATGCCTTGAAGAGATTAGAACAAGAATCGCCATGGCGAAAGTAGCCTTTAGCAAGATGAAAAACATTCTGACCAATAAAAAGATGTCAATTGAAACGAGAAAAAGAGTGTTGAGGGGGTACATAGAGCCTGTTCTTTTGTATGTATGTGAAACTTGGACAATGTGCAGTCAAGCTGAATAACATTTGATGGCTACAGAAATGTAGTTTCTGAGGAAAATGCAAAGAGTACCATGGTTAGATAGGAAAACCAATGACCAAGTACTACAGGAGACAAATGGAAATCGTAGACTGATTAGAGAAATTAGACGAAGACAGTCAAAATTTTTTGGACATGTTATGAGAATAAATGGATTGGAGAACTTATTGACAACTGGCAAGATCGGGGGGAACAGACCAAGAGGAAGACCGAGAGGAAAATACCTGGATGGCTTGGCCACGTGGCATGGACGAGAAGGAACACTGAGCTGATCCACGACTCTGGTGATCGAGTGAAATGGCGAGTCATGACCGCCCACGCTTTCCGGCATGGCACATGATTGATTGATTGATTGATCATATACTCAAAATGTCCATTTGTGGAACGACAACCTGGCCCTTCATTTGTATTACATATACGTACAATAATAGCACCTATCAAAATCCTAGGGAAAAGACAAAGGCAATGTAGGGACATATCCATAGCGGAGGTAGAACAGACACATTAGGGAATTAAATATGGAAAACTACGGTTGCGTGGAGACCGCAATGGCATAGATGCTAGAGGGACAGTGAGTGATCCCGGTTAAATCTCCAGCAGGGGCAGGATTATATTTGTCGATCACTGCGGCTCTGGGGGTCGACCCAGCCTCACACAAATGGGTACAAGAACGTTTGTTAAAGTTTGCAGAAACAATAATGATCAATCAACGGAAGCCAGATTTGTGCAAACAGAAAGACATGTTAGTCAGCTTAAAATTACTATGGTAGACAATTGACATTACTGTGTGAACATGTGTATATTTCAGCTTGAAGGATTTATCTAGTTAATCTGCTTTATGTTGTGTGAATTCTGCAGTATGTACCTGACGAGATGCAGCGAAATATGCCTGGCAATAAATCGTGCAATCTATTGTTTGTGCCTTCGTTATTCAAGTTTAGTGAATTGTCTGAAAAGGAAAGGCCCAAAAAA
>JACEFZ010021584.1:0-104751 GCA_014155875.1 Cepaea nemoralis | reverse complement strand
CCTTTTTGGTTCGTCATAACCATATTGTCTTCTGTCCTTATTAAGCAGTGGCTGTCTCCTGTTATTCTTTCCTACTCTATTACAGTCTACCTTAAATCTATAAGGGTCTTGTCTAGTCGTTCTGTTCTGCAACGTTTCTACAAAATTTTCTACTTCACTAACTGCAACTTTTAACTCTCCCAACCATGTACTGATACGTTGTAATTCTATATGCAGGTAGTTCATATTCCTTTTTCTATAATCTCTCCCAAGCTAAAATATATTTCTTGTTACCTGAAGAGAACAAAAAAAACTTGTCTTGTTTATAGCTGAAATAATGTATGCTGTAATGGGTGTGCCAGTGAACCCTGCTTTTTTGCCATGCTGAAATATTTCGGTATATACTAATATTTTAAGACAATATTATCTTAAAGTAAGCAGCAAGAAATATTCTGTTCAATTGAGTATGTTGTTAATTAACCTAAAATTATTCATTACCTATACTGCTCTGTCGTTTGTTCTGGGTTCTATGGGTAGAACTGAAGTATGGTCCAATCGACAAAAATGACGGAAGAGGTTCCAATCGACAAAAAATGACGGAAGAGGTTCCAATCGACAAACTTGACGAAAGAGGTTCCAATCGACAAAAATGACGGAAGAGGTTCCAATCGACAAACTTGATGGAAGAGGTTCCAATCGACAAACTTGATGGAAGAGTATGACGCCCAATCGATAAACTTGAAAGAGTATGACGCCCAATCGATAAACTTGAAAGAGAGTATGACGCCCAATCGATAAACTTGAAAGAGTATGACGCCCAATCGATAAACTTGAAAGAGTATGACGCCCAATCGATAAACTTGAAAGTTGTCCTCTACTCTCGCAGGAACAGAAAAAGAAGAGCCTCTGGATTCCTCACTTCAATCGAAGTCGGTGCCTTCTAGTCGTTTTCATGCCGCTGATTGTGCTCGTCTGGATTTGAAATTACAACGATCGAGACAATACTGATTGATTGCTTGATTGATTGATTGATTGATCGATTGATTGATCGATTGATTGCTTGATTGATTGATTGATTGATTCGACTCACTTTAAGCGTTGGCCAAGAACTCCGGACTTTACCTTCAGACAAGCAAGGTCACCTTCACTGTAGTTCAAACGATAACGGTTAATAGTTCCAGCAAAACCAGATTTCACGGCAGCATATCTGGAACATCCATACGTTTCGAAAAAACGAGCAGGTCAACAATGGATTGATTCAAGCTTGACGATGGCTGCTCTGTTTCACCACTCGGAACATTACGTGTTGTGTGGCGTTTCCAACAACGGTCAACCCCATCACAAAAACTTGAAAATCCAACATAAGTTGTTCCTCCAGAGTGCACAAGCCTCCATGACTTCTGTTGACTTTTATTTTATTTTCCAACTTGATTTATTTGAGGACCTCTGTGATCAGTGGTGTCCGCGACAGCACGATTTCGGAATCTTGGTAAACTCGGCGCCAAATCAGGTCATATCAGTAGTATACAATGTGCAAATCGGTTAGCATTTGGTGGAGCCTCCACCATTTGACCTTGACCTCGGCTGATTTTCACTCCCCCTCGGTCATATAGTTGGGTGGTGTAAGGGGTGGTATCTAGGTCATATCTAAGGGCGATAATTCTAAGATTTTATGTTTCTAAGGGCAGATAATTATTGAGTGGGAGTATAAAAATTTTAATTAATTATTAAAAAATAAAATAAAATAAATAAAAAATAAAAATAAATAACGACAGGGGCTGGGTGGTGGAGAGGGGGTGGGCTCGTGGGGTGAGGCTAGGCTGTTCAGGTTTAAACACTATCATCACAGGGTTACAAATGAAAACCTTAAAAAGTAAAAATGTCCGATAATATTGATTTTAGCGGGTATAGCTTAGTGAAAGTCGTTGGTAAGGGGTGGGTAGCGGCTAGTAGTGCTTTGTAGAGTGTCGTAGTGGCCTATACACTATCATCATACGGGTTACAAATGAAAACCTTAAAAAGTAAAAATGTCCGATAATATTGATTTTAGCGGGTATAGCTTAGTGAAATTCGTTGGTGAGGGGTGGGTAGCGGCTATTAGTGATTGTTAGAGTGTCGTAGCTGCCTATACACTATCATCATACGGGGTACAAATGAAAACCTTAAAAAGTAATGATGGCCGATTTTAATGATTTTAGCGGGTATAACTTACTTAAATTTATTTAAGGGATGGGTAGCGGCTAGTAGTGCTATGTAGAGGGTCGTAGTGACTTATTCACTAACATAACACGTGTTACAAATGAAACCTTGAAAGCTAAAGATCGCTGATTGTAATGGATATAGTGTAGTATCATTCGGTGGTAAGGGGTGGGTACCAGGTATTAGTGGTCAAGTAGAGGTCAAGTAGTGGTCAAGTGGTAGTCAAGGGAGGAAATTTTAGGGAAAAGTAGTTGTAATGATATAATGATGATTAAAGGGTGATAAATTAGTGGTCAAGCAGTGGTCAAGGGGTGGTCAAGTAGTGGTCAAGTAAGGAAAATTTTAGGGAAAATTGGTCGTAGCGACATGGTGATGGTTAAAGGATGGTAAATTAGTGGTAAATTAGTGGTCAAGCAGTGGTCAAGTGGTGGTCAAGTAAGGAAAATTTAGGGAAAAGTGGTTATAATGATATGGTGATGATTAAAGGGTGGTAAATTAGTGGTCAAGTAGTGGTCAACCAATGGTCAAGTAGTGGTCGAGTGAGGAAATTTTAGGGAAAAGTGGTTATAATGATATGGTGATGATTAAAGGGGGGTAAATTAGTGGTCAAGTAGTGGTCAAGCAGTGGTCAAGTGGTGGTCAAGTAAGGAAAACTTTAGGGGAAAGTGGTATAATGATATAGTGATGATTAAAGGGTGGTAAATTAGTGGTCAAGTAGTGGTCAACCAATGGTCAAGTAGTGGTCAAGTGAGGAAATTTTAGGGAAAAGTGGTTATAATGATATGGTGATGATTAAAGGGTGGTAAATTAGTGGTCAAGTAGTGGTCAGCCAATGGTCAAGTAGTGGTCAAGTGGTCGAGTGACCACTTAAATTGTAGATGACGATATCCCTAAGATTATGTTAGTGGTTAAAGTGATCGATGACATGGTCAAGTAGCGGTCAACTAGTGGTCAAGTGGTCGAATTAACACTTAAAAGGTAGAGAAAAGTACGTATATTGAAACGGTGATGGTAAAACGGTCGACAACGTGGTCAAGCAGTGGTCAGGTAGTGCTCAACCAGTGGTCAACCGTTCAAGTGAGAAAATTGTAGGGTATGGTACGTGTAGTGAAACAGAGATAAATAAATTAAGTAGTGACGTTGTCAAGTAGTGATCAAGTAGCGGGCAAGTACTGGTCAAATGGTCGAGTGACCACTTAAATTGTAAGGGAAAGTACGTGTAGTGAACCTGTGTTGGTTACAGTGATCGATGACGTGCTAAAGTAGTGGCCAAGTAGTGGTAAATGGTCGAATGACTACTTAAATTGTCGGTGAAAGTAGGTATGGTGACATGGTGATGATCAAGAGTTGGTCAAGTAGTGCTCAACCAGTGGTCAACCGCTCAAGTGAGAAAATTGTAGGGTATGGTACGTGTAGTGAAACAGAGATGAATAAAATAAGTAAGGACATAGTCAAATAGTGGTCAAGTACTGGTGAAGTAGTGATCAAGTGGTCGAAGGATCACTTAAATTGTAGGGTATGGTATGTGTAGTGACATGATGATGGTTAAAGTGATCGATGAAACGATCAAGACGTTATGCCGACTGCTAAGTTCAGAAAGTAATGTCCTTACTAGCGGCAATTTCCATGACAGAATCGCCTCGAGCACTGATTTTGTATTGATCAATAGCACCTAGTGGTACAGTCGACACACATGGACAATAGTTACATCTGGTCAAAGATGGCGTCGCACCCTATCACACATGGGTAATTGCTACAACCAAACTACGTCTCATTCACTAAAACTGGTCAAATATGGTGTCACATCCGGTCACAGGGGTAATGGGACATCTGAGACACGTGGTTAAGAGGGAAACTATAGAAAAAGGGTGGCCTATCGGTTGTCGAGTCAGGGAACCTAACGTATGATGATCACTGTGTATAGGAGTGAATACACTGCATCATCACCACTGCATCCGAAGGGTAAAATGGTCACCCCCTTCTCTCTCTCTTTTCTATAACCGTGTAGTCCTAGTGTTATCCGGTTACACCAAAGGACACCCGAGCATCAACACAACAAACTGCCCCGATTCAACCTTAGGCAATACACGTAACATGACAGGTCACATGTCCGCCGTCATAATCAGCGACGTTATCACGTATCAAATTAGATAGCCACACTTTCATTTCCTTTCTATGTGGCCATAGTGTCTTTACATCTTTCTCCAGAAAACCATTTCCAAGACCAATATATGTTATTTGTCAGTGTACCTGCTCAGTGCCACACTTCACAACCAGACAAAAATACACGTTCTATATACCACTTTAACCGTCAAATAAGAAAATATGTTAGACAAAATATTAAAATTATTGGTCAAATACAGAAATATATCACCCAAACTTATAAAAAGTAGGAACATATGTTAACCAAATGGAAAATATCTTGGGCAAATAGGGAAATTTGTTAGCCAAATGGGGGAAATATTGTCCAAGTAACGAAATATCCCCCAACAAACTTAGGAAAAGTACGAAACTTTGTTAAGCAAGTATGAAAAGGTATCGACCAAACAGAGAAATATATCACCTAAACTTATAAAAAGTAAGAACATATGTTAACCAAATGGAAAATATCTTGGCCAAAAAGGAAAATTTGTTAGCCAAATGGGGAAAATATTGTCCAAGTAACGAAATATCCCCCAACAAACTTAGGAAAAGTACGAAACTTTGTTAAGCAAGTATGAAAAGGTAGCGACCAAACAGAGAAATATATCACCTAAACTTATAAAAAGTAAGAACATATGTTAACCAAATGGAAAATATCTTGGCCAAATAGGAAAATTTGTTAGCCAAATGGGGAAAATATTGTTCAAGTAACGAAATATCCCCCAACAAACTTAGGAAAAGTACGAAACTTTGTTAAGCAACTATAAAAAGGTATCGACCAAGTAGAGAAATATATCACCCAAACTTATAAAAAGTAGGAACATATGGTAACCACAGAGAAAATACCTTGGCCAAATAGGAAAATTTGTTAGCCAAATGGGGAAAATATTGTCCAAGTGACGAAATACCCCCCAACAAACTTAGGAAAAGTACGAAACTTTGATAAGCAAGTATGAAAAGGTATCGACCAAACAGAGAAATATATCACCTAAACTTATAAAAAGTAAGAACATATGTTAACCAAATGGAAAAGACCTTGGCCAAATAGGAAAATTTGTTAGCCAAATGGGGAAAATATTGTCCAAGTGACGAAATACCCCCCCCCCCCCCCCCCCCCCCCCAACAAACTTAGGAAAAGTACGAAACTTTGTTAAGCAAGTATGAAAAGGTATCGACCAAACAGAGAAATATATCACCTAAACTTATAAAAAGTAAGAACATATGTTAACCAAATGGAAAATATCTTGGCCAAATAGGAAAATTTGTTAGCCAGATGGGGAAAATATTGTCCAAGTAACGAAATATCCCCCAACAAACTTAGGAAAAGTACGAAACTTTGTTAAGCAAGTATGAAAAGGTATCGATCAAACAGAGAAATATATCACCCAAACTTATAAAAAGTAGGAACATATGTTAACCAAATGGAAAATATCTTGGCCAAATAGGAAATATTGTTAGCCAAATAGAAAAAACTATTGACCACGTAACGATATATCTTGTCCACACTTATGAAAAGTAGGGAAATTTGTTAGTCAAATGAGGAAAATATTGACCACGTAACGAAATACCCCCAAAAAAACTTAGGAAAAGTACGAAACTTTGTTAAGCAAGTATGAAAAGGTATCGACCAAACAGAGAAATATATCACCCAAACTTATAAAAAGTAGGAACATATGTTAACCAAATGGAAAATATCTTGGCCAAATAAGAAAATTTGTTAGCCAAATAGAAAAAATATTGACCACGTAACGATATATCTTGTCCACACTTATGAAAAGTAGGGAAATTTGTTAGTCAAATGGGGAAAATATTGACCACGTAACGAAATACCCCCCAACAAACTTAGGAAAAGTACGAAACTTTGTTAAGCAAGTATGAAAAGGTATCGGCCAAACAGAGAAATATAACACCCAAACTTATGAAAAGTAGGAAACTTTGTTAGCCAAAGTGAAAACACCTAGGCCAAGTAAGAAAATTCTGATAGCCAAATGTGAAAAGTGTCGGCCAAATACAGAAATTGCTCAACCAAACTTTTAAAACGTAGGAAAATTGTTATTCAAACGGGAAAGCTATTGAACAACTAGGAAAATGTAATAGTCAAAGAAGAATAATATTGAACAAGTAATGAAATAGATCATTCAAACTTATGAAAAGTAGGAAGCCTTGATAACCAAATGTGAAAAATATCACTCAAAGAGAGAAATAGCTCGCCCCAACGTATAAAAAGTAGGAAAATTGTCGGCCAAAGGGGAAAAAGTTAGTCCAAATACAGAAATATCTCGACCAAACTTATAAAAAGCTAGGAAAAAATAGTACCCAACACAACTAAAAGGCTGACTAAAGTTATAAATCCAAACTTATAAAAATAAACAAATAGGAAAACATATTGACCAAGTACAGACATATATCAATCAAACTTATAAACTTGTCGTCCAAAGTGATAAAAAACAAAGAAAGGCTGTCAACCAGTCTAAGAAATAGGTATGGAAAAATAAGTCGACCAAGCTCAGAAAAAAAGGGGGAAAAAAAAGGAAATAAAAATATAACTTCTGTAGTCTTGGTCGACTTATTTTTCCATACCTATTTCTTAGACTGGTTGACAGCCTTTCTTTGTTTTTTATCACTTTGGACGACAAGTTTATAAGTTTGATTGATATATGTCTGTACTTGGTCAATATGTTTTCCTATTTGTTTATTTTTATAAGTTTGGATTTATAACTTTAGTCAGCCTTTTAGTTGTGTTGGGTACTATTTTTTCCTAGCTTTTTATAAGTTTGGTCGAGATATTTCTGTATTTGGACTAACTTTTTCCCCTTTGGCCGACAATTTTCCTACTTTTTATACGTTGGGGCGAGCTATTTCTCTCTTTGAGTGATATTTTTCACATTTGGTTATCAAGGCTTCCTACTTTTCATAAGTTTGAATGATATATTTCATTACTTGTTCAATATTATTCTTCTTTGACTATTACATTTTCCTAGTTGTTCAATAGCTTTCCCGTTTGAATAACAATTTTCCTACGTTTTAAAAGTTTGGTTGAGCAATTTCTGTATTTGGCCGACACTTTTCACATTTGGCTATCAGAATTTTCTTACTTGGCCTAGGTGTTTTCACTTTGGCTAACAAAGTTTCCTACTTTTCATAAGTTTGGGTGTTATATTTCTCTGTTTGGCCGATACCTTTTCATACTTGCTTAACAAAGTTTCGTACTTTTCCTAAGTTTGTTGGGGGGTATTTCGTTACGTGGTCAATATTTTCCCCATTTGACTAACAAATTTCCCTACTTTTCATAAGTGTGGACAAGATATATCGTTACGTGGTCAATATTTTTTCTATTTGGCTAACAAATTTTCTTATTTGGCCAAGATATTTTCCATTTGGTTAACATATGTTCCTACTTTTTATAAGTTTGGGTGATATATTTCTCTGTTTGGTCGATACCTTTTCATACTTGCTTAACAAAGTTTCGTACTTTTCCTAAGTTTTTTTGGGGGTATTTCGTTACGTGGTCAATATTTTCCTCATTTGACTAACAAATTTCCCTACTTTTCATAAGTGTGGACAAGATATATCGTTACGTGGTCAATAGTTTTTTCTATTTGGCTAACAATATTTCCTATTTGGCCAAGATATTTTCCATTTGGTTAACATATGTTCCTACTTTTTATAAGTTTGGGTGATATATTTCTCTGTTTGATCGATACCTTTTCATACTTGCTTAACAAAGTTTCGTACTTTTCCTAAGTTTGTTGGGGGATATTTCGTTACTTGGACAATATTTTCCCCATCTGGCTAACAAATTTTCCTATTTGGCCAAGATATTTTCCATTTGGTTAACATATGTTCTTACTTTTTATAAGTTTAGGTGATATATTTCTCTGTTTGGTCGATACCTTTTCATACTTGCTTAACAAAGTTTCGTACTTTTCCTAAGTTTGTTGGGGGGGGGGGGGGGGGGGGTATTTCGTCACTTGGACAATATTTTCCCCATTTGGCTAACAAATTTTCCTATTTGGCCAAGGTATTTTCTCTGTGGTTACCATATGTTCCTACTTTTTATAAGTTTGGGTGATATATTTCTCTACTTGGTCGATACCTTTTTATAGTTGCTTAACAAAGTTTCGTACTTTTCCTAAGTTTGTTGGGGATATTTCGTTACTTGAACAATATTTTCCCCATTTGGCTAACAAATTTTCCTATTTGGCCAAGATATTTTCCATTTGGTTAACATATGTTCTTACTTTTTATAAGTTTAGGTGATATATTTCTCTGTTTGGTCGCTACCTTTTCATACTTGCTTAACAAAGTTTCGTACTTTTCCTAAGTTTGTTGGGGGATATTTCGTTACTTGGACAATATTTTCCCCATTTGGCTAACAAATTTTCCTTTTTGGCCAAGATATTTTCCATTTGGTTAACATATGTTCTTACTTTTTATAAGTTTAGGTGATATATTTCTCTGTTTGGTCGATACCTTTTCATACTTGCTTAACAAAGTTTCGTACTTTTCCTAAGTTTGTTGGGGGATATTTCGTTACTTGGACAATATTTCCCCCATTTGGCTAACAAATTTCCCTATTTGCCCAAGATATTTTCCATTTGGTTAACATATGTTCCTACTTTTTATAAGTTTGGGTGATATATTTCTGTATTTGACCAATAATTTTAATATTTTGTCTAACATATTTTCTTATTTGACGGTTAAAGTGGTATATAGAACGTGTATTTTTGTCTGGTTGTGAAGTGTGGCACTGAGCAGGTACACTGACAAATAACATATATTGGTCTTGGAAATGGTTTTCTGGAGAAAGATGTAAAGACACTATGGCCACATAGAAAGGAAATGAAAGTGTGGCTATCTAATTTGATACGTGATAACGTCGCTGATTATGACGGCGGACATGTGACCTGTCATGTTACGTGTATTGCCTAAGGTTGAATCGGGGCAGTTTGTTGTGTTGATGCTCGGGTGTCCTTTGGTGTAACCGGATAACACTAGGACTACACGGTTATAGAAAAGAGAGAGAGAAGGGGGTGACCATTTTACCCTTCGGATGCAGTGGTGATGATGCAGTGTATTCACTCCTATACACAGTGATCATCATACGTTAGGTTCCCTGACTCGACAACCGATAGGCCACCCTTTTTCTATAGTTTCCCTCTTAACCACGTGTCTCAGATGTCCCATTACCCCTGTGACCGGATGTGATACCATATTTGACCAGTTTTAGTGAATGAGACGTAGTTTGGTTGTAGCAATTACCCATGTGTGATAGGGTGCGACGCCATCTTTGACCAGATGTAACTATTGTCCATGTGTGTCGACTGTACCACTAGGTGCTATTGATCAATACAAAATCAGTGCTCGAGGCGATTCTGTCATGGAAATTGCCGCTAGTAAGGACATTACTTTCTGAACTTAGCAGTCGGCATAACGTCTTGATCGTTTCATCGATCACTTTAACCATCATCATGTCACTACACATACCATACCCTACAATTTAAGTGATCCTTCGACCACTTGATCACTACTTCACCAGTACTTGACCACTATTTGACTATGTCCTTACTTATTTTATTCATCTCTGTTTCACTACACGTACCATACCCTACAATTTTCTCACTTGAGCGGTTGACCACTGGTTGAGCACTACTTGACCAACTCTTGATCATCACCATGTCACCATACCTACTTTCACCGACAATTTAAGTAGTCATTCGACCATTTACCACTACTTGGCCACTACTTTAGCACGTCATCGATCACTGTAACCAACACAGGTTCACTACACGTACTTTCCCTTACAATTTAAGTGGTCACTCGACCATTTGACCAGTACTTGCCCGCTACTTGATCACTACTTGACAACGTCACTACTTAATTTATTTATCTCTGTTTCACTACACGTACCATACCCTACAATTTTCTCACTTGAACGGTTGACCACTGGTTGAGCACTACCTGACCACTGCTTGACCACGTTGTCGACCGTTTTACCATCACCGTTTCAATATACGTACTTTTCTCTACCTTTTAAGTGTTAATTCGACCACTTGACCACTAGTTGACCGCTACTTGACCATGTCATCGATCACTTTAACCACTAACATAATCTTAGGGATATCGTCATCTACAATTTAAGTGGTCACTCGACCACTTGACCACTACTTGACCATTGGCTGACCACTACTTGACCACTAATTTACCACCCTTTAATCATCACCATATCATTATAACCACTTTTCCCTAAAATTTCCTCACTTGACCACTACTTGACCATTGGTTGACCACTACTTGACCACTAATTTACCACCCTTTAATCATCACTATATCATTATACCACTTTCCCCTAAAGTTTTCCTTACTTGACCACCACTTGACCACTGCTTGACCACTACTTGACCACTAATTTACCCCCCTTTAATCATCACCATATCATTATAACCACTTTTCCCTAAAATTTCCTCACTCGACCACTACTTGACCATTGGTTGACCACTACTTGACCACTAATTTACCACCCTTTAATCATCACCATATCATTATAACCACTTTTCCCTAAATTTTCCTTACTTGACCACCACTTGACCACTGCTTGACCACTAATTTACCACTAATTTACCATCCTTTAACCATCACCATGTCGCTACGACCAATTTTCCCTAAAATTTTCCTTACTTGACCACTACTTGACCACCCCTTGACCACTGCTTGACCACTAATTTATCACCCTTTAATCATCATTATATCATTACAACTACTTTTCCCTAAAATTTCCTCCCTTGACTACCACTTGACCACTACTTGACCTCTACTTGACCACTAATACCTGGTACCCACCCCTTACCACCGAATGATACTACACTATATCCATTACAATCAGCGATCTTTAGCTTTCAAGGTTTCATTTGTAACACGTGTTATGTTAGTGAATAAGTCACTACGACCCTCTACATAGCACTACTAGCCGCTACCCATCCCTTAAATAAATTTAAGTAAGTTATACCCGCTAAAATCATTAAAATCGGCCATCATTACTTTTTAAGGTTTTCATTTGTACCCCGTATGATGATAGTGTATAGGCAGCTACGACACTCTAACAATCACTAATAGCCGCTACCCACCCCTCACCAACGAATTTCACTAAGCTATACCCGCTAAAATCAATATTATCGGACATTTTTACTTTTTAAGGTTTTCATTTGTAACCCGTATGATGATAGTGTATAGGCCACTACGACACTCTACAAAGCACTACTAGCCGCTACCCACCCCTTACCAACGACTTTCACTAAGCTATACCCGCTAAAATCAATATTATCGGACATTTTTACTTTTTAAGGTTTTCATTTGTAACCCTGTGATGATAGTGTTTAAACCTGAACAGCCTAGCCTCACCCCACGAGCCCACCCCCTCTCCACCACCCAGCCCCTGTCGTTATTTATTTTTATTTTTTATTTATTTTATTTTATTTTTTAATAATTAATTAAAATTTTTATACTCCCACTCAATAATTATCTGCCCTTAGAAACATAAAATCTTAGAATTATCGCCCTTAGATATGACCTAGATACCACCCCTTACACCACCCAACTATATGACCGAGGGGGAGTGAAAATCAGCCGAGGTCAAGGTCAAATGGTGGAGGCTCCACCAAATGCTAACCGATTTGCACATTGTATACTACTCATATCACAGTGTGAACATGGCCTAGCCGTAGATCGTTAGTGGTTGACATCACTTATAGATGACAGACTCCGCGTTGTATTATATAAAAGTTTTATTTGTTCAATCCATTACATTTCATGCTGTCAAAATACATGCAGACATATTTGTTGATCCTTCCATGGCTGAGTCCCAAGTCCCAAGTGACGTGTGTGCAACCCCTGGATACTTAAACCCATTTGTGCACACACGTTCACCAACTATGATTTCCCACTAGTTAATGAATGCGCAGCATTCATTAACTCTCCACTACTAAGCTAACTCCCTTACTGTTATAGCAGGAGATTGGTAATAGGGACAGCCAATTCACACGCAAATATCAGACCAGTGTTTCTAGAAGTAGTGTGTATGGACTACGGTTGAGTTTAAAGCGGGCGCAAAAAAAAGCCCTGACTAATCTCTCTCTCTCTCTCTCTCTCTCTCTCTCTCTCTCTCTCTCTCTCTCTCTCTCTCTCTCTCTCTCTCTCTCTATCTATCTATCTATCTATTTATCTATCTTTCTCTCGTTCTCTTTCTCTTTCTCTCTTTCTCTTTCGCTCTTTCTCTTTTTCTATTTCTCTTTCTCTTTTTTCTCTTTCTCTTTCTCTTTCTCTCTTTCTCTTTCTCTCTTTCTCTTTCCCTCTTTCTCTCTTTTATATATAAATTCCCACACACAAATACTCAGCCACGCAACCCTCTGCTCACACAACTCACCGACCCACACTAAAACAGTCACAAACCTGCCACACACACATACATGCGCAATGATCATTTCCGCTAACAAATGCAGACATACACAGCACAGTCTATCGCCGTGAGAACTGAAAGTCGTAAACACGCTGTAGGGAGTCGATGAAGACGTGGAGTGGGGTTGACATCTTGCAGACAGGTATAAATAAGACTATTAGATGAACCACTGGTTCTCAAACTGTTTGTGCCAATGAGCCGCACCTTCAGAAGCACAGTGACCCCTTTCTGTTCCAGATAATTGTATTTTACAGTAGTACCGTCCTGTACTAGAAGGGGTAAGAATATGTACTAGAAGGAGTAACGATATACGCTAGGAGTAACAATATATGCTAGAAGGGGTAACATTGTGTGTCAGAAGGAGTAACGATATACGCTAGGAGTAACAATATATGCTAGAAGGAGTAATGATATATGCTAGGAGTAACAATTTATGCTAGAAGGAGTAATGATATGTCCTAGAAAGAGTAACAATATGTGCTAGAAGGAGTAACGATATGTGCTTGGAGTGACGATATAGTCTAGAAATAGCAATATATGCTAGAAGGGGTAACGATATATGCTAGGAGTAACGATATTTTAGAAGGAGTAATGATATGTCCTAGAAAGAGTAACACTATGTGCTAGACGGAGTAACGATATGTGCTAGAAGGAGTGATGATATGTCCTAGAAAGAGTAACAATATGTCCTAGAATGAGTAACACTATGTGCTAGAAGGAGTGATGATAATGATATGTCCTAGAAGGAGTAACAATATATGCTAGGAGAAGTAACATAATGTGCTTGAGTGATTTTTTAAGCGGGCAACTTTAACGTCAGTCTCCAAGTTTTTCGCCCTTGTCTGATCAGGCTAGATGCCCGATCCATTGACTCTGGTCATAGGGGTTAAAACCATTCTATTTGTTAGTCAAAACCGTGAAACGAAACTGAGCAGCTGGAGATAGAGACGGGTGCTATAGCTTCATATAAACTCTGCCCCGTGTAATCTTTAAAATTTCAAGTCGAGGTGGCCAAAAGAGTTAAAGCACTTGCGCTTAAACTTCTGTTGCGCTGATGACCGAGTAGTGGATTCAGTCCGCACACCACTCATTTGTACTTAAATGTTGATTTCTCGTCCTTCACATAAATTGCAAGTACCTCAGAAGTCGCAGTTGGTTCGCCTGATGGTCGGGGATACTGGTAATACGAAAAGCTAATCCAGACGCAAAAATCAGGAAATTGTAGCAGTAACACGAGTGTGGACTACGTTTGAGTACAAAACGAGCGAACAACCTTATGATAATTAGCAGCTTGGATACACCTACCAAACTTTCTCTATGAATAGTTTGAGAGTTACCGGAATGGATAAATGTATAGAACAATTACCAGGGAGGGCTTTGCGACTTTCCTTTTCTGCGCGAAAATTGTGCTGAGTGATCAGTTTATAGGCTGCACCGTAAACCGAGGTTTGCACTAAGCCAGTGGTTCTCAACAGATGGGGAATCCCCCGGGGGAATTTTTAGGGTTTCTAGGGGGGGGGGGGGGGGGGGGTTAAGATTATTTAAAGATCGCATTAACACAAGAACCGATTACTTTATATTGTTTTTCTCTGCATATTTTACGGTTCTGTACGTCTCACCCTTCTAAAATTCAATTTATAAAGTAAGTAGACCCACAAATCATGTTTTATGTGGACGTCTAGACTTGTTTTAGTATGTGCTATTAAATTTAGCTTCCATTATTACGTATACTGTGTAGGGGAGTGGGGGATTTTTAGGTAGGAAATACGAAAGGGGGGGGGGGGATGACGTTCTGAAAATGTGGTGAAGGGGGGCACGGGCCAAATTTGTAGGTAGGAAATACGAAAGGGGGGGGGGGGAGAGGGGGGTGGGGGATGACGTTCTGAAAATATGGTGAAGGGGGGCACAGGCCAAAAAAGGTTGAGAACCACTGCACTAAGTGAAGACTTGGGAAGTGAACTGAGCTGGATAGGTACTGGGGCTGATTGTTCTTGGCTACACCGTTCTATGATATATCCAACGGTTAGAAAGTTGTGCTGACAATGGTATGAGAGCTGTGGAAAATCGGTTCGATTCCTGGGCTCGCTTCTCCGACCACCCCCCTCCACCCACCCCAGAGAGATATATATATAGCATCATCATCATCAGGTGCCATGTCAGCTGCCGTAGGCGTTCATGACTCTCCATATATCTCGGCCCTTGGTTTTCTGTATCAACTCTGCTGATAATATTCCTCCATGCCACCGTCTCAATCCATCCAGCATCATTTCTGCCTCTGCCTCTCCTCCTCTCAATCTTTCAGTTGTCATGATGTTCTCCAATGCCTCTCTTCTCATCACATGACCTAAGAAAGCTGTTTGTCTCTCTCTCTCTCTCTCTCTCTCTCTCTCTCTCTCTCTCTCTCTCTCTCTCTCTCTCTCTCTCTCTCTCTCTTTTTTTTATTGTTGTATGTAATGTTCTAGGTTCATTAGCCTGTTTAAATCAACCGTTGTTAGTTTCTCTGGCAGTCCAATGAATTCGTAACATTCGTCTCAGGAACCACATCTCTGTTGCTTAAAAGTTCTTTCTAATTAATGTATCTGCATTCCAAAATTCACTGCCATACAACAAAACAGGCTCTATAGAGCACTCCAACACTCTCTTTCTTACATTCAATGATACTGATTTATTTTCTGAAATGCAGATTTTGCTTGCTCTATTCTGCTCTTAATCTCTGTTGTGCATCTTTCATCTGATGTTATAAATGCCCCTAGATATTTAAAATTATCAACTTGGTAAAGAATGTTCAATACAAGTTACCATACGAGATAAATGACCACGTTGTATCTGAGTGTTGATACAATGACGTGTTTTCTCTTGCAGTGATAGGCCCCGTCCTGGTGACAACAGACCCTGACGCATTTCAGAAAAATCTGAGGGATCTTTACGTACAAGGTGGAGGTAAGTAGTGGTCAGGTCTATTCTTCCTCTTCTTCTGCATCTTGTTGATGTTGTTGTTGTTGTTGTTGTTGTTGTTGTTGTTGTTGTCGTCGTCGTCGTCGTTCTTCTTCTTCTTCTTCTTCTTCTTCTTCTTCTTCTTCTTCTTCTTCTTCTTCTTCTTCTTCTTCTTCTTCTTCTTCTTCTTCTTCTTCTTCTTCTTCTTCTTCTTCTTCTTCTTCTTCTTCTTCTTCGTCTTCGTCTTCTTCTTCATTAATCATTACTGAGGATAATTTGATAGATATGTCTGTTCTCCCTTCCACATAATGCGTTAAAAGTTTCGTATAATTTGCCTTATTCAGGTGACTGTCCAGAAATGAGTATTGGAGCTATAAAGAAAGCTCTAGAAGTATCTCTCCCGTATTCGTTCATCTACGTCTTCACTGATGCCAGGAGCAAGGACTACTTCTTAACTGAGGAGGTGTTATCTCTAATTCAGCAGAAACAATCACAGGTAAGGACAATGGATCTGTAGAGCGTGTAACATTTCACACATAAGTGGTCGACCATATCACCGCCGCTGAAACAACCTGACGAAATCCAGCGGTACACGCCAGGCAAGAGATGCTACAATATTTTATTTTTGGCTTATGTGTTTAAATTCACTAAGGGAATACATTGTTTTGAATCTTTCTTCTTTTCCTTCCGCAGCATTCTAAAAACATTTCTATAACATTTATGCTAAAATGCCTCGATTTTCTTCTTTAAGTACGAGGGGACTTCACATGAACACCTTAAACGTGTGATATAAATTACAATAACCATGCCATTGTCTTATAACCTTACAGTATTGTTGTTAAGGATGTCAAGAGTGTTCAGTACATAACATAATGACGCAGACGAGCACGGCGACGTCATAATGACAGTTTAGAGATGGCCGCCTAACTTTTTATATGCACCAAAGAGAAACAGCTTCCTGTCATCAGTTGTTTGTTTTTATCAGTGAAGGGGTGAAACCTATAGAAATTCATCGGTGTATGAAGGCCCAGTATGGTGATGCATGCTTGTTAGTCCAGGAAGTGTATGAGTGGAGTAGGAAATTTCAAAGTGGTATGATTTCTATGACAGACTGTTCACGACCGGGTCAGACGCAACGAGTAGTTGTTTCTAACAGCGCTGGAATAATTGCATTGAACGCAATTGTGACTGCATCGAAAAATGATACATCTGATCTCTACTTTTTCAGAATATATTCATCCAACAACAAAAGAAAAACATTTAAGGTTTTCATTTGAAGGTCTCTCTTATATTGTCTAGTGTCCTCTAATTTCAATATGCTTCCTTTACATCTATATATGCTAATCAATACCGCAGAATGTTTTTTTTTTCCCCACCATACTCCACGTTTGCCGCCCTGTCATGTTAGCAGTAATATTTCACTGTTGTATTTCTGCGAGATGAGATGCTTGAGAAGAGCTTCCAATTTAACTATCCGAGACCAAGTAACAAATTATGTTATCAGACGGACAGTGGGATCAACATCTTGTGCTGATATGAAAGGCAGAAGATCAAATGGTTCGGTTATCTGGTTAGAATACACAATTTATACCAGCACTGACCATACTTCAGTGAAGATCTGATGCGAGAGCAAGCGAATGCCCGAAAGAAAATGGATTGGCGATATCAAAGTCATTGTACAGTCTCATGGAATCACACTATCCAGAGACACCCGCAGGGCACTGAATTGTCAACGCTGGACAGTAAAAGTGGACGATGATGATGTTCTATTTTCTACTCATTAAAGAGATGTTCATGCCATAGAGTCTGCGCACTCACATGAACCACAGTTCATTATCATTATCCAGTGTCTAGACGGCTGGCGTAGCCGATCATGCCCCTCCACAAATTGCGATCTTCCATGACATGGATCAGTTTAGTGCCATGACACAAGACTCAAGAATTTTCTCACGATGTCTTCCTCCATCTCTCTTTCCGCAAATATTTCCGGTTGTCACAACAGTTTTTATCTTCTCATAATGTGCCAAAATAATTATGACTGCTTCTTTCTGGTGTTTGTGGTAAGTTTTCTTTGCAATTTAGCTTTCCATAAAATGTTCAGATTGCTAATTTTGGCTGTCCAATTAATTTTCGCCGCCCTCTATGGCGAAGTCATTACGGACGCGATTCGTAAACCGACTTACCCATGTTCAAAACACAGCTGCGACCGATTTGGCAGCAGATCGCGTAGAGCTGGGTTTTAACGAATTAATATGGGAGCCGGTCGTTCAGAAAGCAATGGCAAACTACTGAACGTAAACTTGCCCAGGAATCACGACCAGCCAAAAAATGGTGGGGTTGACTGCTGTCTGTAAAGGATATGCAACGAACTAGCTAATTCTGTTCTTTACCTCTGAGCATGTCTCTCACGGAATCCGCTGTTCACTTTTCTATTGTCCAACAGGTTGTGTTCGTTTTAACTGGGGACTGCGGTGACGTCACACACAACGGATACAAAGCGTACGAAGAAATAGCCGCTACCAGCTCTGGTCAGGTGTTTTTACTCAAGAAATCACAAGTCAACCAGGTGAGAGTGTTTGATCGTTTATTTAGTCGGCGTCTATAGCCTGGGGGTTAATGAACCTGTATTTTATCATCGTCCTACTTTATGCATCTTATTTCATGATACAGCCTGACAGAATGCACACCGAAGGGACGGGACATAAATTGCTGGAGATATATTCCTCTTCTTATTCTCTTCCACCATTTACCCCAGTGAAGTGTTGGGGGATATGTAAAGATACTGTATGCGCTCTTTAAATGCTCTTTGTAAGTTGGTATTCATTTCTCTAAGATTGTTCTTGATACCATCACTCAGTCATTTAAGTCGTCTTCCTCATGCTCTGTGTCTATTATATTTCTTCAATGTGTCTTTTTGTGGCAGATGCAGGTAACAGGGCATTCTTGAGAGGTGGTCAAACAATTTAATCTGTTGTTTTTTAATATAGTGCATGACTGATTTCATACATAGTCGTCTTCCAATGTCCTTATTCCTGATTCTATCTCTCACGGTTACTGCTGCAGCCCTTCTAGAGCATCTGAGATGCCATCTCATTCATGTTTTTGCTCTCAATATTATTATTTGCAATAATTCTAAGCTTTCATGTCTGACACTGGTAACATAATGTCGGCCAAAAATAGTTCTTATGAGATGAGATGTGCTTTAGTAATTTACTGTGGAGACTATAAATATGATTACTGATATGAGTAGTTCTTAATATCTTTCTGCATTATTTGTGCTTGGGTCAGTGGTGAGAAACAGACGGAGTGGTTGGGGTTTCATTGCGAAGGATAATGGACGAATCTTGAACAAGGAGAGTATGGCATATGAGAATACGACCTCCAGCTTGAGAATGGAGAGGGAAGCAGTAACAGCGGCATTCCGTTGGTTAGAGGAGACCACTGCAACACACATTGTCCTCATCACGGACTCAAAGAGTATGCTTAATAATGTGGAAAAAGGAATGTTTCGTGTGGAATGGATCACCTCGCTTCAGAGATCACAGATTGTGAGAAGTGATTGAATTGTTTGCCCTGGCCATAAGGGGGTGCGGTATAATGAACAGGCTGATAGGCTGTCAGGGAATGCACCTCTTGGTGTTGGATTACTTATGGACAAAGGGAGAGGTGGTCGTGCGCCCGTAGGACCAGGTAAAGAAGGTGGGGGAGTAGATTGAAAACACGTATGTGGAAAGGATGAGATTGCGGGGGATTGGCAGGAGTTCTGGCAGAATCTCAAAACTGAGAGTGAAGGTCAGGAGAACTTTCAATAGACATCGGTGGGAATGCTGAGTTATGTGACTCTTCGCTGGCTGTTGAATGCGGGACGGAGTGCGTATTGGAATGTCCTGAGTGCAGCGATGTCGGTATTAGCTCAACTCAACTCAGCCTGTGTTTCCCCACTGATAAACAGAAGGACGACTATAAAGAGAATTGTGCTCACAAATAAATACAAGCGACATCTCTTGCTGGAGAAGATTATATGACGTGACTGCAGTTCTTCTATCAGAGAGTTACTGAAAGTCATGGAAACTAAAACAGATATAACGGTCATTCCCTGTAGTTGAATAGTTTAAATATGTTTGACTTACGTGTCGCTCGCAGGTTCATTTTATAGATAATATAACAGCAAAGTCACCATTAAATTAAGTTATCGAATCGTATTAGTTTGCTGAAATGCCTCTTCTACTCCTTGCACAAGACGTTTGCCTGGATACGTTTAAAGAACCAGACTATCTCGTTCAAAGTACGGACTACGATCGAGTGCAATTTTTCAGAACACTACTTACTACTTAATTACTTTGCATCGCTGGAACTACGGAGTTCGTGCCTTGTACCCCGCTCCAAGGAAGTGTTTTACCGTTCCATTGAAAGACCGAGTCATTTGTGATTAAATTAAGTGCAGTGAGGTAGATCTTCTTAACTTTAGTACTTCTTGATACTTGGTATTTCAATGATTTGGTAATGTTTCAACTTGAAATTCAAGAAACCAGTAGTCAATTTGTTTAACTTGTTGTATGAAAGTTGTTGAGAAGAGTTCAAATGGAGCAGGTGTAGGTTAACGTTATTTATTCTGTTCTGCGTACATTGGACATTACTGCTGCAAATGTTCAGCCGTTATTTAAAAACTGCCAGTTATATTCATCAGTATATTCTATCTTTAGTCCATTAAATAAGTGGTATTTCAGCTAGTTTACGGCAATAAGGAAAGGCCCAGCAGCGTTACAGGCATGAAGGCTTGATACTACTATACTCATAGTAGTTAGTAGTGTTTTTTTTTAAACTTCTTCACTAAATAGTACCACCACGTTAAGTAGTAGTTAGCTTTAGATTCATAACATTCCTGTACAGATTTTGGTGACATGAAGTTGTCTTATGCCATGATTGTTTACAATCTTTGCTTTCTTGGTTGGGGGGGGGGGGGGGCTGTATGGTCTCAAGGTATGGTGTCCGCCTCAATTGCTGTAGGTCCCGGGTTCGAGCCCCTGCCTCGAGTGCTGCAGGTCCCAGGTTCAAGCCCCGGTGATGACCGGGAATTTTTCTCATGGACTTCTAGTAATAAAATTTCCCCTGGTCTCTGAGTAGTGAGATCGGGCGCCTGTGTGTATTGTTGTGCACGTAAAAATTCCCTTGGCAGTTGGAAATTGAAAAAGAGTAGCCTACCGGCGCTGCCTGGGCAAAATTTCAAGTTAAAAATGTACCCAAACTATTTTTCAGGATCCTCGCCGGTGCTACGGAGTTTGTGCTCTGAGCTGAGTTTCTCTACACTCAGGTTTGAGTTAGGAGGAGAACAGAGCACTTATGGGTTGCACCCGTGGTCCGTGATATTGATACATTGACTAAACTAAACTAAACTTGTTTACATTCATTGTAAGTTGGGCAAGACTGTAGAAGGTGATCAGACACCATTGTTGTAAGTTGGGCAGGACTGTACAAGGTGATCTGATGTCAAGGAGCAATCTGTCATTTGTGTTCTTGATCATCACTGCTGGAAGTTCCGGAAGCAAATGGGTACACACAATGCCAGCAATAGATTCTATTGAGAGAAAGGGAGTCAGTTGGTTTGGTCATGTAACAAGAGTGCCATCAAATAGCATGCCACCATCAGAACTGACTTTTAGACACAGGGACAACAGCAAGAGATTGTAGACCCTTGTCCATGCCTTGAGGTGTATTGTTTATATGGTTTTTTTAGTTTATTGCAAGTCCTTTACAGGGCGTCACAGTCAACTCTTGCATTGTTTGGCTGTTTCTGATTTCTTGGAGAGTTTACATTCAGTAGTTAGCCATTGCTTTTTAAATGACCGGCATTCATACCATTCTATACCTCTGAAGTTGGAGTGGGTTCGCCTGATGGCGAGGGACACTGTTAATAGGGAAAGCTAATCCACGCGCAAAATTCAGTCTATCACTACTATAAATAGTGTGTATGGACTATGCTTGAGTTCAAAGCGAGCAAGTGCAAACAACAACATACCATTCTATGAAAACCAACTTAATGCAGTCAGCTGTCAAATCGCCCACTGCTGTGTTTTGATCGTGGTATGCAGGATTACTAATTGCTTCCATAACCCCTTCACCACAGAGCTGGTAGAATACAAGTACACTAGCAAATATGCAATCACATCTGTGACTTATTACACATGTTTATGAACAATACTTCTGTGATTTCATCTCCACATTAACATTCATGTTTCTGTTTAACTGACAAGATGGTTTTTGTTTGCAGGTGCTAAATTTTGTGCGTGTAGCCGTCCAGGCAAGAAAGGTAAATCTACTGGCAATTAATGAAGATGAAGGGAAGACGCAGGTATTTAACTTGCCTCTGGATTCTCATCTCAAGGAAGTCACAGTATCAATAAGTGGAGAAAACCCCAAGATCAATCTCCGGGATCCTGAGGGTGGGTCATTATTTTCATTACATACTTAATTGAAAATTTACCTCATTTTGTACATATGATCTTTTTAACAGATGGGTAGTTTATCATCATCATCATCATCATCATCATCATCATCATCAAGTGCCCTGCCAGTTGGTATATGCATTCATGTCTCTCCACAGATCTGGGTATTTGGTTTTCTGGATCAACTCTGCTGATAATATTCATCCATGCCACAATCTCAATCTATCCAGCATCATTTCTCTTGGTCTGCCTCTCTTCCCCTCAATTTTTCCAGTTGTCAAGATGGTCTCAAATGCCTCTCTTCTCACATGACCAAAGAAAGCTGTTTGTCTATTTTTTATTGTTGTAGGTAATGTTCTAGTTTCATTAATCTCTTTCAGGCAATTCTTGTTAGTTTCTTTGTCAGTCCAATAAATTTGCAACATTTGTCTAAGGAACCACCTCTCTGTTGCTTCCAAGTTTTTCCTAATTTGTTCATTTACATTCCAAGATTCACTGCCATACAGCAAAACAGGTTCTATATAGCACTTCAGCATAAAATATTTTTCATTTTCTGAAATGCAGCTTTTGCTTGCCCTATTCTGATCTTAATCTCTGTTGTGCACTTTCCTTCTGATGTTATAAATACCCCTAGGTATTTAAAATTATCCACTTGGTTAAGAATTACGCCAGCACAACTCTCTGTAGTTAAAATGTATATTGAATATCCTGTTCGAAACATTCCTGTGCTAAAAGTTGTAGTTTCATATTGCCCATTTCATTGCCTCCAGGAAACAAAGTGACCTTGAGCAATGGCCTGACTGAACTGCTGAGCCTCAGCAACGTGCACATTGTCAATGTCAAGGAGCCCGCCCCCGGAAACTGGAGGCTTCGGGTTAGCAGCACCGGACCGCACACAGTCCGTGTCACAGGGCTCAGCACGGCCGACTTTGTGACTGGCTTCTCCAAGTACCCAACCAAAGATATTTCACAGACAAGTCTGAGGCCAATACAAGGTGAGTAGGACTATGCTCATTGTCATCATCATCATCATCAGTTATCCATCATCAGCATCACCACCACCACCATCATCACCACCACCATTGTTATCATCATCATCGTTGTCATCACCACCACCACCATCACCAACATCACCATCAACATCACCAACACCATCATCACCATCATCATCAGCAGCAGCATTATCATCTGCCCAGTCAAATTGTGCAGGTATCCGTTTATCTCTACAGATCTCTATCTCTGGTGTTCTGGATACATTCTGTTGATGTTATACTTCCATGCCATTGTCTTTGGCCATCTAGCATCTCTCTGTTGTCTGCCACTCATCTATCCAGTCATCATGTGGTCTTCCAATGCTTCTCTTCTCATTTCATGGCCACAGAACATTTTTTGTCCCTTATAGTTTTGTGTGTGTGTGTGTGTGTGGGTGTGTGTGTGTGGGGGTGGGGGTGTGGGTGTGTGTGTGTGTGGGGGTGGGGGGTGTGTGTGTGTGTGGGTGTGTGTGTGTGTGTGTGCACTTGCCTTGAACTCAAACGTAGTCCATACACATGCTACTATATCTAGTCACTGGACTGGTGTTTGTGTGTGGATTAGCTTTCCTTATTAACACTGTCCCTGGCCATGAGGTGTACACACTCCGACTTCTGAAGTACTTGTAATTTATATCCCCAAGTCAAGGGCAAGAAGTCAACATTTTAGTCCAGCTGACTGGTGTAGGTGTTGAACCCGCTACTTCAGCATCACCACACTAAAAGTTTAAGAGCAAGCACTTTTATCCATTCAGCCATGCTGACCTCCATTCTTGTATTTGAATATAAAGTTCTACTGACATTAGCCTTTTCCAGACATTCATTGTTAGTTACTCTGGCAGTCGAAGATATTCTCAACATTTGTCTCATGAGCCAGATTTCTGTTGCTTTCAAGCTATTCTGAATTTGTTCATTCACGTTACAAGATTCACTATCATACAACAGAATAGGTTCTTTGTAATATTTCATTCATGTCTTTCTAACATTCAATGATGGTGACTTATTGTGTAAGATACTGTTAATTTTCTGGAGTGCTTTTCTTGCTTGGCCTATTCTTTCCTTAATCTCTGTCACACATCTTCCATCTGATGTTATGTTTGCCCTTAGATAGTTGAATTTATATGAATGTGTTAACAAAATATGTTAACATTGACAGGTGCTTTCAGTAATATAAATTAGTAATACTTATTTTATTTGTGTGAATTATATTCCGAGACAACGTCCATACTTCGTTCAGTTGTTGCTTTAACCCACTCTGTCTCTCTGAAGTTATTAGTGTTACGTGTTATGCCCAGAATATGTATTTCTTTACTTTTATACATTTCCCCCTCTGACCATGATGCTGGAGACATGAAATACCTCATATAAATGTAAGGAAATATGACCTTCTCAGACCTAACCCTGGCCGGTCTGTGTGTTCTGTGCTGAATAATGGCCCTGTTACATCTGAACATCCCTCTCCACGAATGTGAACTCCACAATTGGCATTGACACCCTGCAGGGTACTGGTAGAGGGGAAGGAAAACTGTAACACTGTCCCTGCGTAACTGGTGCCAGGTCAGGTGAACAGTCTCTGCACCAAACGTGCCTCATTAGATGCAAGCCCTCTTCAAAGCTCACACCTGAATGCTTATGCATTAGAGTTAAGGGTTAAAATCCAATCTTTCAAAGTCACTGATCTGCCAGACAAGCAGAAGAATAATTAAAAGAAGCAGAAGAAAGAGTAGAAGAAGAAGAAAGGAGAAGATGAAGAAAGAGCAGAAGAAGAAGAAGAAGCAGAATAAAGAGTAGTAGAAGAAGAGGAAGAATTAAAAGGAGAAACAGAAAAAGAAGCTGAAGACTAAGAAGAAGGAAGAAGAAGTTTGCCTGAACCTTAAAATTTCCTGCCAGAGAAGATCAAAAGAGTAGTCTTTAACTGCCTCAATATATCGGAGAAGCTGTTCTTACAATAATTAAATCATGCCATATTTTATAGGTATTCCAACACACGTACTGATAAACTCCACCGGGATAGAGTACCCGTCTACCCTGAATGACCTGGAGCTGGTAGATTTGCGTGGCAACTCTATTGCCAAGTTCCCGTTGGTTCGGGATCCAGAGATTAGCACACTGTATAATGTGACCTCGTTTGTTCCACCGGAACAGTATTTCTACGTCAAGGTAAATTATAGTAGTTTCATTTCTTGCTGCGTTGTGAGCTAATTGTTTTTACAAATAAGAACATATCTCATAATATTTGTTCCTTGTCTTTTATTACACATCATTCTGGAGGAATATCAGTAACATAAATGATTGGCACCACATGAGATGAACTGAGGACAGACATGATCACCAATATCACAATGAATGGATTATGAGATGAAGATCATGCCTTTTATTATTTCTCTTCTTCATTCTTCTTTCAAGGAGTGTATGTTCCACTAATGATGTACCTCAAGTGTCAGCATGTCTGATTTCGGCCTGTTTTTGTGTTCAGTTTTCTTCCTCTAAATAGATTCCTTCATGGTAAGGGGCTCTGTTTCCCCTGGGTAAGTTTACTTTCCTGAAAATGTTACCAGAGCAGTGGCTTTATTTCCTACACTTTGCAATTTCCTACTGCCGAGGGATGTTTAATATGCAGAACTTGCACAGTGACTTTCTGCTTTTTACCCTCATCTGAGAAGGCTAGAAAATCCAATCTAAAGTAAAGTTAAAGTATGATTACAAGTAATGGAACTGCGATAAAGCTGTGGAAATGTAAAAGTATAAAATATCACAAAGTAATGCAGCTTTACAGAAAAATTATGGAAAACAACGGGACGTTGCAGCGACTAGCCTTCATCAGCAAACAAATATATACACACTTAAAAAAAAAGTTTGTTGCATATACTTTATAGGACGAAGCTGTTTAGATGTTTATGATTCCTGGGCAAGTTTACGTTCAGTAGTTTTCCATTGCTTTCTGAACGACTGGCACTCATACTAATGTCTGGAAATAACAGCGCAAGGCGGCCTGCTGCCAAATTGCCGATGGCTGTGTTTCGAACATTTAGTGATTCAGTGATATCTAAGCGCATGGCGGATACAGGAAGTCGCTTAAGACAATTAATCACCCCATGGAAATTAATCAATTAAAAATGTCTCTCTGTCATAAGCCAGATTTCCTGCCTCTGTTGTTTTCTGTCAATTATCTTTCACATCTTGAATCCATCAGTTTTTTAGTCTGCCTCTTCTCCGCCTTCTTGTACATTTTTCTCCATAATTGTTTCTTGACTATCATGCCTTTTTTCACCATCATGATCAAGTGTCCTGCCAGCTGGCATAGGCATTCATGTCTTTCCACAGATCTCTGTCTTTGGTGTTCTGGATCAACTCTGCTGTTGATATTTCACCATGCTAACATCTCAATCTGTCCAGCATCATTTCCCTTGGTCTGCCTCTGCCTCTTTTCCCATTGATCTTTCCATTCGTTATGGTGTTCTCCAGTGCCTCTCTTCTCATCACATGACAAAAGAAAGCTGTTTGTCTCTTTCTTATTGTCATGTCATTTTACATGTTCAAAATATTTCATTTTCCTTATTTTTGTTTGTCTTAATAACCAACCATCTTCAGTACTGAGTATGTTTGTTTGTTTGTTTTTCATTCGATTGCTTTGATCATATTCCTTGATGGATTGATTTTTGCATTAGGGCTAGCTTTTCCTATTACCAGTGCCCCTCGCTGGCAGATGAACTCACTCCAACTTCTGAGGTATTTGTAATTTACATCCCTAAGTCAAGGACAGGATGTCAACAGTTTAGTCCAACTGACTGGTTTGGGGGTTGAACCCATCACACATCTTAACTTTAGAGCAAGTGTTCTTATCTATTTGGCCATGCTGACCTATTACAGAGTTTGTTAGATATGTTTATTCTCCTTTCCATCAAAAGAATTGTTAATACTCTTCTGTAAAGTTTAAATAACATAGACATCAGCAACTGTTTGTATCTTAGGTAACCGGCACAGATGATTTGGGCTTTGTCATGCAACGAACCACACCCACTGCCATCAGCCCGCTGAAAGCTAAACCCCCGCGGGTGAGCATGCCGGAGGTTACTCGGGGTTTCTTTGATTCTACAGCCGTGATTACCTGCCAGGTGTTCAGCATTATACCGTACACAGTCCAGTGGTGGCACAAGGGCAGACAACAGGGAAACGACTTGTTCTTTGGGTATGGTGGTTGCTGTCTTTTATTGTCTGTTATTGCAGTGTTTTAAATTGAGGTTCTTTAATTACTTTGTGTGTATAGCAACCAGAAAACCACTTCTTTGCTGTCTCCAGGTTTCTTATTCTCCTCCTTCTCTTCTTCTTCTTGTTTTTCCACTTCCTCTTTTTCTTCGTTTTCTTCTTCCACATTCTTTTCCCTCCTCCTCCACTTCTTCTGCTTCTTTATCTTATGCTTTTAAGATTGTGGAGTATGGACAACACAAACTATCAAACAGCAACCATCCTAAAACATCCACATTTCGATATGTTGCAAAAAAGAAGTTGATAGATGCTATATTCACCCCAATGTTGTGTTACAAATGCCAGACATGGACAGTGCTAGAAACAAACAGGCATGTGTGACGATATGCATAAGAAACACAGCCAGAAAAACAAGAAGACAAAAAGAGACAAATGACAAATTGAGAACAAGCACAGGGAAAACACCAATTACAGACTTTATAGAATACCAAAGAATTAAAGGATTAAGATATTTAGCAGGTATGAATGAAGATCAACAAGTTGCTAGAGTGTTCTATATGAGAACATCAGGATACAAGATGAGATGATGACACATGAAGGAATGGCTAGATGGACGTTTAATTTAAGTCCCAAAGTCAAGGCCGAAAAGTCAACATTTCAGTCCAGCTGACTAATGTGGAGGTTGAACTCACTACATCAATATCAGCACACTGGAGGTTTAAGAGCCAGTGCTGTTATCCATTCAACAAAGCTGACCTCAATTTTGTTTGTTTATAACGACTTTGTTCAAAATATTTCTGCCACCGAGTACATGGTGGGTTGCCAGCAAGTTAATAAATGAATATTGCCACCCGGTGAATAATTGTCTATAAGTGAATATGGGTTACTACATGGTAATCAGAGGGCGAAGAATGGGTCACAAATGAGCCGGCAATAAGTTATTGCTGGATGGATTACGACTAGCAATTCTACTGCCACTGAGCTATTCTGTGTTGTCGATAGATGAGCTGATGTTACTCAGTTACCACCACGTCTAAATCACCACGTATATATCACATAACAGTCAACACTACACTAACAATAACTTCTTCATAACACGACAGCTGCATCTGTTTTCACACGGTGTATTCTGTTTTTCTTTTAAAACAAATGTCACATCAATGTCACTAAAATAATAATACTTGCACTCGATCTCTATCTTTTATATCTGTTGCTCGAACAATCACTGACGTCGACATTCGTCCACAGATTCAAAAACGTTCCATGTGTACAAACGTGGCGGCCATATGGACCTCTGCCATGTGCCATTCTCCGTCTGACCTCGAACGCGGTCCAGACGTGAATGATCTCTCATGGACACGTGCTTGACCTTCGCTCAGGTTACTTCCAGCAGAGTGGTTCACAATTCACTCGATCTTCACGTCTGTCACTGAAATGTGCAAGACTCTAGGTCACCTGCACTGAGTGGTCTTTGATCCACACCAACTCCATGGCAATTTCCTTGCATCTTTGTGTATTGTCTTTTGTTTCCCAGGTATATTTTGTGCTTATAAAATGGAGTATAAAAATGCACTGGATGGAAAGGAGAACAAACAGATTTATCTGACAAAAATTTAATACTGAAGATGACTGGTTATTACGATAAAGAAAAATGATGAAAGTGACATGTTTTGAATAGTTAAAGAGACATGAAAATGTTGAAAGATAACAATGGATGAGGAGAAGGTGGAAAACAAGGACAATCACAATGTGAATGTATTCAAGGTATGATAGATAATTTGCACATGACAGCAATAGATGCAAGACAACTGGCTGATGATATAGAGACATTTAAAAAGACTATAAAGAGGTGTGAGTAGGCAGTACTACCTGCTTTCTGTTGGCACCAACTGTTGTGCGGCACTCACCAAACCCAATACCCCACATTGCACCAACGTCTTCGGGCAGAGAAGCACAATTTGGAGGGTACAAGCCTTATCCTATTGAGGAAATGCAATCTAAAGACTAAATGTCATGGCAGGGAAGACCAAGACCTAAGTCTTGGTCGGCAACTGGTCTAGGATGTCAGGTGGATAGTTACAGCATTGCTTTGCTGATCAGGCAGCTTCTGCAGCTTGTCTTGTTCCAGACGTATTGGTGTTATTTATCTCATCTCGAATAAACTATACAGGCAGAGAGAGGAATCATGTTGCATGGGCAACACATGGTCTCTACAATACAGTCCAGGCTTTGTGCTATAGAGAGTTGTAAATCCATCCTTGGTCCGCGCCATGGGTTAGAGTTGTTATGCCTTTTTGAAAGCACAGTGTAACAAATTATCGTTTGTCCAGAAGGCTGTCACTAATGACGGTAAAGGTCTACAAAAGGCAGTAAATGGTTGATGAGGATGCCTACCTGTTCAAGATGTCACCAGGAGTTACTCTATGTTTATATACAGTGTGATGACTATTAGGTTTCCACCTCAAGTTAAATGCAGATCATTTACAGGACATCACAATCAACCTTGGCATTTGTTGGCTGTTTGTGATTTTCTTGGCAGTTTTACACTAAGTATTTCATCTGTTGCTACATAGAACCTGTACTTTAGTATGGATGTGAAACATGGACAATGAGCAGGAAAGCTGAGAAACATCTAATGACAGCAGAAATGTGGTTTGTGAGGAAAATGCAAAGAATGCTATGGACATACAGGAAAACCAATGAGCAAGTCCTACAAGGAACAAATGAAAACTGTAAACTGATTAGAGAAATTAGACGTAGACTATCAAGATTTTTCGGGCATTGTTATGAGACGAAATATACTGGAAAACTTGGTGACAAATGGCAAGGTTGATGGGAAAAGAACAAGTGAAAGGCAGGGAGATAAATATTTAGATGGCTTGACTACATGGCATAACTGAGACAAAAACACAGAACTGATCCACAACTCTGGTGATAGTGTGAGATGGCGAAACATGTCTGCCCACGCTTATCAGCATAGCACATGAGGATGAGTTCACCATTTCTTTCTGAACGTCCAGCACTCATACAGTTGTGAACAATAAGTGCAAAACATTCTGCTTCCAAATCTCCTGTGACTGACATTGAACCTGGTCTGTCAGAATTGTGAGACTGCATTCACTAACCTTAATTTCCATGTTATTCTGTGTTTATAGTGACCCAGCCAATGTGACACTGGACATTCCCAGAGCCAGCAGCTTCTCTGAGGGAGAATATTCTTGCAATGTGACCAGCTCCGCTGGCTATCAGGCAGCCTCCACACATCTGGACATCAGTGGTCAGTCTAGACTTCTTCATCTTCTCCTCCTACACATTCTCCTCTCTTCCTCCTCCTTCTCCTCATCCTCCTCCTCTTCTTCTTCTTCTTCTTCTTCTTCTTCTTCTTCTTCTTCTTCTTCTTCTTCTTCTTCTTCTTCTTCTTCTTCTTCTTCTTCTTCTTCTTCTTCTTCTTCTTCTTCTTCTTCTTCTTCTATTTTTATCAATCTTTTTCTAAATGGAGTGCATCACATCTAGTTTTGCATCTTACACAGTTTTACATCTCACTAACTCAGTTACACATCTCACTAACTCATTTATACATCTTGCTAACTCTGTTAAACTTCTCATTGACTCAGTTACACATCTCACTAACTCAGTTAAACATCACTAACTCAGTTACACAGCTCACTAACTCACTTACACATCTCACTAACTCACTTACACATCTCACTAACTCAGTTAAACAACTCACTAACTCAGTTACACACCTCACTAACTCTGTTACACATCTCACTAACTTAGTTACACATCTCACTAACTTAGTTACAAATCTCATTAACTCAGTTACATATCTCACTCAGTTACATATCTTACTAACTCAGTTACACATCTCACTAACTCAGTTACACATCTCACTACCTCTGTTACACATCTCACTAACTCAGTTACATACCTCACTGACTCAGTTACACAGCTCACTAACTCAGTTACACATCTCACTAACTCAGTTACACATCTCACTAACTCAGTTACAAATCTCACTAACTCAGTTACAAATCTCATTAACTCAGTTACATATCTCACTCAGTTACATATCTTACTAACTAAGTTACACATCTCACTAACTCAGTTACACATCTCACTACCTCTGTTACACATCTCACTAACTCAATTATGCATCTCAAATAGTAGTGTTGAATATACATAACATTTGACAATTCTAAATGTTAATGTGCTGTTAATCTCTCTAGATGTTAATACGGATTTCATGATGTTGAAAACATGTTTTGCCATTCCTATTCTCTTTTTTGATTTCTGTTTCACTTCTTGTTTGATATTTGATTTGCTTTATTCTTAATTGTGTCTGTTTGTGGTCAGATCCGCCGCCAGTCATCCTGCCGCCACAGAATGTGTCAGTGCTGCCCGGAGAAACAGCGGTGTTGTCCTGTACTGCCTTCAGTAGTGTCCCTTACAATATGACCTGGAAGCGGACCAACCATTATGGCTCACTGACTCTGGATCCGAGGATACGGGCATACAACAACGACACTTTGCTCATCAGGTAAGTGTGTATATGATATTAGCATACAGAAACGCAGACATATAACAAATGCATCATCATTTAGCTAGGCTTTTGTAGAACACTGATCTCATCACAGCCTCCCAGACAGACTCTGAGTTCTGTGTCAGCTCCCTTGCCTTGGATTTCACTGGAATTTGTGACATTCAGAGTTTACTGGAATTTGTGACATTCAGACTTCACTGGAATTTGTGACATTCAGACTTCACTGGAATTTGTGACATTCAGACTTCACTGGAATTTGTGACATTCAGACTTTGCTGGAATTTGTGACATTCAGACTTTGCTGGAATTTGTGACATTCAGACTTCGCTGGAATTTGTGACATTCAGACTTCACTGGAATTTGTGACATTCAGACTTCATTGGAATTTGTGACATTCGGACTTTGCTGGAATTTGTGACATTCAGACTTCGCTGGAATTTGTGACATTCGGACTTTGCTGGAATTTGTGACATTCAGACTTTGCTGGAATTTGTGACATTCAGACTTCACTGGAATTTGTGACATTCCAACCTTACTTAATTAACTTTGTGACACTAAACTTCGCTTAATGGAATTTGTGACATTCAAACTTAATTAAATGTCTGACATTCAAACTTTATTTAACTAACAATGTGACATTAAAATCCAATTAATGAGACTTTTGACATTTACAGTTTAATGACATTTCTGAGACATCACAATTGCAATGGAATTTGGAACATACAAACTTCAATTAAGCTTGTGACATTCAATTTTCAGTGGAATTTGTGAAATTCAAACCTTATATAATTAACTTTGTCTCTAAAATCCATTAAGGAAATTTATTACATTACAACTTCAGTGGAATTTGTGACATTCAAACATTCAGTGGAATTTGTGACACTAACACTTTCAGCGAAATTTGTGACATTCACACTTTCAGTGGAATTTGTGATATTCACACTTTCAGTGGAATTTTTTACATTCACACTCTCAATGGAATTTGTGACATTCATACTCTCAGTCGAATTTGTGAATTTCACACCTTATTCAAAAAACATTAAAATCCACTTAATGAAACTGATGACTTTAAATGAAATTTGTGACATTCAACCAGTTAAATTTCTGACACTGCTGCAGCTACAGAGTTCATGCTATGTATGGGGCTTTTGGCAGGTCACTCTGCAAACAAAAAAACAAATCAAGTCATTTGAGATAGAATCCGGTGCTATGAAGTTGATTTTCTTGCTTGTAACCTTCTTTAAATACAAATGTACTGGGACAGACAAGCTAAATGGCTGCTTATTTTGCATTTATATAAAACTGATGTATTTTTAATCGTAAACTGATTATAGAAATTAGACGTAGACAGTCAACATTTTTTTGTCAAGTTATGAGAAGAAATAAATTCGAAAACTTGGTGACAAGACTGAGGGGAAAAGAACAAGAGAAGGTGATTGAGTGAGATGGCGATACATGACAGCCCACGCTTATTTGCATGGCACATGATGATGATGATCATGATATATGCACATGGACAGGACGCAGCATGAGGGACTTATGCCACAACCCTGGAAAAAAAAAACTGAAGTAAACATTTTAAAACATACATCTTTTCTATAGCATGATTAGTTAAGTTAGTTGCATATCCTTTACAGGACGTCGCAGTCAACATCAGCATTTTGTTGTTGTGATCTCTTGGCAAGTTTACGTTGAGTAGTTTGCCATTGCTTTCTGAACAACCATCACCTGTACCATTCCGTAAAAAAACCAACGCAAGGCATGATTTGGCAGTGCTTGAAAACATTTCTTGGATTATTATGGACTAAGGAGAAGAAAAATACTGACATTCTACAAGATTGGAACATTGAAGACAACTGGTACATAAACAGTAGCATTTTGGGGAATCTGAAATAAAGGGTATTTGTAAAGTCTCACTACACTTTGTATGTAGAACAGATGTTTCTTGGAGAGTACGTTTTTTTTTTCCCGCGTTTCCATCCTGTTTCAGGATATTGCGGTCAACACCAGCATCTTTCAGCTGTATGTTAATTCCTAGGCTAGATTACGCTCATGAGCACGCCGTGACTTTCTGAGCGACCGGCTGCATACTCTCACAAGTCACTGACGTGATTCGAACCACTTCTAATTCTCGTCGCGCTCATGTCAACTACGAGAGTATTCGGGATTAAAGGAGAAAGCTGCTAACCCCTCGGCCTGGAAGCCGGCAGAGTACGTTTTCCATCTTGCAAATGGAAAACATACTCTCTAGCAAACAGCTGTTCTACATACAAAGTGTAGTGAGACGACAAACACCAAATATTTTGGCCATATTAAACATCACATGACTTGGAGAGAACAGTGATGGAAGGCGTGGTTCATGGAAGAAGAAGAAGGGATTGATCAGCACGATGATGGACGCATGACAGTGGTAATCAACAACAAATCCTTTACAGGACGTTGCCGTCAACAACAGTATTTTTTTTCTGTTGGGATATCTTGGCAAGTTTACGTTCAGTAGTTTGCCTTTGCTTAACCGGCACCCATACCATTTAAAAAAAAAAGGATGCAACATGGTCTGCTGCCAAATAGTGTGCAGCTGTGTTTTGAACACGGGTATGCGGGATCGCCAACCGCATCCGTAACCTCTTCACCACGGAGACAGTGGTAATAGCTTGAGCATAAACATTCTTCAGGCATGAGAACTACCATGTTTCTCCGAAAATAAGACCGGGTTTTATATTAATTTTTGCTTATTTTTTGGGGGGATGTCTTATTTTTATTTCAGATACAAAAATTTACATTTATTCATGTAAAATATCTAAATTTATTCAAATACAGTCATATCATTTTCTTCAGGAACATTGTCATAACTCTCCAAATTCTGAATTCTGGCCTGAATTCTTGCAACTCCATTTCCTGTAGAGCCATTGGACCCAGCCTGTCATGCCCAGCAATAAAGCTTTGCTTAAATGAGCATTTCTTGTCCATGTAGCCTGCTCGTAGTGCATTGGTGCCACAGCTGTCAGTGATTGTGTCCCGTGAATTCTTCACCCAAGTCACGACCTCAAGCAAACAAGGCTTCACAAAGTTTCCATTTGGCAAAAAGTCTATCATTCTAGCTGACGATCTTAACTGGGTTTATTTTTGGGGTAGGGCTTATATTACAAGCATCCTAAAAAAATCGTGCTAGAGCTTATATTTTGGGTAGATCTTAATTTCGGGGAAACATGCCTTTCATTTATAAGTGGAGCAAAGCCCTTTAACAGATTCAGTTCCAAACAAACATAGATGATGGAAAATGGGAAGTAGGGGTGTGTCACAGTTAAGATCTAAAAGTTGTTAATATGGTAGCAAATATGGTATATTATATTTCAAATTAAAGCAGATTGCTTAGGGAAAATTACAGTATTGATATTTTAATTGGGCCATTTCGCAATGACAATATTTCTTTGATATATAAACCTATGGCAGATACGGTAAGTCACTAAAGACGATTAATCATCTCATTGGCTGGCCATGATGAGATCAATGTTCTGCAAAGGAGTTTCTATATGATGGTGATGACTGACATTTATAATAATGTTACTGACACATACTGTGTAAGTTCAAGGATAACCTTTTTTTTAAACAGAAATGTAGGTAGACACGATGAAGGAAGTTACACCTGCACTGCAAACAATGAAGGAGGATCTACAACAGAGATGCTGTCACTGAAATTAAAAGGTAAACTGTTTTGTCTCATTCTCTTCTGGCTTGGGGGGGGGGGGGGGGGAAGGGGTGGATGTGTGAGAGTGAGTGAGTGTGAGAGTGAATGAGTGAGAGTGAGCGTAAGAGTGAGTGAGTTTAAGAGTGAGGGTATGAGAAAGGGACAGGAAGGCTCGTCTGACATTCTGTTCTCAAGAGAGAGAGAGAGAGAGAGAGAGCATGTTTAATACATATTGTGTATAGTGGTCATATTATATTTACTGCTGCATGAATTTAACATGCATAGTACAGAATGTATACTTGATGTGAGAAATATGAAGGCCTAGAAGGGACATATGTAAGGCAGGCCTTTGTGCCCAGTTTGTGACCCCTTGAATATAATGATATATTTTGGTCAATCATTCTCTTGCTCTCCCTCTTAAATTTCATTCTCGTCAGCCTCCATACAGTATTGATGCTGTTTCTGTCTTTCACAATCTCTTTAACATCTGAACTATCAAATTATATATTCTAAGGACTCACAGAGAATGCTGAGAAGAGTGAAGATAGATATGTTTCAAGCAGAGTGGCATGCTGCAATTAAAAAATCAGAGATTTGGAGCATCCATGGGATCTATTCTCCAGGGTATGCTGGTGTGTTGGGGAAATAAGCAGGCGGACAAATTGGCTGAGTCTGCACCAATGCTGGGTTGGGTATTGGTGCACGATAAGGCAGACATGGCCAGAGCCCTTTGAGATCATATGTATAGTGTGGAAGAACAGATACACCATCATTGTCTGGAGAGAATGGTGCAGCAGGAAGTGACCAGAGGTTCTGGCTGACACTCAGTACTCTAAGGAGAGACCAGACTGACACTGGTACCATTAGTATTGGGACTCTTTGCTGGCTGTTGAAGATAGTTGAGTCAAGAAATGACATTAAAGCACTTGAGATATTCCTTTACATGCTCCGTCCTCAGATACTAGAGTCACTGTGAAGTCTTTCTGCCTGCATATCCCAGGCATTAGACACTTAATCGTTGAGGCCACTACATATTTGAGTAATCATTTAGTTTATTGTTCATCGAATAGTCTACGAAACGCATATGCATTCTATATCAGTATTATTCAATATGTGTGTAATATATTTAAGTTAAAATATAGTTCATCTGTTAATTTCATATGATATTAACTATGCAATATGCACCTAATGAGATATAGCAAAATATGCCAGACAATGCATTACACAACCTATCTTAGCTATTTTTCCTGCATAAAATACTTATAGGACAATAACCTGCATCAATGACTTTAATTACAGTGCAACCTGTGGCTCAGATAACTCCCAGAGAACAGACGTTTATTGCTGGCTCCGCTCGTAACTTTACGTGTATTGCCGGTGGATATCCCGAGCCAACATTTGTGTGGCAGCAGGATGGAGAAGCCTTGCCTACAGGTGGACGCTTTCAGATAGATGGAGGCTACATCTCTTTTAGAAACTTGAAGGCATCTGATGAAGGGGAGTATGAGTGCTTGGCTTCCAATTCTGCCGGAACAGCTGTGGTGAGATCCAGACTTGTGTATATTGGTAAGTCATGTATTGTTTATACTTTTTTAAGACAATTCAGGTTATACAGTTTGAACACTAGTGTTTTTCAAACTGTTGTGCTTCTATAAAGCTAACTTAATGACAGCTTATTGTTTGTTTGGGGCGCTCACTTGCTTTGAACTCAAGGGTAGTCCATACATGCCACTTCTAGTAGCACTGGACTGAAACTTTAGTCCATATAGGTGCTACTACTTTTAGTCCATTGGGCTGATTTTTTCGTGTCGATTAGCTTTACCTATTACCAGTGTCCCTCGTCCTCAGCATACAGGAAATGACAGCTTATAAATGTATTCTCATGAAATGATTATTGGTTTCTCCTTGTGTTTTTCATCTGTATATTTGATTAATTTTACTGTAGTTTGGTAGTTGTTAATCCTCTGGAAAACTTGAGTTGTAACTCTCAAGTCCTAGGCAGTTATATTCAGGTCGTCTCAGCCCGGAGACCAGTTCTGGAACTTCACATCTGCAAAGAGACATTTTAGGATATCATCATCATCATGTGCCATGCCGATAAGCATGGGCTGTCATATTTCGCCAACTCACACGATCACCAGAGTCGTAGATCAACTCTTGTGATCTTGTCTCGACATTGCCATGTGGCCAAGCCATCCAGATATTTGCTTCTCTGCCTTCTCTTGTTCTTTTCCTCTCAATCTTGTCATTTGTCACCAAGTTCTCTAAGTTTATTTCTTTTTACAATGTGCAATCTTCATTGTCTACGTCTAATTTCTCTAATCAGTTTACGGTTTTCATTTACTTCTTGTAGGACTTGCTCATTGGTTTTTCTGTCTGTCCATGATGAGCACTGAGATTGGGGAAGATAAACGAAACAACACAGATAACACGATGACCCGAGTATGGAGATATATCGTCCTTATTTTCAGATGGGAGTTCACATTTAGCAATTTATCCTGTGGCACTGAATCGGTTAATATATAAGATACTTGCATGAGCCGGTCACCAGCTAATGTTGTATTGTCACCAGCTGATGTTGTATTGTTCTGTTGTAGTCACCAGCTAATGTTGTATTGTTCTGTTGTAGTCACCAGCTAATGTTGTATTGTTCTGTTGTAGTCACCAGCTAATGTTGTATTGTTCTGTTGTAGTCACCAGCTGATGTTGTATTGTTCTGTTGTAGTCACCAGCTGATGTTGTATTGTTCTGTTGTAGTCACCAGCTAATGTTGTATTGTTCTGTTATGTTCTCACCAGCTAATGTTGTATTGTTCTGTTGTAGTCACCAGCTAATGTTGTATTGTTCTGTTGTGTTCTCACCAGCTAATGTTGTATTGTTCTGTTGTAGTCACCAGCTAATGTTGTATTGTTCTGTTGTGTTCTCACCAGCTAATGTTGTATTGTTCTGTTGTGTTCTCACCAGCTAATGTTGTATTGTTCTGTTGTAGTCACCAGCTAATGTTGTATTGTTCTGTTGTATTCTCACCAGCTAATGTTGTATTGTTCTGTTGTAGTCACCAGCTAATGTTGTATTGTTTTAGCAGCTGATGTTGTATTGTTCTGTTGTATTGTCACCAGCTAATGTTGTATTGTTCTGATCACAGAGGCACCTCGTGTGAGGGAGTTTGAGCGTAAACTTCTGGTTGCCGTTGGAGACGATGCAAGGCTGTCATGCATTGCAGATGGCATTCCTGCTCCAAATACGACCTGGTATCGGTCAGATAGAAAGGTAAATCTGATCTCATTTCATATCAAGAAACTACTCCTTCTTCTTCTACCTTTTTTACTTCTTCTACCTTTTCTTCTTCTTCTACCTTTTCTTCCTATTCTTCTTTTCCTTCTCCTCCTCCTGCTGCCTCTTCTTTGATTTTCTTCTCGTTCACCTCCTATTCTCCTTCTCCTCTTCGTCATATTCTTTTTCTTCTTATACTTCTTCTTATACTTCTTCCTGTACTTCTACTTCTGCTTCTTCTTCTTCCTCCTCCTCTGCTGCTTCTTCCTCCTTGTTTTTCTTCTTTTTCTCATTCTGTTCTCCCTCTCCTCTTCTTGTTCTTCATATACTTCTTTTTCTTGGTTTTCTTTTTATTATTATTATTTTTTTCCCTGGTCTTCTGTCAGGAGGAGAATGCCCGTTTGTCCAATTCTTAAAAAACAATGCATTTATCCATTCATTTGTTTGTTCATGGATTTCTCCTCCTTCTTTGCATGCGATATTCACATCTTCTTCTTCTCCTTCTCCTCCCCCTCATCCTCCTCCTCCTACTCCTTCAGGTAACTAGGATGCATGTGGCTAAAATCTTCCTGAAGCTTTTACCGGCCTAGCAAGTCAACAAGTAACAGACAAGAAAAGGACCCTTCCACACGCTTTGTGGCATATCGGCCATATTTGTAATAGACCCCATATTCTTATAGAGCAAGCCAGTAGTGGACTTTAATTACTCCGGTAAACAAACAGTCAAAAAGGGGGCATTTAAACGGCAGAAGGATGGACATCATTGTACCAGGTTTTATCCCATATGGTTCAACCTTTTTCCTTTGCTCCAGCGAAAATCCCCAGGAGTCTCCGAGAAAATTGCACCAATGAACCGAATGACATAGGCCGAAATCGAGGCCGCAATTTTTTGGAACATGTGGCAGGTGGGATAACCACCTTTGCCATGGAGACTCCTAGCAAAGTGTCAAGAAACAACAGAACATTCAGGTCAAACCTGACAAAGTTACATTGACAGATTCAGTGCCACAAAAGGTAGGTTTGGACCAAACAAAAATGGATGGCGGAGAATGGGAAGCAGGGTTGTGTCACAATTATGACTTAAAAGTTGTTAATATGGTAGCAAACATGTATTATATATCAAAAAGGAAAAACTACTGTATTGATGTTTTAACTATAGTTTGATTTATAAGCCTATGGCAGTTACGGAAAGTTTGAATAAGACAATTGATCATCCTATGGCATTTAATCAGTTAATGTTTGCCTTTGTTACAATGTGTTTCAGCTGCAGTCAGCTTACAATGTTGATGTGACATATGGTGGGCATTTGATCATCTCAAATGTCATGGATTCAGATGCCGGAGACTACCGATGTGTTGTCCAGAACGAGGCTGGGTCTGACTCGGCAGTACTGACGTTAGAAGTGGGATGTAAGGAGTTTTGTGGTGCTGTGTTGCTGTCTTTGTTTATGCTGTGTTGCTGTCTTTGTTTATACTGTGTTCCTGTCTTTGTTTATGCTGTGTTGCTGTCTTTGTTTGTGTGTTGCTGTCTTTGTTTGTGTGTTGCTGTCCATGTTTTTGTGTTGCTGTCTTTGTTTATGTTGTGCTGCTGTCTTTGTTTGTGTGTTCCTGTCTTTGTTTATACTGTGTTGCTGTCTTTGTTTGTGTGTTCCTGTCTTTGTTTATTCTGTGTTGCTGTCTTTGTTTGTGTGTTCCTGTCTTTGTTTATGCTGTGTTGCTGTCTTTGTTTTTGTGTTGCTGTCTTTGTTTATACTGTGTTGCTGTCCATGTTTTTGCTGCCTAAGGAAACTACTGAAGATTAAATGGCAAGACAAGATCCCAGACATTGAAGTCCTAGAAAGAGCGTCCGTGCCCAGTATCCACACTCTACTAATGAAGAATCAGATTCGCTGGGCTGGTCACTTAACTCGCATGCCAGATCACAGGCTCCCTAAACAAATTTTTTATGGCAAGTTGCATTGTGGTAAACGCTTTAAAGACACTCTGAAAATCTCACTGAATGCTTTTGGAATTCATCATGACACCTGGGAGACTGCAGCTAGAGACCGAAATTTGTGGCGTGCATCATTACGCAAGGGTGCAGTCATATGTGAGGCAACCAGGACTGCAAGAGCTGTGAAGAAAAGGCAGGACAGAAAAACCACTGCAGAAAATCCTCCTCCAGAAACGTCAAGCATTCTTTTTCCTCATTGTCAAAGAACATTTCGGGCCATAATAGACCTTATCAGCCATCTTAGAACTCACGGCTCCATACTTTCAACCCCACTGAATGAAATGAATGGTCATCATGATTCTTGATGGACAAACAACAGATAGGTCATATATTAATTTGAGAAGGCCTTATATATGCCAGCTCTGTGGCCAAGGGGGTTACGAATGCAATTTATAATCCCACATACCACATTTGAAACACAGCTGCTGGCGATTTGGAAGCTGACCGCCTTGCATTGGTTTCCCATACAATGGTATGAGTGCCGGTTCAGAAAGCAATGGAAAACTACTGAACATAAACTTGCCAAGAAATCACAAAACAGCCAAAAAATGCTGGGGTTGACTGTGACATCCTGTAAAGGATATGCAACTAACATTTCCTTGTATATATGTGGCAGCAAGTTCCTCAATCTGTGATATGATGTTTTTTTTCTCACAGCCCCTCCAGAAATTATCCAGAGCCCAGAAAATACAGGCATTGACATAGAAGGAAATGGGTCGCTTCCTTGTCAGGCCATCGGCCGACCCTTGCCGAAGCTCAGTTGGAGGAGAGGCGATGGGAAGCCCATAGACTTAAATGGCAGATTCAGGCAACTTCCCTCAGGGAGTCTGGAGATTATGAGTAAGTTTACTGATTTTTATGTTGATTTATTTATCCATTTTGGTTGTACTTATTTCTTAAAGAATGTATCGTTTTAGTCAACATCATCGTCTTTCACTTTTACTGTCAAGCTTCGTGGGGAGGAATAGTTGATGTTCCAGCACCCGATGGGTGGCATTGGATAGTATCATTCCATGTGATTGTACCATGTCTTTGATTTCATCAATCCATTTTTTTTTTGTCGTCCTTTTGCTCTGGTAGTAGACCATGTCTGCACAGTTGGGAGTTACTCAAGTGTATTGTGGCAGCTAGGAAATAGAGTGGCAGAACACATCTAAAATATAGTATATAGAGTAGAGAAAACAGTTAAAGAATGTTCTAGAAACCTGACCGAAGCAACCATGGAAAACAGCCTGTATCATTTATTGCATGCCATCTGCTGGACTCTGGGTTCATGACTGACAAAGGCAATACATTTTGCATGCTGTACTACACAGCTCGTGCTGTAGTTTGGGGCAGTGAACGTGTTTCACAATCCCCTGACATACCTAGTCGAAGGTTCAAAATCAGCTGCAGATGATTTGAAAGCAGATTATCTTGCGTTGATTTAGATTTTATGGGCATTGGTCATTCAGAATGCAATGGCAAACTACTGAACATAAACATTGCCTTGTAAATCACAAACAGCCAACAAATGCTGGGGTTGATTGAGATGTGCCTAAAGGACATGTAACTAATTGTTTTAACAACACAAATTACAGGCAAATATTGAAATTTGCAGAAGCTGCCGCTATACACATGCGTGACTCTCAACTATGCAAACAAACAGACATGAGAGTCAGTTTGAAGCTGCCATGGTAACACTTACAGTAACACCTAGGACTTGTATCATGTATTTCAGTTATAAAAGTTCCTTGTATGCTTTATTATATATTGTATGCACCTGACAATATGCAGTTTGGAGCTGCGGTGGTACCACTTAAATAAAAACCTAGGACTATGCATCATGTATTTCAGTTATAAAAGTTCCTTGTATGCTTTATTCTATATTATATGCACCTGACAAGATACAGATAAACATGCCACAAAATGAATCATGCATCCTATTGTTTTTGTCATTCACATTTATAACAGGAAAACATTATTTTGCATTTAACTATTCTCAATGTAAATGCTTATTTAGAACTTCAGTCCAGAAAGGTTAACTCGGTCAACAAACACCCAAAGAATTTGGATGTGTTGGCCAAAAGGCACAAATACCACATCTTTGCTGCAAACAGGCACAATGCAATTACACCCAAACCATGTTTGAATGAATGATGAAGAAGAACTTCATTATTATTCCCTATTCACCAATGGACTATTTTAATCAACATGTGTCCTGATTGGCTCAATCTACAGACATTCACCAAGGCGATGAAGGCATCTACGCTTGTGTAGCCCAGAACCCGTTTGGCATCGATGAAGCAGCAGCTTATGTCACTGTCACAGGAATAGGTGAGACACTGAGCCATGTTCGTCACATGTCTTTCTGTGTATTACAGGTGTCAGCATCATGTACCTTGTCATCAGACATGGGCGTTCACATCTTCCCACAGATCATGGTCCGAAGTGATTTGGATCAGCTCAGTTGATGATATTACTCCATGCCACCGTCTCAGATCATCCAACATTATTTTTCTACCTCATTACCCTCTGATCTTTCACATTGTCACGGATTCTCCAACGTCACTCTTCTCATCACATAACCAAAGAATGTTGTCTCTTTCTGATAGTTGTATATAATGTTCTGGTTTCATCAGCCTCTTCCAGACAATCATTTTTAGTTTGGCAGTCCAAAGTATTCACATTCATCACGCAAACGTTAGGTCCTGTATGACATCACACTGATGTTGGACAACAGGATGCCTTCATCCGACATACAGGACTTCACATTGGAGCTCAAGCCAACAAACACAAGCAAACAAGCATCTCAGGAATCACATCTCCGCTACTTTCAAGATGTCCTCAATTCATATACCTATATTTGTTAATTTTAGGACAACATTGGATTTAATTTCTACAACAGTACCTAGACACTGCGTTGGAGAGTGAAGAAATAATGGATGCAGCAGAATAGCAGAATGTGGCAATGCAAACGGGCTTCTGAGAGAGAGAGAGAGAGAGAGAGAGAGAGAGAGAGAGAGAGAGAGAGAGAGAGAGAGAGCAAAAACACAGTCTAGTCCTTACACCAAATTCAAACCAGGTGAACAGTGGGACAGTTGGACTAAAATGTTGACCTCTCGTCCCTGACTTGGGGACATAAATTACAAGTACCTCTGAAGTCAGAGTGGGTTCGCCTGATGGCGAGGGACACTGTTAATATGGAAAGCTAATCAACACGCAAAATTCAGTCCAGCACTACTAGAAGTAGTGTGTATGGACTACGCTTGAGTTCAAAGAGAGCGAGCGGAAAAAAAATATTTATCTCAAAAACCAAATCTCAATTCATTCCCATTTATTATTAATACATTACTCATCGTCAAATATTTACATCCTTACAGAGTTGAGTCAAAAACCGCATCACATACATGGGACATTTCCATACGTACTCTGTCCTCATCTTCAACAACCAACAAAGAGTCCCAGTACTAATGTTGCAATCTGATTGTTTTCCTAATTCCTCTGAGAACTAAGTGTTGGCCAGACCCTCTGGCCACTCCCTGCAGCACCAGTCTCTCCAGGAAATGAAGATATATCTGTTCTTCCACACTATGCACCAGATTTCCTTACAGAAAATACTCATCATCATCATCATCTTCCACTTCTGCCTTCAAGCGTCGTGGGGAGGAATAATTTGCGCTCCAGCGCAATCTTTGAGTATGCAGATTTTCTTAGGAGGAGAAAGAAGAAGAAAGTTTCCTTTGATATACATATTCTTCTTTTGTTTGATACATTACATATTCATTATCATCATCATTTACTTTTGCTGTCAAGTGGGGAGGAATAGGTGATGTTCCAGCGCCCAATGGGTGGCACTGAATAGTGTCATTCCATGTAATTGTACAATGTCTGTGATGTCGTCAATCCTTTTCTTCTCAGCCATCCTCTTCCTCTCACATCAGATCTATTTTGATATAGTGCTAGTGCTGGTAGAACATGGTGTGGCTTTCTAACAAGATGGTCGGACCATTTGATCTTCAGCCTTTAAATATATCTGGCACAAGGTGTTGATCCCACTGTCTGTCTAATAACATAATTTCTTACTTGGTCTCGGATAGTTAAGTTCTTCAGTTCTTCTCAAGCATCTCATCTTGCAGGTGTTGATTTTGCATAAGTGTGATTTAATTGAATAATGTCCAATTTTGACATTGGTAGCAGAGGATTGGTGTGCATATGCTTTTTATTATGTCATTTTGTGGACGTAGCTATATTTGGATGTTTCAGTATGGACGATAGTTGATATACTAGTGCACTGACTTTTTGACATTTTATTTCAAATTCTTTGTCTATTTTGCCATCTTCTGTGATCATACTTTCTAGATATTTAAATTCTTGAACTAGTTTCAGAAGTGTAATATTTATCAGTACATTCAGAAGACAAGGAGATCTGTTAACCTGCATTACTTCAGTTGTGGCTGTATTTATATTCATATTGTATCTGCTGCATGTTGAACTCAGTTTATTAATATGATTTTGTAGTCTGCCCTCATCTCTGTAATATAGGCACCGATTGTCTCCAAATAAAAGCTCATTTACTGTGGGTGAATCTGCTGTTTGGCTTACAGTAAAGAGTTTGAAAGCATATTTTAAAATTGTTTATTTTAAATTATTTCCTTGTAAAATAATTAATTTGACAGGATGAAGTTGTCTGTGCTGTTAATTCATCTGTATGTGTTTACAAGTGCGCCCCCTGATTGCCTACACCAACCCATACGTGAAGGTTGTGGAGGGCGAGATGGCTGAGCTGGAGTGTGTGGTGCTCCTTGGCAAGCCTAAACCCAGACTCTCCTGGCTGCGTAATGGCCAGCTGTTGAGGGCGTCAGAGAGACTGCAATACCTTGAGCCTGGGAGAGTGATCATAACAGACGCCAGAGAGGAGGATGATGGGGAGTACGTCTGCATGGCCAGCAACATTGGAGGCAATGAGACGTATGTTGTCGATGTGGATGTGTTAGGTATGTACCGTATGTGGCATGACTTTCTAACTGTATTTGTATGTTCTAACCATCATTTGAGGGAATGAGATGTATGTTGTAGATGTGGATGTGTTAGGTAAGTACTCTTTGAGGCATGACTCTCCAACTGTATTTGTATCTTCTGTCCATCATTTGAGGGAATGAGACATTCTGTGGATGTGGATGTGTTTGTTGAGTTCCCTGTTGATGTGGATGTGTTAGGTAAGTACTCTTTGAGGCATGACTCTCCAACTGTATTTGTATCTTCTGTCCATCATTTGAGGGAATGAGACATTCTGTGGATGTGGATGTGTTTGTTGAGTTCCCTATTGATGTGGATGTGTTTGATGAGTTCCCTGTTGATGTGGATGTGTTCAGTGAGTTCCCTATTGATGTGGATGTGTTTGATGAGTTCCCTGTTGATGTGGATGTGTTTGGTGAGTTCCCTGTTGATGTGGATGTGTTTAGTGAGTTCCCTGTTGGTGTGGATGTGTTTGATGAGTTCCCTGTTGATGTGGATGTGTTTAGTGAGTTTCCTGTTGATATGGATGTGTTTGATGAGTTCCCTGTTGATGTGAATGTGTTCAGTGAGTTCCCTGTTGATGTGGATGTGTTTGGTGAGTTCCCTATTAATGTGGATGTGTTTGGTGAGTTCCCTGTTGATATGAATGTGTTCAGTGAGTTCCCTGTTGATGTGGATGTGTTTGTTGAGTTCCCTGTTGATGTGGATGTGTTTGTTGAGTTCCCTGTTGGTGTGGATGTGTTTGTTGAGTTCCCTGTTGATGTGGATGTGTTTGTTGAGTTCCCTGTTGATGTGGATGTGTTCAGTGAGTTCCCTGTTGATGTGGAAGTGTTTGGTGAGTTCCCTGTTGATGTGGATGTGTTCAGTGAATTCCCTATTGATGTGGATATGCTTGGTGAGTTCCTGTTAATGTGGATGTGTTCGGTGAGATCTCAGTTGATGTAATGTGTTTAGTGAGTTTCCTGTTGATGTGGGACTGTTCATTGAGTTCTCTGTTGATGTGAATGTGTTAGTTGAATTCACTGGTAATAGGCAAAGCTAGCCCACACGCTCTCATTAGTAGTAGTAGCAGCATATGTGTGGAATATGCTCATGTTCAAAATGAGCAACAGGATATTATTATTATAGGATTATATTATTTCTCTATAGGATATTATTATTATAGGATTATATTATTTCTCTACAGGATATTATTATTATAGGATTATATTATTTCTCTACAGGATATTATTATTATAGGATTATATTATTTCTCTACAGGATATTATTATTATAGGATTATATTATTTCTCTACAGGATATTATTATTATAGGATTATATTATTTCTCTACAGGATATTATTATTATAGGATTATATTATTTCTCTACAGGATATTATTATTATAGGATTATATTATTTCTCTACAGGATATTATTATTATAGGATTATATTATTTCTCTACAGGATATTATTATTATAGGATTATATAATTTCTCTACAGGATATTATTATTATAGGATTATATTATTTCTCTACAGGATATTATTATTATAGGAATATATTATTTCTCTACAGGATATTATTATTATAGGAATATATTATTTCTCTACAGGATATTATTATTATAGGAATATATAATTTCTCTACAGGATATTATTATTATAGGATTATATTATTTCTCTACAGGATATTAATCTACCCTTTTTGGTTTAGTATTACTATTTCCTGATTCAGTCAAGATCTTTCTTATTTCCTTTTTTTTTTACAGTTCCTCCCAAGCTGGTAACAGACAATGATTCAGACAGACAGACAAACTTCTCAGTGATCCAAGGTCGCAGTGTTTTCCTTCCTTGCTCTGTGACTGCTGACCCACCAGCATCATACACCTGGTTTAAAGATGGCATTCCCATATCCTTGACTGACATCCGTTACTATATCCGCATGGACGGAGCACTGGAAATATTCAGCGCGGATGTTCTGGATACTGCCAACTACAAATGTGTGGCATCTAATATTGCTGGAGAAGTGGAGAAGAATATGAATCTCTTTGTAGAAGGTTTGTTGTTATTTAGAGATTATCTTATAATACCTTCTTCTTCTGTTTCCTTGAAGACTTCTATGCTAGTTAGTTAGTCGACAGATCATCCTCATTGCACATCGAACCACTCAGTCCATAAGTGCTCCGATCCCCTCCTCAGTAAATCCCACAGTGTGTAGCAGCTCACGACACCAGTTCTGTGTTGGTTTATTAACCCTTTACAGGGCAGAGCGGCCATTAGCGGCCGATCGCTTACATGAGCGGATCGCCCGATTACGTCCGATACTATTATGCATTGTAAAAACGCGATCTCTCGGCTTTCCGACACTTCTGACGGCTACTTTCGCTTTCGCCGATAGCTTGACAACGTGGCCGCCATTTGTAAACGCGCTACTATGAATTTGAACAGACTTTTTTGATAGTTTTCGGGATTTTTACGCTGTTTTTCAAAATGGATTTCGGCGATTCTTCAAGTGATAGCCAAGATTTTGCTAGGTTCAATTTAAATGGCATTAAAGGGCACGAAGTTGACTATTAATCGGTGCTAGATATCAGTACAAAGCGTTACTTTCCATTAGCAGTCTGAGTCGGACTTTAAAGAAAGTGATTATGATTCTGAAAATGTGTTTGTAAATTGCCGTATAGATGATGGAAAATCACAAACAACATGCTGTATTTCGTAAATATTTGTGTTCATATATGGATTACCAACAACAATCACGTGAGTAACATATTCTGCATGCTTTTCCCTTCATTGTGTTGTTTATTTAACTAAAATCGGTTGACTAATACCTTATTTGTGATGTTTTTACTAACGCGACCCGAAATTTTACCAAACCTGAAAAAATCTTGCCCGTTCAGGGCTAAAAAACGGACAAGCGTCTGCCCTGTAAAGGGTTAATCATCTTTGGCTTTCTGCATAGTGTTCTTGTCTGGCGACACCTCTTTTAACTTGCTGTTCTCGCAGACTGTTCACGACCAGGTCAGGCACATCAAATAGTGACCCCAGAGTGGTTACACACGTGACCAAGAGAATTTTTTCTACAGGAATCCAAGCACTTTATTGGCGCTGGAAGACTTGCATTAAATGCAGTGGTGACTGCATCGAAAAATGATACATTTGTTCTTTGCTTTTTCAGAATATATTCACCCCAAAAAAACATGTAAGGTTTTGACTTGTGGATGTTGTCAGTATCATACTGGCCACTTTTGCTGCCATGGACATTTTTGGTACCAATTTTTAGGCTGGTTCAACCTGTGAGCACATGGTTAATTGTAAAATATCTGCCTCTATAGGGATTCAAACATTGGCTGCTGGGCTGACAGGTAAGAGTGCTAGCTACTCTGCTACAGGACTGGACAGTGGTCAGGGTTATATCCCCAGCAATTACATAATTAGTGTTCTGTCAACATAATCCTATGGCGTTGACCCAGTTTCTCAAAATAGGGGCTGGATAATTTTCAGAGATTTCTGGGAGTTGTCTGGGGGGAATGGTGAAGAGGAAAGGAACTGGTCACTCACATCAGATTATGCTATAGCCTAGTATATGTGAAGATTGATACTGCACATGCCAATGTCAGTATCTGTCATGTGACTACTCTTTAGATGTGTAAAGATTTTTCATGGAATATAATTCTTTACTTTAATTTTAAAAAAGTCTCTTAAAAGTCGACAGGGTCGACTTCATTGCACCAGGTTTATCCCATAAGGCTCGGTATCTTTCCGCAGCATGGAAAGCATTGCACAAAGCACGAACTCTGTAGCTCTAGCAACGACCCACAAGTCTCCGAAAAATTTCACTCATGAACCGAAGGACGCAGTCCGGAATCGAACCCACAACTTTTGGAGCCCGAGTCAAATGGCTTGATTACTTCGCCAGGAGACTTTAATATCTCTATGTAAAGATTTTTCATAAAATATAATTTTTAAAATCTCTATGTAAAGATTTTTCATGGAATACAATTCTTTACTTTAATATCTCTTTGTAAAGATTTTTCATGGAATATAATTCTTTACTTAACTTTACTTTAACTGAATGCCTGCCAAACAAAAAAGTGGTCATACCCAAACAGAAATTCAAGGCAGAAAATTTGAAGTAGGGGTTTGTCACAATAATGCTTTTAAAATGGTTAAAATGGTAGCAAATGCATTGTATTACATATCAAATTAAAGAGAATTGCACAGGGAATCTGACAGTGTTAATAATTAATTGAAAGGTACAAATATTATGACAATAATGAGAGTTTTAGTAATAACAATTGAAATTAAAGTGTTAAAAATTATGAAAAAAATTCACTTACCAAGGCATTATTTTCTATCCGAAGCCGCTAATCCAGTTAAATTTAGTGAATTATGTTACACACACCAGTTGTGTTCAAGAATATCACAAGAACTGCTCCATAACACGAATAAACCACAATGAAATCATCAAATTATGAAGCACATAATTTTCACACAAAATGGAAAAGCCATCATATTCTTAGTAAATTTCACTGTTAGATTTTTTTTATAATGACCGTCTTCTAAATAATTATCTGACAACTGCACAGGTTCGTTTTAGAATCTTTCACAAAGTCCTTTACATCACAACAACTATAATATAAAACTGTTTAAAACGGTAATTTTATTAAAATATATGAGGTCCAGAACCACTTCGAATTTCGAATCACAACAATCATTTGGAATCTCATGCCATGCGTGTTAATCTTGTTGGCCATGCGTGATTGTGCACACAAACGGAAAGGAAATCTTTCCTTGTGAAGTTTAATTCAATGGGACACTAAAAATTGTGTACTAAAACGGAGAAACGGACCAATTAGAGCACTATATATACGGAACCGATGAGTCGGTTTTTGGGTACCAAATTTGGGCTCTAGAACCGACCATTCGGTCTCCGGCAGGCAATCAGTTAATATCTCTTTGTAAAGATTTTTTTTATAGAATATAATTCTTTACTTTAATATCTCTTTGTAAAGATTTTTCATAGAATATAATCCTTTACTTTAATATCTCTTTTAATTAATAATATCTCTTTTCATTAAATAATTTACAGTGGCACCAAGAATTTCCGGTAATTTAGAAGAGACATTTGAGATCAACGTCAACGGGTCGGTGCTCCTGCCATGTGAGGTCAGTGGTATACCCCAGCCAGTGGTCAGCTGGAAGCAGAACTTTATGCCTTTGAACCCTGACCCTCAGAGGATTCAGGCTCAGCGTGATGGCCTGTATTTATCCAGAGCCCAGATGTCGGACAAGGCTATTTATGAATGCCTGGCTTCAAACATTGCCGGAGATGCTAACAAGCTCATCACTCTCATTGTGTATGGTAAGTTTGCTTCAGTGTTACTCTTTTCCAATATTATTTTTTTTATCTTGGCCTTTGGTGTTCTGGATTAACTCTGCTAATGATATTCCTCCATGCCACCGTCTCAATCCATCCAGCATTATTTCTCTTGGTCTGCCTCTGCCTCTCTTCTCTGTGATCTTTCAAGTTGTTATGATGTTCCCCAAGGCCTCTCTTCTCATCACATGACTAAAGAAAGCTGTTTGCCTCTTTCTTATTCTTTGGTAGTTTATAAAATGAAAAAGATTTGTATATTTTTTTTCCCCATCACTGTTACAGATCCTCCAACTCTAGACTCTGGCCCAACTGATGTCACAGTTCTGTATGGGCAGACTGCATTATTGGAGTGCGAATCCTACGGCGACCCACCTCCGACTGTGCTCTGGAAGAAAGACAGCGTCATCTTGGATGTCGATGATCCCGAAAGAGGTTACTTTATGTCACCACGGGGATCTCTCACCATTAATTCTGCTACTTTGAGGGATGGAGGAAGGTACTCATGCACTGCCACAAATCCTGCTGGTGTTGCCTCTAGAGAGATTTCTCTAACTGTTCATGGTAAGAATCACAATTAAGCTTAAAGAAGCATTATCTTTTAGTCCATGGCATGGGTGATCATGTCAATCCACAGCCTCCTGTCTCATGTACTGCTAATCATTTCAGATACTGATCTTCCTCCATGCCATGATGTCAAACTGTCCAGCATCTTCTCTCTTGGTCTCCCCCTGCCTCATTTCTGCTCCACATTTTCCTGTTGTGACCACACACTCCAGCTTTCCCCTTCTCATGACGTGCCCAAAGAATGTAGACTATCTTCTTCTGATGAGAGTAACCAGTTCTCATCATGAGTTAACTTCTGTTAAAATATCTCCACTGCTTTTTCTACCAATCCATGGTGTTCTCATCATTCTTCTATAAAACCACATTTTTGCAGCTTCCACATAATTTCTCACTTGTCTGCTAATTGTCCATGATTTGCTTCTGTACATCAGGATTGGTTCAATATAGCTCTTTAATTCACTAAAGTTGCAGAGTAAAGTTAAAAGTGAAGGTAGCTTTGTCACACCATGAGCAGTACTGGGAACACGTTACTGGTCCGATACTTGCGACCAGTTGGCACTGAATGGTTGATGTGTTCAATATTATGCTGGCTGATTTTACTTCCCAATTAATTTCTTGGTACCCATTTTAAACTGGATCAACCTGGGAGACCAGATACATTAAAAAAAAAATGCTTAGATGTGAATTCAAACATATAGCTACCATGGTGGCAGGCAAGCTTGCTAACCACTGTACTACACAGCTTGGGTATATGTTATATATTTTAACCAATCGGCACTCGATGGGTGATGTCATCTGTATCATGCCCGTCTTAGGCTGGGGTGACCTGGAAGAAAGAGGCAACTCGGGAATGTTAACCCGGTCAACAAATGCCCGCAGAAGTCTGATGTGTTGGCCAAAAGGCGCAAGTGTCGCAGCTCTGCTGTAAACAGGTACAATGCAACTACTTTTGAAAAAAAAAACACTCCGGATGAACGCAGAAGAAGAAGGTGGTAGTCATAGTTTTTTGGCCATGTTATGGGAAGTCAAAAACTGGAAAATGTCATGACAAATGGAAAGTTTTGCAGAAAGAGAGAGAGAAGAAGACAGCGTGATAAGATTCTTGACAGTCTTATGTCATGGGAAGGGAGTCAACACACAAATGGATCCATGACGTCGGAGATCATAATTTGTGGAGAGGCATGATTGCCCATGTCAGCCAGCAAAAAGCACTGGATGATGATGATGACCTGGAAGTTCCAATCAGTGAATAAAATATCCCTGCCTGTAATGGGGTTTGAACATACGACCATCAGGCTAGCAGATGGGGTGTCTGGGATGAATGTTGCAAATATCTTGGACTGCTGAAGAAACTTGCAACAAATGCCTGGAAATGGCTAATGAAAGTTGGATATTATATACAACCATGGTGAAGAGAGAAACCGTGTTCCTTAGTCAAATAATGACCAGAGAAGCATTGGTTGATATTGTGATGACTGGAAAGTTCCAATGGTAGATATTGTGATGACTGGAAAGTTCCATTGGTAGATATTGTGATGACTGGAAAGTTCGGTGGTAGAAGAGACAGACAGAGAAAAATAATGCTGGATGGTTTCATGACGTTAACACACAGGACTGTGGAGATGTGGTTTCTGAGTAAAATGCAAAGAATACCATGGACAGGCAGACAAACCGATGACCAATTTCAACAAGAAGCCAATGAAAACCGTAAACTAATCGGAGAAATAGACATAGACAGTCACAATTTTTTGGACACGTCATGAGAAGAAATAGATTGGAGAACTTGGTGACAACTGGCAAGATTGAGGGGAAAAGATCAAGGGGAAGGCAGAGAAGTAAATACCAGGATGTCTTGACCATGTGGTAGGGTTGAGACACGAACACTAAGCTGATCCATGACTCTGGTGATCATGTGAGATGGTGAAACATGACCACCCACGCTTGGCACATCATGATGATCACACAGGAATATCATCAATACAATTGATCTGGAACACCAGGGACCGAGATCTGTGAGGAGACATTAATGCTTGTGCCATTTGTCAGGGAACCTGATGATGATAATTGTCTAAATATGTTGAATTTGGGCAACTGTTGGCTGTTTTTAAAGTCTTTGTTTTCTAACTACATGTGTGTGTTGATTATTGTTGCAGCGGATACAAAATTGTCATGGTTCTCCTTGATTGCTAGTAATTGATGTGCTAAAAGATATCATATAATTACCTTCAGGTGCACCGGAAATTTCTGGGATTTACCAAGAATACAACGATGTTGTCGAAGGCAACCCTGTGATCTTGCCCTGCCCAGCTGTCGGCACACCCAAGCCTCATGTCACCTGGTACAAGGACAATGAGGCTCTGACAGGAGCGGAGCTAGGGGTAACTCAGCTGGAAGATGGATCCCTGCAGATAGATGATACCAAAGTGGCCGACTCTGCCAGATACGAGTGTGTGGCAGAAAATGTGGCCGGTGTGGCAAATAGGCATTTTGAGCTGAAAATTTTGGGTAAGTTTGTCTAGGATCATAGTTACTGCATGCTGCTTCCACTGGGCATTGGGCTGGAGACTATTGGCAATGGAATATCTAAAATCTGTGGAGTAAAATGAAGAAAATATTACCAGACATTAAAACATTACCAGACATTAAAACATTACCGCCCATTACCAAATATTATGAGACATTAAAACATTACCAAACATTAAACAAAAAATTAAGTTGCATTTTCGCTGTTTGTGATTCCTGGGCAAATTTTATGTTCTGTAGTTTGCCATCGCTTTCTGAACGACCGGCTCCTATACCTTTTTCGAAAAAAACAGCACCGCTGTGTTTCGAACCTGGGTATATGGGCTCACAAACTGCGTTCGCAAGCCCTTAGCCACAGAGAAACATTACCAAATATTACCAGACATTGCCACACGTTACCAGACATTACCAAATATTACCAGACATTACCAAACATTACCAGATATTACCATACATTACAAAACATTACCAGACATTACCAAATATTACCAGACATTACCAAACATTACCAGATATTACCATACATTACAAAACATTACCAGACATTACCAAATATTACGAAACATTATCATACATTACCAGATATTGCCAAACATTACCAGACATTACCTAAAAAAAGTCGACAGGGTCGACTTCATTGCACCGTGTTTTATCCTATATGGCTCGGTCTCTTTCCGCAGCGCGGAAAGCGTCACACAAAGCACGAACTCTGCAGCTTTTAGCAACGACCCACAGGAGTCTCCTAAATATTTAAGTCGTAAACCGAAGGGTGCGGCCCGGAATCGAACCCACAACCTTCGGAGCACGAGTCAAACGGCTTGACCACTTTGCCACAGAGACTCCCAAGACATTCAATTATTACCAGACATTACCAAATATTACCAAACATTACCTGAAATTACCAAATATTATCAAATGTTACCAAACATTACCATATATTACCAAACATTACCAGACATCACCAAACATTAGTAGACATCACAAAACTTTACCAAACATTACCAGACATTACCAAACATTACTAGACATAACCAAACATTACCAGACATTACCAATCATCACCAGACATCACCAAACATTACTAGATATTACTTGGCATTACCAGACATTACCAGACATTGCCAAGCATTACCAGACATTACCAAACATTACTAGAATTACCAGTATTACAAACATTACCAGACATTACCAAACATTACCAGAATTACCAATATTACAAACATTACCAAACATTACCAGAATTACCAATATTACAATCATTACCAGACATTACCAAACATAACTAACCATTACCAGACATTACCAAACATTACCAGACATTACCAACAATTGCCAACCATTCCCAACCTAGAAATATCAATTGTGGAACCCTTGGAGGTCACTAAGACAGCTAATATAACAATTCATATTATTATTTGACAATCATAAAAGTGGAAGAAAGAAGCACACAGCGACTAGAGGACAAATGGACAAAATAACAGTTGGAAGCATTAGTTACCTCAACAGGATTTGAACCTGACACCTCCAAATGACAACAGTGCCAAGCTGTGAGAACACATGTACTCCGACACATGGCCAACTGGACACCCTAATCTCAACCAGTCTTTAATGTGCTGAGCTGAATCACAACCTGGGTACATGATGTAATGCCGCTCCGCTTATGTGAAGTTCCAGTACTAGTGCTGCATTCTGCACTGGTTTCTGGCCTTGGAAAGAGGAAGGGGACCTTTGTGAGACAGTCCCCAGAGAGATATATCTTGTTACCAAGGTGGGCGAAAAATATTTATACTAGCCTCATCCTGATAGATGCCATCCCTTTATAGCGTTCTGACAACCGGAGTTCTCTAAGCTCAAGCAACTGAAATTCTCAGAGCTCAAGCAAATGAAATTCTCAGAGTTAAGACATCTGAAATTCTCAGAGTTCAGACAAATGAAATGCTAACACATTGTCCTCAAAAGTTACAGTGCAGTCTTCCAGAGATCTGCTCGGGAAACAGACCTTCACTTGGGCATGTTTTCTTAGTGACTCAATGGGTATGCTCTGGAAGATAGTGATAGGATGGGTCCGAAGACAGTGGTTGTTGTCCCTTGGGCGGTCATGGGCGGCAAAGATTAATTTCATTCTCGTGCCATGGCATGCAGGTGTACAAGGAAATGAGCAGGCTGACAAGCTTGCAGGTAAGGCTACCATGGAGGGCGGATGAGCCATGGACCAGACTGATATACTGAATGCTCTACGAGAAGTAAGTCGTTTGCGAGAACCAAGTGATGACTGTGAATCTACATCCATGGTCAGGCTGTGAGAACAGCAAGTTAAAAGAGGTGGGGCCAAACAAGAATGCTATGCAGGAAGCCAAAGAAGATTAATAAACCAACACAGAACTGGTGTCGTGGGCAGCTACACGCTGCAGGATTTACTGAGGAGGGAATCTGAGCATTTATGGACTGATTGTTTCGATGTGCAATGAGGATGATCTGTTGACTAACTAACTAACTTCCAGAGATCTTTCCTGCAACCAACCAAGAGCCAGATTGATTATTCTATCCCAAACGTTGTTGCTTGGTCTGCCTCTGCCTCTTCAACCACTGATATGTCTTCTCGTCACAGTTTTTGATGTAATCACTGCTGCAAGTTCTCCAGTGCTGATATATTGCTTTGATTCCCGTAGAAAACAATTCTCTTGGTCGCGTGTGTAACCACTCATGCACCACTTGCTGTACCTCTTCATCAGACTGAAAAGTCTGTCACAAAAGTCACTCTATTTTGAAACTTCCTACTCCACTCATACTCTTGCTGGACTGACAGGTATGCATCACCATGCTGGACCTCAATTCCTATAGGTGTCACCCCTTCACTGATGGTTGGTGCATGTCAAAAATGGGGTGGCCATCTTTAAACTGTCCTTATGGCTTCACCATGGTCGTCTTCCCTATCAGGTCGCGTGCTTAAAACTCTTAACATCCTTAACAACAATATTGGCAGGTTACAAGACAATGACATGGTTATTGTAATTTCGATTACACTTTTAAGGTTTTCATTTCAAGCCCCCTTGTACTTGCAGCCATGTTGACTGCTTCTCTGTCTTATAGTTGTATATAACATTCTAAGTTTCTACCACTGTAAAACTGTTTCGAAACTGCTGGTTTCCCCCTCAGTTCCACCAAAGCTAAAAGGAGGTCCTGATAACAGACAGAATCCAGAAATTCATAAAGTCATCGTGGACAGGAACATCACCATCATCTGTCCAGTATCAGAAGACACAGACCCACCGCCAGTGTTCTCATGGTTCAAGGATAACCAGCCCATCAAACCGGACAGTCGTGTCTTCATGCAGGACCAGGGGAGATCCTTGACGGTCATCAGAGCTGTGGTCGGAGATGAGGCCCGGTATCGTTGTGTGGCCAGCAATATTGCTGGAGAGGTGGACAAGAACTTCTTTCTGGATGTTCAAGGTAAGATAGTTCCAGATAAGTTTTCAGTGAGTGAAACAATTATTGTATCATGTCATGAAATAATTGTCAGGTGTGTTAAAGAAAAAGTTAGTTGCATATCCTGTACAGGATGGTGCTGTCAATCCCATCATGTTTATCCTGTTTGTGATTTCTTTACAACTTTAATTTCAGTAGTTTGCCTGAACGACCGTCACTCATACCATTGTATAAAAACCAATGAAAGGTGATATCCTTCCAAATCGCCCGCAGCTGTGTTGTGGGATTAAAACGCTGGGTCTGTTGTATGATACAAGAGGAGTTGTATGATAGGAGAGGAGTTGTATATAGATAAGGAGTTGTATGATACCTGAGTAGTTGTATGATACCCTAGAAGCTCATGGGCTTTTACAGCTCAGGTCAGTTGGAGAACCATGAAGAAAGACTGGTGACTTTGTCATGATAACAAGTGGCCTGACGATAGAAATCATGGCTGTAGCTACAGCAGTAGACCGGCTGGAGACAGACTTTCACCCAGGCGGAATGTTTCAATGTGCTGTGAGGATAGTCTTTTAACACAAATTAACTATTGTTTATTTTTTTCATTTTTGATTTTATTAAAATATGTAAAATACATCTATCTAACAGTACCACCAAATGTTGATGAATCCAGTCTGTCGCCTTCTAACCAGTCAGTGGTCAGCGGTCAGCCTCTGTACATCAACTGTCCATTTCAAGGGAAGCCTCCACCACAGGTATAAAAAATATAACATAGTGTAATACATTTCATTACACTACACTAAAATATAGTGCAATGCAGTGCAGTGGCAATGCATTGAATCCAATACAATACAATACAGTATAATGCATTGCAGTATAGTACAGTACAATGCAGTACAGTACAGTGGAAATACAATACAATGCTTATGCTATACAATGCTTTGCAGTATAAAAAAGTCGCTTAAAAGTCGACAGGGTCGATTTCATTGCACCGGGTTTTATCCCATATGGCTCTGTCTCTTTCCTCAGCACGGAAAGCGTCGCACAAAGCACGAACTCCGTAGCTCTAGCGACGACCCACAGGAGTCTCCAAAAAATTTAACTCGTGAACTGAAGGACGTGGCCCGGAATCGACCCGGCAACCTTTGAAGCCTGAGTTAAACAGCTTGACCACTCCACCACGAAGACTCCCGCTTTGCAGTATAGTACAGTACAATGCAATACAGTACAGTGCAGTACAATGCAATACAATTTGGTACACTCCAGTACCATGCAATATAGTACAATACACTGCAGTACAGTACAGTACAATGCAATGCAATATAATACAGTACTGTACAATACAATATAGTACAGTACAATAGAGTACAGTTCAGTACAATACAGCATAGTACAATACATTATTGTAAATTATCACACCAACCGTCAATTCTGTATTTCTGAAATATGTATTTAATCATTACTGTACTCAGATTTATGTTTACTTTAAAAAAAAATTGTAATCAGGTACGATGGCTTAAAGATGGAGGGCCTATTTCTGTTGACCTTGACCCAAATGTGAAGTTGCTGGCTGAAGGACGCAGACTGGAACTCATCAGTGCCAAGGTCACAGACAGAGGACGCTATACATGCATTGGAGAAAATGTAGCCGGAAAGACTGCGAGAGATTTCACTGTCAATGTGTTTGGTAATTCATGTTATATACTTTATAAGTGTTTGATAATTCATGTTGTATACTTTATACATGTTTTATAATTCATGTTGTATTCTTTATACCTGTTTGGTAATTTATGGTATATACTTTATAAATGTTTGATAAGTCATGTTGTATACTTTATACATGTTTGATAATTCATGTTGTATTCTTTATACCTGTTTGGTAATTTATGGTATATACTTTATACATGTTTGATAATTCATGTTATATACTTTATACATGTTTGATAATTTATGTTGTATACTTTATACATGTTTGGTAATTCATGTTGTAGTTCATCCTCTGTTTTCATGACTGATCTAATGCCCCAGCATTTTTTTGTTGTATAATGAGAATAGTTATGCAGCAAATACCATATTGCATTACATTGGACTGCACTGCAGCAGATACAATAAGTGTATGAATACAGCCAAAACTGAAGTAATGCAAGTTAGCAGATCTCATAGTCCACAAAGTATACAGATAAATAGCACATCTCTGAAACAAGTTAAAGAGTTCAAATGTCTTGGAAGTATGATCACAGAAGATGACAGAATAGCAAAGAAATAAAAGCCAGATGTCAAAAAGCAAGTGCGCTTATATTATATATACTGAAAAATCCATACATGCCAAACTCCGCAAAAAGACAGATAATAAATAGCATATTCACACCAACCCTATGCTACCAATCTCTTGGGCTTATCCAAATCACACTTACGAAAAATCAACACCTGCGAGATGAGATGACTGAGGAGAGCTGCCAACTTAACTATCCGAGACTGAATAAGAAATGATGTTATCAGACAGACAGTGGGATCAATGCCTTGTGCCACATATATTGAAAGACAGGATCAAATGGTCCCGTCATCTGTTAGAAAACAACACCATCACCTGCCAGCACTTGTGCTACATCAAAGAAGAAATAATATGACAGCGAGAGGACGCCCGAGAAGAAAATGGATTGATGACATCAAAGATATTGTACAATCACACGGCATGACACTATTCATTGCCACCCATCAAGCATTGGAGCGCCAATTATTCCTTCCAATGACACTCGATGGTTAAAGTGGAAAATGGTGATCATGAATGAGAGTAGAAGCATCTGACAAGATCGTTGGTAGATGAGGCAGAGATACACAGAGAAATCAAATTTGATGGCCTAAGATGGTGGCATTTCATCTATGAATTTATCTAGAACATCAGAAAAATCAAGGTTGATGGTCTAAGATGGAGGGATGTCATTTATAGAATTATTCAGAACATCAGAAAAATCAAGGTTAATGGTTTAAGATGGAGGGATGTCATCTATAGAATTTATCTAGAACATCAAAGAAATCCAGTTTGATGGTCTAAGATGACTGCATGGAGGGATGTCATCAATAGAATTGATCTAGAACATCAGAGATATCAAGTTTGATGGTCTAAGATGGTGGCATGGGGGTTGCCATCTGTATAATTGATCTAGAACCTCAGAAAATCCAAGTTTGATGGTCAAGGATGATGGCATGGAGAAATAACGTCAATAGAATTGAACCAGAACATCAGGAACTGAGATCTGTAAAATGTATGCCAGAAGTCTTAGCCAAATGTACGCACATGTCTCAGACTGCCGCAGAATGTCATATACGATGTATCAACATACTATCTTCCCTCTGTCTATTCTGTCACATACGATGTATGAACATACCATCTCCCCTCCGTTTATTCTGTCACATGCGTGCGATGTATGAACATATTATCTGCCCTCCATCTATTCTGTTACGCATGAATACATGCTGTGTTTGTTAGTTAGAGCTGCAGGAAGTGGATCACAGACATATACATTACTTGAATATATACTGTGTTTATTCCAGTCCCACCTACGGTGGAAGAGCCCAATGTTCCAGAGAAAGTTGAAGTCATTGAAGGCAACTCAGCCTTCATCACCTGCCCTGCCTCCGGCATTCCACTACCAAAGATCACCTGGTTCAGGCAGGAGATTCCCATCAGAGCCAACACCAGCAAGGTGAGCTGTTTCAGCTAGTTCAAAAGAATGTTTTATCATAGTTCACTGATTCAGTGCCAAACAAAAAGTAAGTTTGACCAAACAAGAAAGATTGGCGGAAAATGAGAAGTAGTGATGTGTCACAGTTAAGACTTCAAAGTTGTTAATATGATATATATATATCAAATTAAAGATGTTGTATAGGGCTCTGTGGCATTCAAAACACAGCTGCGGGCAATTTAGCAGCATACTGCTTTGCATTGGTGGTTTACGAAATGGTATGGGTGCCTGTCATTCAGAAAGCAATGGCAAACTACTGAGTGTAAACTTGCCAAGAGAACACAAACAGCATAAAAATGCTGGGGTTGACTACAACGAAAGTATAGGGAAACCTACTGTATATAAACCCATGGCAGATACGGGAAGTCACTTAAGACGATTAATCATCCCATGGCACTTAATCAGTTAAGTTAAACAATGAAGACACAAACAATAGATTGTATTATTTATTGCCTGGCATACTGCAGAATTCATACAACATAAACTAAGGCAATAAGATGAAACCTTCACACTGAAATACATAACACACATTCCCACTGTAATTTGAATTGTTTACCACAATAATTTTATACTGATTAGCATGTCTTTTTGTTTACTTAAAAGTTGGTTTTTCTACATTAATAGCAATGACATATAAGTCGACCTATTTATTGCCTTCAAAAGGAGTGAGCTATTATATCTATTGCTTTCAAGAGCAGTGAGTTAGTGAATCTATTCCTTTCATATTTATTGATATTTATCATATTTATTTACATTAATGATGATTATTTATGTTTATCATATTAATTTATATGTGTCAAATTTATTTATATTTATAATATTTATTTATATTCATCATTTTTATTTATGTTTTGTCATATTTATTTCTGGTCAGGACATACAGAGCTTAAGGAAAGGAAACCATTTCAAAATATTTTTTTTCCACGTTCCCTGTGGTTTCTGTTCCATGGATTGCCATGTATTGCTATAATCTTGTTGCCTTTCATGTCCATCTAGCTGATACTTCTGGACTCTGGCTGGACCCTGGAGATCAAGGACCCCAACATAACTGATGCCACAAGGTATTACTGCAGGGCTGAAAACGTAGCTGGACAGGCTGAAAAGGCGTTTGATTTAGATGTTCTACGTAAGTGAACATGTTTATTCCATAGTAAAGTTTGTAAAGGTTTGGTTTGTAAAGAGTTACCTTACAGTTATCTCCAAAAGTTTTCAAACTCCTTACATAAATTGCAAAAGAATCTTGACAAAAGAATCTTTATGCCCAAACTCCATAGGATAAAATATGTGTGTAGCAGAATCTTCCTTCCTTCATTCCTTCCTCCCTCCTTTCTTTCTTTCTTTCTTTCTTTCTTTCTTTCTTTCTTTCTTTCTTTCTTTCTTTCTTTCTTTCTTTCTTTCTTTCTTTCTTTCTTTCTTTCTTTCTTTCTTTCTTTCTTTCTTTCTTTCTTTCTTTCTTTCTTGCTTGCTTGCTTGCTTGCTTGCTTGCTTGCTTTCTTCCTTCTTCTTCTTCTTCTTCTTCTTCTTCTTCTTCTTCTTCTTCTTCTTCTTCTTCTTCTTCTTCTTCTTCTTCTTCTTCTTCTTCTTCTTCTTCTTCTTCTTCTTCTTCTTCTTCTTCCCCCCCCTCCTCCTCCTCCTCCTCCTCTTCCTACTTCTTCTTCTTCTCCTCCTCCTCCTCCTCTTCCTTCTTCTTCTTCTCCTCCTCCTCCTCTTCCTTCTTCTTCTTCTCCTCCTCCTCCTTTGTTCTTCTTCTTCTTCTTCTTCTTCTTCTTCTTCTTCTTCTTCTTCTTCTTCTTCTTCTTCTCCTTCTTCTTCTTCTTCTTCTTCCTTCTTCTTTCTTTTTCCTTCTTCTTTCTTTTTCCTTCTTTCTTCTTCTTCCTTCTTTCTTTTTTTTTCCTCCTCCTCCTCTGCCACCTTCTATTTTGGGAGAAGGCAAACAGATAAATACCTGAATGACTTGTCCATACAGCATAATCAGGATAAGACTACTGACCTGTTCATGGTGACTGCCCAAGGGTATCAGCATGGCACATGATCATGATTATTGATTGTTGGTATTTATAGATCCACATTCTGCGTCCAATAGTTACAATGTTAGTAACTTACAACTCAAACATTCTATCCATCCATCATGTGCCATGCCGATAAGCGTGGGCGGTCATGTTCTGCCATCTCACTCGATCACCAGAGTCATGGATCAGCTCTGTGTTCCTGTCTCGACCATGCCACGTGGCCAAGCCATCCAGGTATTTACTTCTAGGTCTTCCTCTTGGTCTCTTCCCTTCGATCGTGCCAGTTGTCACCAAGTTCTCCAATTCATTTCTTCTCATAACATGCCCAAAAAATTTTGACTGTCTACGTCTAATGTCTCTAATCAGTTTACAATCTTCATTTGTTTCTTGAAGGACTTTTTTGTTGGTTTTTCTATCTGTCCATGGTATTCTTTGCATTTTCCTCAGAAAACACATTTCCACAGCCATTAGATGTTTTTCAGCTTGACTGCTTATTGTCCACTCTTCACATCCATACAAAAGTATAGGTTTCATTGTAGCATCTCAACACTCGTTTTCTTGTTTCAGTTGATATCGTTTTGTTGTTCAGTATGTTTTTCATGTTGCAAAAGGCTACCTTCGCAATGGCAATTCTTGTTCTAATCTCTTCAAGGCATCTCCCATCAGATGGTATGACTGTGCCGAGATAATAAAGTAAATAGCTGAATCATATTTGGGCTGAAATACATAACACATAGTCTCTGAAACCATTTAAATGTAGAGAAATGTTATCCCCGTAGTAATCGCAGATCACTATGAAATCTTTCTGTCCGCACAACCCTGGATTTAGATGCCTAATTGCTATGGTGTCAATGTATTTAAGTAATCGTTTATTGTTCTTCTAATGCAGTAAGGGGGCTGCGAGGTCTCGAGGTATGGTGTCCACCTCGAGTGCTGGAGGTCCCGGATTCAAGCCCCAGTGAGGACCGGGATTTTTTTTCACGTGTACTTGTAGTAATAAAATTTCCCCTGGTCTCTGGGTAGTGAGATCGGACACCCGTGTGTAATGTTGCGCATGTAAAATATCTCTTGGCAATTGGAAATAGAAAAAGAGTAGCCTAACAGCGCTGCCCAGGCAAAATTTCAAGTTAAAAATCTACCCGAAGTATTTCAGGATCCTCGCCGGTGCTATGAGTTCATGCACTGAGCTGAGTTTCTCCAGACTCAGGTTGGCGTTAGGAGGAGAACGGAGCACTTATGGGTTACACCCGTGTGCCGTGTTGTTGATCTTTCAACTAAACTAAACTAATGCAGTATACAAAATGCCTTTTCTTTGTTAACTTTATGACCACTGGTTAGCAGCTGTTGAAAGAACACCGAAGATTGACTAACTCTCTGTCCCACCCATTCTGGTATTTGTTGGGTTACTCAATTTGCATAATGAATTGCTTGATATCAAATAAGATATTAATGAATCTTGTTTGCTTGATAGTTCGACCCGTCATAAACAGAGAAAATCTGGACACAAAGCCTCATGTTAATGTCAACAACACAGCAGTGATCAACTGCCCTGCCTCGGGAATCCCAACTCCAGAGATTTTGTGGTACGTTGTATGTGGATGTTTATGTGAAACAATGATTACGTTGTATGTTAATGTTAATGTGAAACAATGATTATGTTGTACGTGAATGTTTATGTGAAACAATGATTACGTTGTATGTGAATGTTTATGTGAAACAATGCATATGTTGTATGTGAATGTTTATGTGAAACAATTATTATGTTGTATGTGAATGTTTATGTGAAACTGATTATGTTTATGTGAACGTTTATGTGAAATAATGATTCACATCTAAACAACTACATTATGAATTAAAACTAAGAGATAAATTGCTCTGCCTCATGAATCCCAACTCCAGAGATTTTGTGGTACGTTGTATGTGAATGTTTATGTGAAACAATGATTATGGTGTATGTGAATGTTTATGTGAAACACTGATTCACATCTAAACAACTACATTATAAATTAAAACTAAGAGATAAATTGCTCTGCCTCATGAATCTCAACTCCAGAGATTTTGTGGTATGTTGTATGTGAATGTTCATGAGAAACAATGATTATGTTGTATGTAAATGTTTATGTGAAACGATGATTATGTTGTATGTGAGTGTTTATGTCAGACAATGATTTTGTTGTATGTGAATGTTTATGTGAAACAGTGATTACATTGTATGTGAATCTTTACGTTAAACATTGATTACATGTATGTGAATGTTTATGTGAAACAATGATTACATTGTATGTGAATGTTTATGTGAAACAATAATTATGTTGTATGTGAATATTTATGTGAAACAATGATTACGTTGTATGTGAATGTTTATGTGAAACAATGATTATTGTCATAGACCTACGTATACTAAATACTTTAACAAAGAGGTCTAGAACAGATTAAAGCTTATTCTTTTGCACAATGATAATAAGTGCACTCTAAGGCAGGCTCACAATTTGGTCCAGTCCGGACCCTTTAATCAAATGATAGCGAGCATCACAATATCCCACATGGATTTGGGTGCTATGCAAACAGCATTCCGACGCAATACATAAATGTCGGCATAGATAACATTTCAGTATATCACAAATATATACAATAAAGTATTCATATACAAACATTCATTCTTCTGCACAAACTCGCCTTAGCATTCAGCTGTCATGCAGTTCGCTTACACTGACTCTCTGTCTAACTAGCTGGCATGCAATCAATTATACAATCCTCGTATTCTCAATCACAATCACACGTCTGTCTCTGTCGCTAGTCAAACTCCATCTCCTTGAATTCGGGTCTGCTCTCCTGTATCACAGGTTCTCATGCCCTTGTGTTTCATGCCTGACCTGGTCTGGTCCGTTGGTTTCGGGTCTGGTCTGTGCTGAGTTAGAGGCTCACCTGCCCTTCACCTTAGGTTGTTGTCAGTAGCCGTGACCTGTCTCAGTACTTCTCCCTATATGTCTTATCCTGCGGGCATTATTGCCTACTGTCTTCCCTGTATGCTGTCCTGTCAGTACTGTCTCTAACCGTTTGGGTCTCTGACACATTGTGTATGTGACACGTTGTATGTGAATGTTTATGTGAAACAATGATTATGTTGTATGTGAATATTTATGTGAAACAATGATTGACATCTAAACAACTACATTATGAATTAAAACTAAGAGATAAATTGCCTTGCCTCATGAAACCCAACTCCAGAGATTTTGTGGTACGTTGTATGTGAATGTTTATGGGAAACAATGATTACGTTGTATGTGAATGTTTATATGAAACAATGATTATGTTGTGTGTGAATGTTCATGTGAAACAATGATTACGTTGTATGTGAATGTTTATGTGAAACAATGATTATGTTGTATGTGAATATTTATGTGAAACAATGATTGACATCTAAACAACTACATTATGAATTAAAACTAAGAGATAAATTGCCTTGCCTCATGAATCCCAACTCCAGAGATTTTGTGGTACGTTGTATGTGAATTTTTATGGGAAACAATGATTACGTTGTATGTGAATGTTTATATGAAACAATGATTATGTTGTGTGTGAATGTTCATGTGAAACAATGATTACATTGTATGTGAATGTTTATGTGAAACACAATTATTATGTTGTATGTGAATGTTTATGTGAAACAATGATTACATTGTATGTGAATGTTTAAGTGAAAAATTGATTATGTGAAACACTGATTCACATCTAAACAATTACATTATGAATTAAAACTAAGAGATAAATTGCCCTGCCTCATGAATCCCAACTCCAGAGATTTTGTGGTATGTTGTATGTGAATTTTTATGGGAAACAATGATTACGTTGTATGTGAATGTTTATATGAAACAATGATTATGTTGTGTGTGAATGTTCATGTGAAACAATGATTACATTGTATGTGAATGTTTATGTGAAACACAATTATTATGTTGTATGTGAATGTTTATGTGAAACAATGATTACATTGTATGTGAATGTTTAAGTGAAAAATTGATTATGTGAAACACTGATTCACATCTAAACAATTACATTATGAATTAAAACTAAGAGATAAATTGCCCTGCCTCATGAATCCCAACTCCAGAGATTTTGTGGTATGTTGTATGTGAATTTTTATGGGAAACAATGATTACGTTGTGTGTGAATGTTTATGTCAAACAACCTTCTCACATCTAAACAGCAACATTACTAATTAAACCTACGAGATAAACTGCCCTGTCTTAGGAATCCCAACTCTGGAGATTTTGTGGTATGTTGTATGTGAATGTTTATGTGAAACAATCAGTTTTGAAAATTGTATTCACTGTGATGTGACCAAGAGAATCTTTTCTACAGGAATCCAAGCACTTTATCGGTGCTAGAGGATTTGCATTGAACGCATTGGTGACTACATTGATAAATGATACATTTGGTCTTTACTTTTTCAGAATATATTTACACACAAAAAACATTTAAGGTTTTCATTTGAAGCTAATATTATCCTCCGTCACTGAATCAATTAAGAGTTTATACTTAAAGAGTCTCCGTGGAAACGTGGTCAAGCCGTCTGTCTCGTGCTCTGAAGGTTGTGGGTCCGATTCCGGGTTACGTCTTTCGGTTCACGAGTGCATTTTTCTTAGAGACTCATGGGGGGTTGTTGCTGGAGCTACAAAGTTTGTGCTTTGTGTGACGCTTTCGGCAGGCCACCCTGCGGAAAGAGACCAAGCCATATGGGATAAAACTTGGTGCAATGAAGTTTATTCTCTCGGCTTTTAAGACTTTAAGTTAATACTCCAGAGGAATAATGAACCAACTACCGAGTTGAGTTGATCCAAGATTTGATATCACAGCACTTGGGATAACCAACTACCTATCCTTGTGTTAAATATTGCAGGTACAAGAATGGAGTGTTGCTGGATGCCAGCATCCATCCTCGCTATGAGGTCCTGGGAGGAGGGCGACAGATCCGCATCTACCCAGCACAGGTCAAGGATCGAGGCCAGTATACGTGTACAGCCACCAACAGGGCTGGATCCGACAGTGTGGATTTTAATCTGGATGTTCTTGGTAAGCTGGTCTTTCATTCATTCATTCATTCATTCATTCATTCATTCATTCAGTAGCTTGTCTTTTGCAGAACCTCACCCCCATAACAACCTTCCGGAAAACTTTTCTTTCATAAGCAATCAATGAATCACCAAAAACATATATGTTTTATATGGATGTCCCATGTCTGATAAACCCATCTGGAGATCATCTGCCACATCCTGCACCCATCTTCTCTTTTGCCTACCATTTCCTCTCTTCCCAGGCATATACCCCTCCATGATTATTTTCACCAAACTTTCATTACATTTGTTTTGTCGTCTTCAGTCGCCAACCTTCTTCAATATTCAGATCTTGCCGTATGGATGCATTTGTTCATCTCTGTAGCCAAGATATTATTAGAACCTGTCTATAACATTCATATTTAAAGGTAAGATGGTAGGATGCAATATATCTTCAACATGTGCCCTGCCAGATGGCAGAGTCCCCCACGTCTTTCCTCAGATCTCGGTTCAGGATGTTCTGGATTGGTTCTTGTGCTGACATTCCTCCATGCCATTGTCTTAGACCAGCATGCATCATTTCTCTAGATCTTCCTCTGCTGCTTCTAATCACAATATGTCCAGCGCCTCTGTTGTCATTGTATGACCATAAAACACAGTTTGTCTCTTTCTGACAGCTGTATGAATTGTTCTACTTCCATAAGCCTCTACCAGGCGGTTATTCAGTGTGTATTAAAGTTAAAATTGAAGAGTTTCTTTTCACAAAATGAGGCATATATTCTGTATGCCTCATTTTGTAAGACACTCTTCAATTGTAACTTTAATACATATTGAGTATATCATGCTCTATCTCTCTTTCCCTCTCTCTCTCTCTCTCTCTCTCTCTCTCTCTCTCTCTCTCTTTCTCTCTCTCTCTCTCTCTCTCTCTCTCTCTCTCTCTCTCTCTCTCTCTCTCTCTCTCTCTCTCTCTCTCTCTCTCTCTCTCTCTCTCTCTCTCTCTCTCTTTCTCTCACTCTCTCTTTCTCTCTGGACTAGTGAGTTTGTTATTGTGAGTGAGTTTATATGTATGCGAGGGAGTGTGTATTTGTGTGTTATTGAGTGGGTGTATAACTGAGAGTTTGTGTAAATTATGTAAGTATATGTGCAGGTATGTATGTATGTGTTTATGCACGTGTAATGTGTGTCAGCCTGCTTGTCTGTCTCATAATATGGTAATATGCATTGCTCATGCTTACAACATTCATTTGACAATGTTTTTTTCCTATGTAAGTGTAAAATGCATAATAGATAACTGATAAACAAAAGATGAGTGATTGGAAGGGCCAAATGTAAGACGGGCCTACATGCCCAATTTGTGACCCTTTGAAAATAAAGTTTTGCATTTGTTCTCTCTCTCTCTCTCTCACTTTCACTCTCTCTTCCAGGCTCTCACACTCTCTCTCTCTCTCTCTCTCTCTCTCTCTCTCTCTCTCTCTCTCTCTCTCTCTCTCTCTCTCTCTCTCTCTCTCTCTCTCTCTCTCTCTCTCTCTCTCTCTCTCTCTCTCACTCTCTCTCTCACCCTTTTGTGTTTTTTGATCTCCAGTACCCCCACGGATTGACAGACAGGGGATTAACAGTCAACCAAAGGTGATTGTCAACAACACTGCGGTCATCTCCTGTCCAGCAGGGGGCGTGCCTGCAGCTGACATCCAGTGGTATAAAGATGGCCAGCTGGCGGACTTAAGACCTGGTGTCCTGGAGACCAGGCTGGGTGGGACAGAGTTGGTGGTTTACAGTGCACAGGTGCTTGATTCAGGCAGATACAGGTGTGTGGCCTCCAATCCTGCTGGGGAAGACAGCCTTAGTGTCCAGTTGAGTGTTCAAGGTACAGTACTTCTTCTTCCTCCTTTCTCTTTTCCTCTTCCTCTTCAGCTTTTTCTTCTTCTTCCTCCTACTCTTCTTCATATTCTTCTTCTTTTTCTCCTCCTCCTTTTTCACCTCCACTCTTCTTCTTTTTCCTCCTCACCCTCTTCTTCCTCCTCACATTTTTCTTCTTTATCTCCTCTTCTTTCCGGAGAAGACAGCCTCATTATCCAGTTGAGTGTTCAAGGTATTCTCCCTCTTCTTCTTCCTCCTCTTCTTCTTCCTCCTTTTTCTTTTCTTCTTCCTCTTCTTCTTCTTCTTCCCATTCTTCCTCCTCTTAATATTCTTTTTCTCCTCCTCCTCCTTTTTCACCGCCACTCTTCTTTTTCTTATTCTTCCTTCTATTCTTCTTCTTCCTTCTGGTATTGCACTTCTTTTTCTCGTCCTCCTTTTTCATCTTCTTTTTCTTTTGCTTCTTCTTCTTCTGCTTCTTCTTTTTTGTCTTCATCTCCTCCTATCATAGGTTCATTGTCAGTCTCCATCATTTAGTTTGTAGTTGCAGTTTTGTTTCCCAGATCCCAGTAGACATTTACCAGAGCTGTGGAATCTGTGCTCCATGCAGCACATTTGACAGTAGGGCTATTCCTATTTTTTAAAAAAAATATTAAGTTGCATGTCCTTCACAGGACATAGCAGTCAACCCCAGCATTTTCACTGTTTGTGAATCCTGGGCAAATTTTATGTTCAGTAGTTTGCTATTCCTTTCTGAACGACCGGCTCCTATACCTTTTTCGAAAAAAACCAGCACCGCTGTGTTTTGAACCGGGGTATGCTCACAAACCGCGTTCGCAAGCCTTTAGTCACAGAGACCAATTACCTAAAATACTCAAAAGCAAGGTGGTGACATAGAGCGGAGGTTATGATGACCACATCCGGCTCATGTAGATCTGTTTTGATTCACAACATGACAGAAAAGACAACAAATGCTCAGGTACTGAGAGTGGCAGGTGTTACAAGACCACTCACCACAAACACAAGGACAAGACAAAGGGAAATGGAGAGTCATGATGTCTGTTCCAGACCAGGTGCCTGTAGAAGAAACAGAACATTTAGTTTTACAAATGAAAGTTGAGTTGAGTCATGAACTGATATCACAGCACTAGGGACATTTCCATATATTTAAACACACAAGCCACAAACAATATGTGCACGATTTATTGCCTGCCATATTTCACTGCATCTCATCAGGTACATATTGCAGAGTTATATATAAGTGAATAAATGAATAATACTTAAGATTAAACAATCAAAATACATAGTCACAGGTATTGTTATTCTTTAAGAAACTGTAATCTAGACACCTGCAATGTGATTTTGCATTTCAGCTTCAGTAATCCACCCAGTCGCTTCACAGATGATTGTGGGAGGCCACGTTTCAGAGATTCAAAACAATGTATTCACTTAGTGAAATTAAGCACAGATGCCATAAATATTTTGCACGATTTATTGCCTGGCATATTTAACCGCATTTCGTCAGTATTTAAAAATTAGAAGTCAAACGGAAAGCTGTTACAGCACTATGACATTTTTTTAAGTCAAACAAAATGAAACACAGCAGCAAACAGAATGTTTTACTGTAACAAGAAATCAATACTGATGCCTGGATAAAACCCATGGAGGACAACTAAAACAGTTACTTTTAAATTACAAACCATGGGAAGTTTAACCCGTTCAACAAATGCCTGGAGAAGTTGGATGTGTCGGCCGAAAGGTGCATACATCACAGCTGTGCTGTAAACAGGCAATTACATCCAAAACAGCATTCTGAAGAAGAAGAAGAAGAAAAAATTACAAACATTCATTAAATGGTTGCACGGAATAGGAGGACTAAATAGGTATGACAAAGTCACAAATGTGAAGCTCATTAAGAGTATAAATATGAATAAAGTAGGGGGCTAGACACAACACGGGATAGGTTAGACATTGAGAAAACCTGAGAAAAGCTCATTAAGAGTATAAGAGGGAATCAAGATTAGATGGCAAGACACAACATAGGATAGGTTAGACATTGAGAAAACCTGAGAAAAGCATAATTAGAAAGTCCTTCATCTGGAACCCATAAGGCAAACAAACTAGCGGGAGACCTGAAACATACAGAGACAAGAATTAGAAACAGATAAGTAATATGTGGAGGACATAACTAGGCTACCAACTGACAGTATACCACAACAAGCATTGATGTGCCAGCCAAATGGAACCATAAGAAAAGGCCGACCAGGTTGGTGATGAACAGAGGGAATTACAGAGTCCATGGGAATCTCGATACATGAAGCCCATAAATGGGCACTCCCGCTGTTTATGCTTCACTTCTACCCCCCCCCCCCCCCCAGAGGAACAAGATGAGATGAGATGGACAGAATTGCAGTAGATAACAAAATATAGAGGGAGTTGGTCAAGGATTTATACCTGTTGGGGAATAAAGAGCTGAAGAAGGAAAGATTGTCTGCATTTATAGACCTTTGCATGGATGAATTATAAATGTCTTTAGTCTATCCCTTCCTCTTTTTACCCAGTTTTTCGCTCTCCAGAACTCTGTTTGGTCTGTCTTCATGCCATACTGTGTGACCAGTTCATGTGTCACATAGAACTGATTCAGTGTCACACAAGAAGTAGATTAACTCAGACATGGTACACAAACAAATGATCAAGTATTGTAATGTACATTTCCATTCACTGAACATTGAAGTTACGGAAGAGACCATGAAACAAAACAAATAACATGAAGACCCTAGCATGGCGATATATCCTCCTTCTGAATAAATGGGAGGTCACATTTGGCGATATATTCAATCAATCAATCATGTGCCTTGCCGGAAAGCGTCGGCGGTCATGACTCGCCATTTCACTCGAACACCAGTGTCGTGGATCAGCTCAGTGTTCCTGTCTCGTCCATGCCATGTGGCCAAGCCATCCAGGTATTTTCCTCTCGGTCTTCCTCTTGGTCTGTTTCCTTCGATCTTGCCAGTTGTCACTAAGTTCTCCAATCCATTTCTTTTCATAACATGTCCAAAATATTTTGACTGTCTACGTCTAATTTCTCTAATCAATTGACGATTTTCATTTGTCTCCTGTAGTACTTGGTCATTGGTTTTTCTATCTGTTCATGGTATTCTTTGCATTTTCCTCAGAAACCACATTTATGCAACCATCAGATGTTTTTCAGCTTGACTGCACATTGTCCAAGTTTCACATCCATACAAAAGAACAGGCTCTATGTATCCCCTCAACACTCTTTTTCTCGTTTCAATTGACACCTTTTTATTGGTCAAAATGTTTTTCATCTTGCTAAAGGCTACTTTTGCCATGGCAATTCTTGTTCTAATCTCTTCAAAGCATCGCTCTTCAGATGTTATGACTGTTCCGAGATAGTTGTACCGATTCACTTGTTGAAGAATATTCCCATTTACTTGCATATTACATTGTGGTACTTCGTTCTTCCTAGTGACGACCATAACCTGTGTCTTCTTACAATTTAATTCCAACCCAGCTGCTCACTGTGTACAACAACCGCGTCTACTAATTGTTGTAGATCTTGTGCATTGTCTGTAATCAGACAAAGAGGTGATTATTATCAGCACTAAATCAGTTAAGTTCAGAGGAAATTATAAGATCCGATCTTTTCCCCTCAGTTCCACCCACCATACCTCAAGAAGGCCTTATCACTAATCCCAAAGTGATTGAAAACGACACAGCAGTTCTGGACTGTCCAGCAGATGGTGTACCAGAACCAACAGTCCTGTGGTTTGTGAATGGAGTTCCACTGGACCCCGAAAGCCAGCCAGGTGTAACGGTCAGTGAGTCTGGGCAGAGGCTGGTCATCAGCTCAACAAAAGTCTCTGATGCTGGCGTGTATACCTGTATTGTAGCCAATGAAGCTGGTGAAGCGGAGCAAGTTTATGAGCTTGACGTCTGGGGTAAAGGCTGTAGATATGTGTAGTCTAATGCAAGTCTAAGTGTAGTCTAAGTGTGGTCTATGTGTAGTCTAATGCAAGTTTAAGTGTGGTCTATGTGTAGTCTAATGCAAGTCTAAATGTAGTCTAAGTGTGGTCTAAGTGTAGTCCAATGCAAGTCTAAGTGTAGTCCAATGCAAGTCTAAGTGTAGTCTAAGTGTAGTCTTAGTGTGGTCTAAGTGTAGTCTTAGTGTGGTCTAAGTGTAGTCTTAGTGTGGTCTAAGTGTAGTCTAATGCAAGTCTAAGTGTAGTCTTAGTGTGGTCTAAGTGTAGTCTAATGCAAGTCTAAGTGTAGTCTTAGTGTGGTCTAAGTGTAGTCTTAGTGTGGTCTAAGTGTAGTCTAATGCAAGTCTAAGTGTAGTCTTAGTGTGGTCTAAGTGTAGTCTAATGCAAGTCTAAGTTTTGTCTAAGTGTAGTCTAATGCAAGTCTAAGTGTAGTCTAATGCAAGTCAAAGTGTAGTCTATGTGTGGTCTAAGTGTAATCTAATGCAAGTCTAAGTTTTGTCTAAGTGTAGTCTAATGCAAGTCTTAAGTGTAGACTAATGCAAGTCTAAGTGTAGTCTAAGTATAGTCTAATGCAAGTCTAAGTGTAGTCTAATGCAAGTCTAAGTGTAGTCTAATGCAAGTCTAAGTGTAGTCTAATGCAAATCTAAGTGTAGTCTAATGCAAGTCTAAGTGTAGTCTAATTTCAAGTCTAAGTGTAGTCTAATGCAAGTCTAAGTGTAGTCTAATGCAAGTCTAAGTGTAGTCTAAGTGTAGTCTAATGCAAGTCTAAGTGTAGTCTAATGCAAGTCTAAGTGTAGTCTAATGCAAGTCTAAGTGTAATCTAATGCAAGTCTAAGTGTAGTCTAATGCAAGTCTAAGTGTAGTCTAATGCAAGTCTAAGTGTAGTCTAAGTATAAGTCTAAGTGTAGTCTAATGCAAGTCTAAGTGTAGTCTAATGCAAGTCTAAGTGTGGTCTAATGCAAGTCTAAGTGTAGTCTAATGCAAGTCTAAGGTAGTCTAATGCAAGTCTAAGTGTGGTCTAATGCAAGTCTAAGTGTGGTCTAATGCAAGTCTAAGTGTGGTCTAATGCAAGTCTAAGGTAGTCTAATGCAAGTCTAAGTGTGGTCTAAGTGTAGTCTAATGCAAGTCTAAGTGTGGTCTAATGCAAGTCTAAGTGTAGTCTAATGCAAGTCTAAGTATAGTCTAATGCAAGTCTAAGTGTAGTCTAATGCAAGTCTAAGTGTAATCTAATGCAAGTCTAAGTGTAGTCTAATGCAAGTCTAAGGTAGTCTAATGCAAGTCTAAGTGTAGTCTAATGCAAGTCTAAGTGTAGTCTAATGCAAGTCTAAGTGTAGTCTAATGCAAATCTAAGGGTAGTCTAATGCAAGTCTAATGGTAGTCTAATGCAAGTGAAGTGTAGTCTAATGCAAGTCTAAGTGTAGTCTAATGCAAGTCTAAGTGTAGTCTAATGCAAGTCTAAGTGTAGTCTAATGCAAGTCTAAGGGTAGTCTAATGCAAGTCTAAGTGTAGTCTAATGCAAGTCTAAGTGTAGTCTAATGCAAGTCTAAGGGTAGTCTAATGCAAGTCTAAGGGTAGTCTAATGCATGTCTAAGGGTAGTCTAATGCATGTCTAAGTGTAGTCTAATGCAAGTCTAAGAGTAGTCTAATGCAAGTCTAAGTGTAGTCTAATGCAAGTCTAAGTGTAGTCTAATGCAAGTCTAAGGGTAGTCTAATGCAAGTCTAAGTGTAGTCTAATGCAAGTCTAAGTGTAGTCTAATGCAAGTCTAAGGGTAGTCTAAGTGTGGTCTAAGTGTAATCTAATGCAAGTCTAAGTGTGTCAAAGTCAAGTCTTAGTCAGATATGACTGAGCTTCTGTATAACAGTAGACGGTTCTACCTGCTTTCTGTTAGCATTGGGTAGTATTCTCTAAATCTGACACCCTACATTGTGCCAACGGCTTTGGAAGGGTACAAGCTTTAACCCTGGTGTGAGGAAATGCAACCTAAAGACTATATGTCATGGCAGGACAGATCAGGCCCTAAGCCTTGGTCAGCAGCTGGTCTAGGATGGAAGCTCTGACAGATGGACAGTTAGAGCATCGCTTTGCTGATCAAGCAGCTTCTGCAGATGGTTTTGTTCAAGACGTATTGGTGTCACCTTTCCTCTGGAGTACACGAGGCAGGCCAAGAAAGAGATCATGATGCATGGGCAACACATGATCTCCAAATTCAGCCCAGGCTTTGTGATAAGGAGAGGTATGACTCCATTTTACACACTATTGTCTATCAAGACGGCAAGGTGCCAATCAATGCAAGCTAAAGTTTATGTACATTTCAATTCTTTCTGGGCATTTGGTTAGTATCTGTAGACAATGACACATTCGTAATATGCGGAGGAAATATTGCAGACCTGGGCCTAGTCTCAGACTTCTTGTATCAAAGTAGAGTCAAGTAGCCTTTTACATGACTTGAGGTACATTGCAAACAGGATGCTAGACCTGTATTTGTATAGACAAACATCGGCACTCGGCGGGTGATGTGGTAAGTATCATGCTGGCTGCATTTACTTCCCAAGACATTTCAAGGTACCATTTTATGCTGGTTTGACCTGGGAGTCCAGCACAGTTTTTAAGGATCCACCTTGAATGTGGATTCAAACCCATGAGCATCAGGGCAGGCTGGCAAGCATGTAACCTCTACTCTACCACAGCTCCCCAATTTGTATGTGCTATGCTAAACCATGACCTTGGTGCATCTTACTATGCCTTTTTTTTTAAAACAGATGTGAAGCTCTTGCACACCCCCTTGTTTACTGGGCTTGGAGAGGAGATCTCTACAGCACACTTCCTGTGCTGATGGTTCCTTAGTACCGGGTCAGAAGAAATCTCAAAATCAGTCCCGTTCCAATAAGTGCAAACCTGTTTTTTTTTTCATTGTATGTGGCTTGTTCTTCTGTATATAAGCAAATGATGGACAATGAGCAATGAAATGATGAGGAATCTCGAGATTTTTAAACACAGAAGCCGTAAACAATATGTTGCACGATTTATTGCCTGGCATATTTTGCTGTATCTTGTCAGGTGCATGCTGCCGAGTTAAATGTCATGTGAAGTGAATTATACTTCTGCTGAAACATTTAAAACAAAGTCACAGATATTTTTAGAATGTAGAGCATGTATTATTTAAATCCACCAAGGGAATACATTGTTTTGAGGAATCTGGAGATTTAAAGATTGAGCACAACCCACTACTAGCACATCAGATTGGAAGCACTAGACTCGAGTTTCGCTCTCGTTTGAGCTTGTCAGTAGTGCATATCCCTGACCGGACCCGGTATCAATCTCCGGATCACTGGCAGGTGTGTAACCACTTTACTATGCAGCTCACGCTAGACGCGACCAAATTATCACTCTAGAATATCACAACATCACCCATCGTAAGCTATATCTCAAAATTTGCCTGATCGCTGCGACTGACATCCGTCAATCGATGTGACCCTGAATGATCAGGTCTTTTCAATCTGGCAAGGCACACCAGGCGCCTACAGTCCAGCGAGCAATGACAAGAGTACATGCATGAAATTGAATCTCGAGTCTAGTGCTTCCAGTCAGACGTGGAAAAGACACAAGATTCGTACCGAACCACAATCAGCGTTGCCAGCAGTGGGTTGTGCTCAATCTTCAAACCTCAAATCCTGACACAACCAAATAAATACAATTGATCATTGAACTATGAACTTGCCAAGAAATTACAAACAGCTAAAAAACGCTGGGGTTGACTGTGACGTCCTGTAAAGGATATGCAACAAACTGGCATGTTACATTGAACCTGTTGTGCTGTACGGCCATGAATCTTGGAATGTGAATACATATATTGGGCAGAGCTTGCAGGTTATTGGGGTCATGTTATGTGGTAGAGGGACTTGAGTCTTCCATTGACCCCAAGAGTTATGCTGTCAGTAGCATAGATACTTGTCTTACAGGATAAGGCATAATGACCAGATGAAAAGCTGGCCTCCCATTCATCATCATCAATTCCCTTGCCGACTGGCATGGGTGATCATGCTTCTCCACATCTTGCGATCTCCAACAACCTCCCATTACCATGTCTATTCAAAATTAAGACCTCCCTCAAAATTAAGCCCTAGTACGATTTTTCAGGATGCTTTTAATATAAGCCCTACCCCAAAATAAACCCTTGTTAAGATCATCAGCAAGAATGAGAGACTTGTGTTACAAAGCACTACAAGCAGGCTTCATGGATGAGAAATGCTCATTTAAGGAAAGCTTTATTACTGGATATGAGAGACTGGGGCCAATGGTTCTACAGGAAATTGAGTTGCAAGAAATTCAGACCATAATTCAGGATTTGAAGAGTTATGACAATGTTCCAGAAGAAGATGACAAGAATATATTTGAATTGATGTAGAATTTTACACATGAATAAATGTAGACTTTTTTAAATCTGAAAAATAAAAAAAATAAGACATCCCCCGAAAATAAGCCTGAGTGCATTTTCTGAAGCAAAAATTAATACAAGACCTGGTCTTATTTTTGGAGAAATGCGAAAGATAAGCATTAATGAAGGTCTTTTGTAAATTGTTCATTCAGCAACATTGACCATGAAGTTTATGTTGACCAAACCAATCTTGCCTACAGTTCCTCCAGTAATAGATGATGCTGCAGTGGAGTTGAATCCTCGTGTTATCAAAGGCCATGTTGCCATCATCAACTGCCCAGTTTCTGGCATCCCTTTCCCAAACATCACATGGACACGAGATGGTGTCAAAATTGAGCCGAGTCCTCGCATTCAGATGATCAGTAATGGACTGCAGTTGCGTATAATTGACGCTGTGGAGTCTGATGCAGCTTCGTATTCTTGCATTGCTGCAAACCCTGCTGGAACAGACAAGGCTGACTTTGATCTGGTAGTCCTAGGTAGGTGGTCTGAGAGTAACTGTTGCTCTGAATCTTTGTATAATAACATGCTTGTGTTCGTTGACTTGGGCTCCAACGTGAAGTCCTGTATGTCGGATGAAGACATCCTGTTGTCCAGCATCAGTGTGATGTCATACATGACCTGAGGTTTGCGTGAGTATCTGTTGTCCCATGTCTGGCTTATTGGTGTGCAGACTGGTGGTTCCTCGCTGTACAGACAGACACTCTCCGACTTCGGAGGAATCAGCGATCCTACTGACTTTAGCCAGGACCCCAAACGGACCTGTTGCCCAGGACGCTCGACGAGGACACATCAATAGGTCTTAGCCAGTATATAACCCGGCCCTGGTGCCTTGGAAACACCTTTGCGTCCCGTATAATAGCATAACCCTGGACATTGAAAGCTCATGGAAGCTGCTGCCTATAGGCATGTGATCTGATAGACCTTCAAAAGTACTGGGGCTTTGCATTATGAGCCAATGTAGCTCTACCATCCAGGTCATTCAGGTGCATATGGAAATGACAGCTGATTGGCTGGCATCTATGGCACCTCCAGGGGAAGTACCATGGTTCAGCAAGGCAGACAGAAGCATCATCATCATTATCTTCCAGTTTTTGCCATCAAGCTTTATTGGGAGGAGCAGTTGATGTTCAAGCACTGGATAGTGTCATTCTGTGTGATTGTAAAATGTCTGGTGTCATCAATCCATTTTTTTCTCAGGTGTCCTCTTGCTCGTGTATCAGATCTTTCTTAATGTAGTACCAGTGCTGATGGTTGATAGCACTGCATTCTAACGAGATGGCCAAACCATTTGATCTTCTGCCTTCAGTATGTGGCGCAAGGTATCGATGCCACTTTCTGTCTGATAATATGATTTCTGACTGAGTCTTGGATATTTAAGTCGGCAGCTCTTCTCAAGCATCTCCTCTTGCTGGCAGACAGAATAATTTGGATAAATGATTGCCTGTTGCGTGAGGAAAGAAAATGATGATCAGTTGTGACTGCAACTCATGGAATCATAGACATATATCAGCATATATTATTTTATTCTACATTGTAAATGCATTACTATATGCTTGAACTTTTATATGAGAAATTCTTTTAATGAACTATTTCTAGGGTCCCAGATGAGTTTGCCTTATCAAGTCTGGATTTTATTGTTTTCCTCTGACAAGTATAATTTTGTGTGTAGCATATTCAGTTTTTTTTTCACTGCCTCCATCCATTGATGAGTCTAACGTTATGTGTGACATACTAATAGCTTTTGTATGTGTCTTCTTCTCTAGTGCCTCCATCCATTGATGAGTCAAATGTTGTGTATGATCGAAAGGTGAACAACGGCAGGAGAGTAGAGCTGGAGTGTCCCGTCCATGGTATCCCGACTCCCTCGGTACAGTGGATGGTTAATGCACAGCCGGTAGAAAACTTTAACCATATACGGTGGGTTGTGGTTAGTTAGTTAGTCAGTCATTCAGTCAACAGATCAGCCTCATTACACATACATCTATCAGTCCATTAGTGTTCAGATTCCCTCCTCAATATCTTCATCGTGCAGTGGCTCATGACACCAGTTCTGGGTTGATTTACTGTTCTTCTTTGGCTCACTGCATGGTGTTATTGTCTAGCTTCACCCTGTTCGGCTGTATGTTTTTGCAGTCTGGTCAACGTTGTAGAGTCACATCCATCGCTTAAGTCATTTACTTGCTCTGCCTCCCTGAGGGTGTTGAGGACGTCAACCTAGTCCATTGCTCATCCACTTCCCACAACAGCCAAGCCCACAATCCTATCTGCTGATTTCTTTTTACACCTGCATTCCCTGGCACAAAAATGACCCAGATATTAGTCTGTCTAGATCTCCACAGTCTCAAGTGGTGGGGCCTATCTCGATCTTCCATAGCATTCTCAAGGAGTCACTGAGAAAACATGCATGGGTGAATGTTTGTGTCTCCTGCCACGCTGCTGCCTTTGTTACTGCCACAACTTCCATGATAGTCACAGCAAAAGCTCCGCTGTCTTCCTTAACAGTTCTCCCTCCAACCTGGGCTGTCAAAACTCTTGAGCTCCACATGTGCTGCACAACAGACCCATCTGTGCAGATGATGATATCACCCTAGGAAGAATATTCACAAAACAGTGCCTGTTCTTCTACCTTAACAACCATTGAGTTTTGTTGTCTGCACTCTCCTATATTTTGGGTTATGTGTATATTGACATAATTATGTAATAACATCATGGAGCTGTGATTGATTGTAGTTACCTGCTTCTTTTCACAGCATATTTACAAATTGTGGTCCAGGTGAAATTCCCCAAAAATATCAACTGCTGAGGAACACTCGAGGCCATTAAGTACATTGAAAAATAAATTCAGTTATCGATTTAAACTTATAATGAGGATGGGCATGTTAGCATAGTTGATAGTGAAATGTGCTGGCAGTTCAGTTTCATGAGCTCGGTTAGATGTGGGTTTGAGTCAGATATGGGTTTGAATATATATATTCCTGTGAGGTCTGAGTCAGATGTGGGTTTGAATATATATATTCCTGTGAGGTCTGAGTCAGATGTGGGTTTGAATATATATATTCCTGTGAGGTCTGAGTCAGATATGGGTTTGAATATATATATTCCTGTGAGGTCTGAGTCAGATATGGGTTTGAATATATATATTCCTGTGAGGTCTGAGTCAGATGTGGGTTTGAATATATATATTCCTGTGAGGTCTGAGTCAGATGTGGGTTTGAATATATATATTCCTGTGAGGTCTGAGTCAGATGTGGGTTTGAATATATATATTCCTGTGAGGTCTGAGTCAGATGTGGGTTTGAATATATATATTCCTGTGAGGTCTGAGTCAGATGTGGGTTTGAATATATATATTCCTGTGAGGTCTGAGTCAGATATGGGTTTGAATATATATATTCTTGTGAGGTCTGAGTCAGATGTGGGTTTGAATATATATATTCCTGTGAGGTCTGAGTCAGATGTGACTGAGCTACCGCGTGACAGTAGATGGAACTACTTGCTTTCTGTTAGTGCTGAATGTTGGGTGTGCCAACGGCTTCAGTTGGAGGAGTGGAATTGGGAGGGTACAAGCTTTATCTTTGTGTGAGGGAAATGCGACCTAAATACTAAATGGTATGCTTGGGGGGACCAGGCTGTTAGCAGATACTGTAATAACTTCTTCTATGGAAAAACCCATAGGTTTTTAACCAGCCATAGGTAGAAAAAGAATGTGTGTTGCACTGATAAACAAGACATGTTGCATGTTCTTTGTGAAATGTTGCAATCAACACCAACTCCAGGTTCGTTTATTTGACAATGTTACTTCAATAGTTTGCCACCATCACGAGGGCTGGAAAAAAACAAAACCCTCGCACACATGAGAGAGAAAGAGATAAACAGACAGACATTTAAACAGAATTGCATATTACACATTTTCAATTACATTCTAGAAACCATGGACTATGTTGTCGATCTGATGTAGTTTATGTCATTGAAGATTTTAGTGAGCACATTTGCTAATGTTCATTCTTGCAATGTACAGTCTGCTCAGTGACAACCGCATCCTGGAAATCGACAGTGTCAACATTGGAGACACTGCTTTTTACACCTGCACTGCTGCTAACGAAGCGGGACAGTTGGAAAGGAACTTCAATCTTGAAGTGCTGAGTACGTATTCCTGTAGCTATTCTGTTTCTTTCAGTAGAATCAATAGAGTAAATGCAAATAATAAACACATATGGATGGGTAGAAAAGCAAATGAGGCAGATTAATGAATTAGATATTCAATTTTAGATATTTTAAATCTAAAGATTGATGAATTAGATATTCAATTTTAGATATTTGAAATCTGCAGAGTGATGAATTAAATATTCAATTTTAAATATTTGAAATCTGCAGATTGATTAATTAGATACTCCATTTTAGATATTTGACGTGCAGATTGATTAATTAGATATTCAGTTTTAGATATTTGAAATCTGGAGATTGATTAATTTGATATTTAATTTATTTTAGATATTAGACATGTGCAGATAGATTAATTAGATATTCAGTTTTAGATATTTGGGATCTGCAGATTTATTAATTAGATATTCAATTTTAGATATTTGAAATCTGCAGATCAATTAATTAGATATTCAACTTTAGATATTTTGGGCACGTTATAAGAAGAAGTCGGCTCTGTGGCAAAGGGGTTATGGATGCAATTCGTAATCTGGCATACTACCATTTAAAACACAGCTGCGGCACCGTGTTCATCTGCACCGTGTTCATCTGCACCATGATGTCACATGCTTAACACTCTTGACATCCTTAACGACATTGACAGTTTACAAGACAATGGCATGGTTATTGTAATTTCTATCACATTTTTAAGGTGTTTACTTGAAGCCCCCTCTTATGAAATCAAAGTTGAAAGTTAGGTGCATGTCCTTCAACAGGACATGCATCTAACTACTGGGTAATAGTAGTTTGCCATTGCATTTTGAACGGCTCACACCTCATATTGACATCAGTACAAAGTGATCTGCTTCCAAATCACCCTAGGCTGATTTCAAAACTTCAACAGTATATGTCAGGGGGGGGGGGGGGGATTGTGAAACTGTGTGTTACTAACCTCTAAGCTGAAGATGTGACATCAAATATCTGATTGGTTATACAATAGCATGAATTTTGTATAGAAGAACAGTTCAGGGAAAATTGATTATGTGTTCAGTTCTATTGTTTTTGTTTCTTTCATTCCAGTCCCACCGACCATTGGCCGAGACTCCCTCCAAACCAACATAGTTGCAATTCATAACCAGACAATCAGAATCTTGTGCCCCGCCTCAGGAATCCCTGAACCAGATATTGTGTGGACGAAGGAGGAGGTAGCTATAACTTGTTATCAGGTTTATTTATTTCATTTATCTGCTAATGACTATTGAAAAATAACTATGATAACAACTTGAAACCAGTTTATTTGTATACACACATTGTCTCTTTATTTCTCAACATAATTTCCACACATAGAACTGTGTGCTGTGTTTTCATTTACCTGCCATCCTACAGAACTGTGTCACTTACTTATTGACTTGTCCTCGTAACTTTTGCTACCCAGCTATGCACTGCTTTACAGGAAATCGCTAGGGGCTAAGTCCACTGAAAACCCACCTTGGCGGGAGACATTTCGCGAGTGATGCCGAAGTTGAATGTGAAGTGAAAACATGGTTTTGAAAACAGAGCACGTAGTTCTATGCAGCTGGTTTGGGAGGACTGATAAAACGATGGGATAAGTGCATCAATGTTGGTGGAAATTATGTTGAGAAATAAAGGGACAATGTATGTATAAAAATAAACTGGTGTCAGGTTGTTATAATAGTTAGTTATTTTTCTACAGCCATTTGTGACTTACTTATTAACTTACCCTCATAGTTTATTACATTGGGCTTCTAAAAATGCAAAACTACAACTCATGGCGGTAGCGAATGTGACTGATCAGACCAATTTGCACTGTAAATGTTTTTTCCCCATTGGATGTATGTGAACACATGGTCATTTCCACCATCACGCACCATCTGACATGCTCAGTGTGTGACCTGTCTGCAGTCATTTTCTCCTTGTCTTTATTCCATTTCTGATCTTTGCCCTCCATGCAACATTATCAGCTGCAACTTGCTCCCAAGGTGCAATATCAATGCTTGTATCAATCATGTTCCACTTACATACTTCAGTTTAGTTTAGTTTAGTCGATGCATCAACATCACGGCACACGGATGTAACCCATAAGTGCTCCGTTCTTCTTCTAACTCACGCCTGAGTCCTGAGAACCTCATCTCAGTGCACAAACTCTGTAGCACTGGCGAGGATCCTAAAATACTTTGAGTAGATTTTTAACTCGAAATTTTGCCTGGGCAGCGCTGTTAGGCTACTCTTTTTTGATTTCCAACTGCCAAGGGATTTTTTACATACGCAACAATACACACGGGCGTCCTATTTCACTACCCAGAGACTAGGGGAAATTTTATTACTAGAAGTCCACGTGAAAAAATCCCCGGTCCTCACCGGGGCTTGAACCCGGGACCTCCAGCACTCAAGGTGGACACCATACCTCGAGACCACTCATCCCCCATCCTCCCACTTACATACTTCTTTGTATCGTAGTAGAGGCTGATCCTGAGTTATTTTAACCATCTGTAACTCAACAAAAAAGATGTCCTTTGGTATTCTACCATATCCATACTCTGTTATTAATTCCTGCTAAATTAGAAGATGGGCTGAAAAACATCTAATGGCAGTGGAAATGTGATTTTTGAGGTAGTAAATGCAAAAAATACTAAGGGCAGACAGAAAAACCAATGAGCAAGTCTTACAAGAAGCAAATAAAAACCATGAACTGATTAGAGAAATTATACATAGACAGTCACAATATTTTGGACTTGTTATAAGAAGAAGTAAATTAGATAACGTTTGTGACAACTGGCAAGATTGTCGGGAAAAAGAACAAGAAGAAGGCTCTCATATATTTCCAGCTGTCCAGTCTAGATTTCCCATATTTGATGTTTAAGTTGAGGAGTGGCTGGCCGAGTGGCTAGAATGCTGGATTCTCCTTCAGGAGACCCAGGTTTGAATCCTCAGTAAGGTTTGGAGTTTTGTTTCTGTCGGGGGCCAAAAAAAAACAACTCCACCCTGCACAGTTCGCAGCGACTGCACTAGCCAGGCGACCTTAATTCCTCAGGCTCAAGACCCCCCCTCCCCATCCCTCTGCCAAACACCCCAAGGTACTATGTAGGCAGTTAATGGTAGTTATGACAGATGTTTAAGTGCACTTGCTTTTTGACATCTTATTACAATTTCTCTGTCCATTCTGCCATCCTCTGTGATCATGCTTTTTAGGTATTTAAATGATTTATTTCCAGGTGCCCTTGCTAGACTTTCCGTACCCCAGGCGTCGCTTGCTGGACGATGGCCAGACGCTAGAAATCAGCAGCATCACTTTGAGCGATGCTGGAAACTACAGCTGTAAAGCCTCCAATCCTGCTGGACTGGATGAGGTGGATTTCTCTGTTCAAGTCTTTGGTGAGGTTTCAATGTGACAATGTGATTGAATTAGAGAGGTTAACAGCAATTAACAAATGGGAAGTGTCAAATTTTATGTATATTCAACATTAGTATATAGTGCAAACGTCTGCACATGGCTATCACTACTGGGCGAGACTGCTCCTGTGGTGCATCCATTTATGCTGTCTCTCTGATTCTCTATGAATTGACAAAACATGATTTTCTAGGCATCTGTAAAGAAGGTAGTTTGCCATTTGTTTTCCTTCTATGCAGTGACCATACTGGTGGATGACCGTAGGCGTGGTCTCCAAAAAGAGAGCCTCTGCCATAAGGCTTATTGTCTCACCATAAGGGAAGTCATTATCTCCAAAATAGGGAGGCTGAATGGTCTCGAGGTTTTGTGTCCGCCTCGAGCGCTGGAGGTCCCGGGTTTAAGTCTCGGTGAGAACCGGAATTTTTTCATGTGGACTTCTAGTAAAACAAATGTCCCCTAGTCTCTGGGTAGTGAGATTGGACACTCATGTATATTGTTGCGCACGTAAAATATTCCTTGGCAGTTGGAAATTGATAAAGAGTAGCCTAACGGCACTGCCCGGGCAAAATTTTGAGTTAAAAATCCACCCAAAGATTTCAGGATCCTTACCGGTGCTACAGAGTTCATGCACAGAGCTGAGTTTCTCCAAACTCAGGCTTGAGTTAGAGTAGAACGGAGCACTTATGGGTTACACCTGTGTCCCATGATGTTGATCCGTCGGCCAAACTAAAGTAAACTAAACATTATCTCCAAAAAAGAGATCCTCTATCGGTGTGAAATTAGAGACCATCACCTACAACTATCTGTCGGCTGCTCTTCAACTTCATCCACCACCTTTAACCGTTATATGAGTATGCTGAAAGAGTTCCATAGCAGAAACCTGCTGTGAGGATCTGAGGACCATATCATTTTATAGGCCTGAGTGTGTGGTGGCTGGCCTTTCCCTCCTGTAGCTAGCGATGAGCGCTGACATCAAAGCCTTGTCTCACCATGTTGATGCCATTGTCAGTTTAAGATTGTAAATTCCACTGTGTGCGCCTCTAGTCTCATCTCATCTCATCACCTCATCTCATCATGTTCCTCTTGTACCTTGCGGTGTCAAGGTGAAGCATAAACAGCGGGATTGTGCCTGCTTATGGGCTTAATATATCGAGATTCCCATGGACTCTGTTTCCGCCCCCCTCCCTTTTTTTAGTTCTGATGCCATCATTTCTTATATTGTCTCTTCTTGATACATTGAGTAATCTTCTCAGGAAACTCATTTCCGTTGTTATTTATCTTTTCTATTTTTCTGTCATTTTCCAGGTTTGGCATTGGTAGCATAGAGTTGGTAGGAAGATTGTATTGTAGAGTGGTTTTTTTAATGTCTATTGATACGTGTTTGTTCTTTTATTGGTGCCATGTATCCAATGAGTTGGTTTGCTTTATTGCATCTATTTTCGATCTAGTCTTCTGATTTGCCATTTGATCATAAACTTCCTAAGCACTTGAAGCTCTTTACTTGTTTCAAAGGGTGTGCTGTTAGATGAATCTTTGTTGTTTCTTCTTCTTCAATTATAGTCATTACCTCTGTTATCTCTGTTTTACTGATGACAATTTTTGTGGACTTGTAATTCTGCTTCTGATTTTGCATTTTGTGCTTGCTCGTCCACAAAGATGAGTTCTGTTTAGGTGTAATTTGTTGTGAGCCTCTAATAACTAATTCTATTCCATGATTTTCTAATTACAGTGCCACCTACCATTGGCAAGCCAACTCCAGACAGACTGCATGTTATTCAAGGTCAGTCTATCTCCATGAGGTGTACAGTCACCGGAACTCCAGACCCCTCAGTTTTATGGCTTAAGGACGGTGCGGTCATCATTGAAGAAAATGGACACAAACAGGTCTGTTTGATAAACATTGTATACAGATATTTATGGATAGGATAAGTGGATGGAGGTGTTAGGCTTTACACACATGGTCATCAGTTTTAGTTGCCATGGTAGCACAGGGGACCTTGTTGCTTACCAACACAGCTATCTAGGTCAGTAATAGGTTTCTGTTTAGTGAGATCCTAGACTATTGAACTATATACAGAATTAATGCATATTGCTATCATATATTTTCAGTAATAGGTTTCTGTTTAGTGAGATCCTAGACTATTGAACTATATACAGAATTATGCATATTGCTATCATATATTTTCAGTAATAGGTTTCTGTTTAGTGAGATCCTAGACTATTGAACTATATACAGAATTAATGCATATTGCTATCATATATTTTCAGTAATAGGTTTCTGTTTAGTGAGATCCTAGACTATTGAACTATATACAGAATTAATGCATATTGCTATCATATATTTTCAGTAATAGGTTTCTGTTTAGTGAGATCCTAGACTATTGAACTATATACAGAATTAATGCATATTGCTATCATATATTTTCAGTAATAGGTTTCTGTTTAGTGAGATCCTAGACTATTGAACTATATACAGAATTAATGCATATTGCTATCATATATTTTCAGATATCCTATCTAGATTTCCCATACCATTGTGTATATATGGCTTTAACACCAGTTACTTAAATGTAATTTACAAATTAGTTTAGCTTCTTTATATGTATAAAATACCACTATAAATATGGTACATATGTGTGCGGGCACAAATAAATACGCATGCAAGCACACATGCATACACATACACACGAGTTAGTTGCATTGGCCTTTACTAAACAAATACTAAACACATAGAAAATGATATTGTTCGTATGTAGAGTACATTAACCACGTGGAAGTCTAAGATATGACAGGAAGTCCTTCTGTCTGCATAGCAATGACTGGAATGATCTATTCAATAAGATTTCAGTATATTTGAGCAAACGATCATTGTTTATTGAGTACAATATATGCAATGAGTTTTGTTTATTAACTCTCTGATTGCTAATAAGCAAATGCTCCATGATAACCAACTTTGATGTTTTATGAGCTGTCAACTGCACAGGAATTCCTGAAGATTAACTTCCTTTTCCACCCACGCGGGTATATATTCGGTTACTCGTTATGCTAATTGTATTTCCATCCTACCTACGTAAATTGCCTGGTACTCGCACCGGAATGGATAAATGCAGTTTCATTTGGTGTACGGAGACAATGATTCTTTCACAGATGAAGTAGGCTTCAAACATTATCTTGAGTTGTCTTCCTGATTGTACACATGTTGTTCTTCTAGATCCTGGATCAAGGTCGAACCTTGCAGATTCTTGATTCACACCCAGTGGATGGTGCCCGATACACATGCCATGCAGAAAACCAAGCTGGATTTGCAGAAAAATACTTTGACCTGGAGGTGTATGGTGAGTTGAGCTTTCCCAGTGAATATGAGCAGTAGCAGCATCAGAAGAATAGTATAATGTACAATATGTTGTTGTAGTTACAAGCTTCCATGAATTATGGAAATGTGATGACAGAAAATATAAGAATAACAGAGAGTGTTATGCAAAACAGAAGCTTGTTAAAGCCTTAATGGATAAGAACAGATAGAAAAACATGAGTCAGATATACGAAGCATGCGTATTTCCCTGGCAGCATACGGGTGTTCAACTCTCATTCAACATACCAGCTGAAATGCACATATGTACCTTTGGGGATGAACATTCGGCCTTGTTCAACCTGCTTCTGTAACATCAGTTATAATTGAGGTATATTTAGTTGTGAGTTTTGATATTCTTTCCTTTCTTTGCTTTCTTATGAGTTAATCCTAAACAGCACAGGTTACTCTCTCTCTCTCTCTCTCTCTCTCTCTCTCTCTCTCTCTCTCTCTCTCTCTCTCTCTCTCTCTCTCTCTCTCTCTCTCTCTCTCTCTCTCTCTCTCTCTCTCTCTCTCTCTCTCTCTGTCTCTGTGTGCGTGCATGCGTGTGTGATATGGTAGGCAGTAGGTCTAGGAAGGTAGCTCAGACAGAGCATTGCTTTTCTCTTACGACAGCTTCTGCAGCTTGTCTTGTTCCAGCCATATTGGTGTTACTTTTCCTCTGGAGTAAACTAGGCAGGCCCAGAGAGGGATCATGCTGCATGGGCAACACATGGTCTCTAAAATGAGTCCAGTTTTTGTGTTATGCATATAACTCATGTTATAAACTATCGTCTACCAAGACGACCAGGTGCCAGTCGTAGATATATAGGTCATTAATCTTATTCTTCCTGGCCAAAGATCAGATACTTGTTGAACAGTTCACGTTAGTTCCATGTCCTATACAGAACGTCACAGTCAACCCCAGCATTTTTGACTGATTACTAGGCAAGTTTATGTTCAGTAGTTTGCCATTGCTTTCTGAATGACCAGCACTCATAATGTTGTATGAAAACCAGCGAAAGGTAGTCTTGTTCCAAATTGCCTGCAGTTCTGGGTGCACTATTGCAAATTGCAATTGAAACCTCTATCACAGCACCAGTTCCTTTACCACAGTGCCAGTTTCTTTGCCACAAGGCCGGTTTTGAACAGAGCTCATACATTTAACTGATTATTTCTCCATATTAAAGGGTGTACATTTGACTGTTTGTGACTTTCAAAGTTTGTGTATTGAGTTGACCACATTCTTATCTTTGCAAAGATAACCATTAATCAGTCAGAAAATGCAGATCTGTCACCTTTCATTGCCTTCCACAGAACCAGCAAGAATTAATGGCTCTGGACGCAGAGTGGATGTTCCTGTCATTTTAAACGAGGAGGTTGTTCTCAACTGCCTTGCGGAGGGAGTACCCACACCCACAATCTCTTGGCTGAGAAAGAACTCTCCTATTCCTGCCTTTGGCATGCCAAACGTTCGTATTCAGGTATGTGTGTCAAGGATAACTTCATGGCTGAATGGATAAGCATGTTCATTCTTAAAAATCTATTGTGCTGATGCCTAGGTAGTGGGTTCAACCCCTACACCGGTCAGTTGGACTAACATATTGACTTGTTGTTCTTGACTTGGGGTTGTAAATTACAAGTACTTCTGAAAGTCTGAGTTATGGCGAGGGACACTGGTAACAGGGGAAGCTAATCCACGTGCAAACACACGTCCAGTGCTCTAGAAATACTAGCATGTGTAGGACTACGCTTGAGTTCAAAGTGAGCACACGAAAAAACAAAAAAAAAACCCCCACACACACTCACTCACACTCTTTGTCTCTCTCACTTTCACGTACACACACTCACACCCACTCAATCACACACTCACACACTCAATCATGCATTCACTCACACATTCATGTACACACTCACGCACACACACACACTAACAAGGAAAGATAACGCCCACCCACAGATAACATTAGGAGAGCCTCAGCACAGTGCACAAACTCTGTGAGAATATACATCTCCTTTGCTGGGTCAGAAAAGACAAAATAGGACTCTTTTATAAACCTTGAGGTCTACTGGGTATATGGTGCTGGTCCTATATTTGTGTAGACCAATGTGCATGTGACGGGTGATGTGACCAGCGTCACACCAGTCACCTTCCCTTCCCTGGACATGTCCCGGTGACTGTGTGCGGCACAGTCAACCTGGCACTCCAGATACATTTCCTGGTGTCAATCTGCCTCGGCGGGGATGCAAGCTCATGATCACCAGGCATGCAGGCAAGTGTTCCAGCCATTGCACTGCCTTTGATTGGTGCACATGAACAATACTGATAACTGATGGTCGAGACAGGAACATGATAACTGATAACATGAACAATAGCCAATGTCATGATGTATTGATTAATGCACATGAACAATAGCCAATCGCACATGACACATTGAATAGCACACATGAACAATAGCCAGTCACACGTGACATATTGAATGGTACTCATGAACAATAGCCAGTCACACATGACATATTGAATGGTGCATTTGTATGCGGTTTTTGTGAATGTGCAGTGTTTTAGTATGTTTGTGTTTTCTGTGTTTGTTGTAGTGAATGTGTAGTGTTTATGTATGTATATATTTTCTGTGTGTTTGATGTAGCCAATGTATAGTATTTATGTATGTATGTATGTATGTGTTTTCTGTGTATTTGGTGTAGTGTCTCTGTATGGGCTGTGTGTCAGCTTATGATGTGTGTGTGTGTGTGCATTTGTGTTGTGTGTACAGTGTTTGTTTGTATTTGTGTATGTTCTTGTGGTATATGTGTGGTGTCTGTGGGCATGGTGTGTATGAGTTTTGCACGAGTTGTATGCTACATGTGTTTGTGGTGTCTGTGTGTAGTGTTCTTGTGTGCACATGTTTGGTATTGTGGTTATGTTTGTGTGTATGTGTGTGCTCATGTATTGTGTGGTGTATGTTCTTGTGTGCACATGTTTGGTATTGTGGTTATGTTTGTGTGTATGTGTGTGCTCGTGTTTTGTGTGGTGTATGTTCTTGTGTGCACATGTTTGGTACTGTGGTTATGTTTGTGTGTATGTGTGTGCTCATGTGTTTTGTGTGGTGTATGTGTGTAGTGTTCTTGTGTGCACATGTTTGGTACTGTGGTTATGTTTGTGTGTATGTGTGTGCTCATGTATTGTGTGGTGTGTATATGTCAACATGTTGTGTGTCAATGCAGTATCTGTATATATGTGTGTGTGTGTGTGTGTGCATGTTTTAAGTAATACATATGTACCTACATGCTTTCATACATATATTTGACTATCTGTTCTTCTGCCTGTGTACGTATGTGTTTATATGTTGCTATGTTGATAAACTTGGGCAGTCATGGTTCGCCATCTGAGATGATCACTAAAGTCATGGATCAGCTCTTGCGGTCGTGTCCCGATTATGTTGCCCAGCCCCCAGGTATCTCTCTCTCTCTGTCTGCCTTCACATTGCTCCAAGATTAGGCCTATGTTCTTGTACTGAATACTCATGTATTTATGTGTCTGCTTGCATGTACACTGTAAAACAAATAACCAATGTCCTTGATGTACTACAACCACCGTTCACCTTCAGGACAATGGCCGCCAGTTGGTCATCATGTCAGCCCAGCTGCTGGACTTCGGGGACTACTCCTGCCAGGCCAGCAACGCTGCAGGGGATGATAGGCTTCAGTTCAACGTGGCTATCATGGGTAAAGACAATATTATTTACTGCTTTTTTTTCACTCCTACTATACAATAAATTTGCTGGGAATAAAAGGCAATGAGAAAGGGGACTGGTCACCCCACCTCATATATCATGGACTATAATATGTGAAGGTCTAACAATTCACACTACAATGGGAAGGTTAACCCGGTCAACAAATGCCCGCAGAAGTCGGATGTGTCCGCCTAATGGCGCAAAAACGCAGCTCTGCTGTAAACAGGCACAATGCAATCACGTCCACACAAAAAAAAAAACTCCGGATGAACGCAGAAGAAGAAGAAGACACTCCAATGGCAGTATCTGCTATGAGAGTTCCTTTACTTTTCAATGCTTGTCTGTTGAGAATGGATCACCAAAATACGAGAAGTCGATTATGAGCTTTACTACAACACGATTGCAAGAAACAAAATGGACGTTGCAGCTAAAGCCTTCATCACAGAACAAACAAGCATAGACGGACACAACTACATGAAAATATTAAGGTTACTTACCTGAATCCTTGTTTGGTTGAATACGTCTTAAGCACTTAAAGCGATTGATGTGGATGAAATTAACTGAATGTGTGGTTCAAGCGGGTCAATGGACTAAAGGTCATTAATGTCAGAAGCTACGGAAGTGGCTTAGCCACTCGATGGGAGGGATGGGGAGACGCCCATGTAAAATGGGGATTAGCAGTGAACTATAGCCAGCTCTGTGGCGAAAGGCATCACGGATGCAGTTGGCACATTCGCATACCGCGATCGAAACACAGCTATGGGCACTTTATGTAAATGCAGGCCGCCCTGCGTTGGTTTCCATAAACTGGTATGAGTGCTGGTTTGCTCAGAAAGCAATGACATGCCACTAAACACAAATTTGCCAAGAAATCACAAACAGCAAAAGTAATGCTGGGATTGATTGCAACGTCCTGTAAAGAATATGCTGCCAATTTTTCTAGTGGGCTATACAACTGCGGTGATGGGAAGTGTGGGAGGGGGGGGGGGGGGGGGGGGGGGGTCGGAAGTTAACTGAAACTATATTGGACATTGAGGCCATGAGGGGAGAGTGAACCCAACTGGAAGATAAGACAGTTTTCCAATGTCTCACGATCACGTTTGTGAGATGCCCACAAACTGATTGCTGTCACCTGTATGTCGGCTACACCACAGTGGTCAGAACTGTTGAAGTCATTCTTGCCTGTTGAGACAGTGGTCCGGTTCTATCCCTGGCTAAGGCAGGATCCTTCCAACCAGCGTGGCTCTAGGGTCGACCCAGCTTCATATAAATAGACCAGATCATTCTCTGGGAAGGTGACATGACTGAGAACTGGTCACCCTACCTTATTTGTCACAACCTAGAATATGTGAAGATCTAATACAGTGGTTCTCAACTGGTGGGGAATTTTAGGGTTTCCAGGGGGGGGAATGAAGACCTTTTCAAGATGGCGTTAATACAAGAACCGATTACTTGATAGTGTTTTCCCTTCATACTTTACAGTTATGTACGTCTCATGCTTCTAAAACTCATTTTATAAAGTCAGTAGACCCACAAATCATGTTTTATGTGGATGTCTAGACTTGTTTTAGTATATGCTATTACATTTACCTTCCATTTTTACGTATACTGTGTAGGGGTGGGGGGATTTTTAGGTAGGAAATATGAAAGGGGGCGGGGGAATGACGTTCTGAAAATATGGTGAAGGGGGGCACGGCCAAATTTTTTTATAGAGTGGGGGGGGGGGGAGGGAATGACGTTCTGAATATATGGTGAAGGGGGGCACGGGCCAAAAAAGGTTGAGAACCACTGATCTGATACCTCAGAACTGTCGTATACAGTGAAAATATTTTAGAAGTTTAGAAGATATGAGAGGAATCACTACTGGGGGGTGTAACATCAATAACATTAGATATGCAGTTGATACAGTATTAAATGCAGACAATGAGCAGGACCTGTGACATTCAGTAGATCCGGTTGTTGCAAACAGTGAACCACTAAGGTTAGAATTAAATGGGAAGAAGACACAGATTAAGGTCATCTCTAAGAAGAAAGAAATACCACAATGTAATATAAGGATAAATGGGAATATTCTTCAACAAGTGAATTGGTACAACTACCTCGGGAACAGTCTTAACTTCTGATGGATGAGGCTTTGAAGAGATTAGAATAAGAATCGCTATGGCAAAGGTATCATTTTGCAAGATGAAAAAACATGTGGACTAATAAATAGTTTTTAATTGCAATGAGATAAAGAATTATGGATGTGAAACGTGGGCAATGTTCCTACAGTACCTGCAGAAACTTAGACTGAGCATTGTCTTTATATCTGTTCCTACAGTACCTCCAGAAACTCATATTGAATCTTGTCTTTATCTCTGTTCCTACAGTACCTCCAGAAACTCACATTTAATCTTGTCTTTATCTCTGTTCCTACAGTACCTCCAGAAAATCACATTTAATCTTGTTTTTATCTCTGTTCCTACAGTACCACCAGAAATAGAAAGTGGACCAACAGAAGTAGCTGAAATTGTGAATTCCCGAACTGTCCTACAGTGTGAGGCCAGCGGTCAGCCAACGCCCACAGTTACTTGGACCAAAAACGGAGACCCATTCCCATCAACAGGGCTCAGACATAGGATGTTGCCGTCAGGCTCGCTGGAGTTCATGATAGTGCGGCTGGAGGATGATGGTGTGTACCAGTGCCTTGTCTCCAACCCTGCAGGAAACGCTTCAAAGACTATAGAGTTTGTAGTTCAGAGTAAGTTTTGTCTTGTGCTCATATATTTATTGTACTATTATATTTGTTGTACTCATATTTATTGTATTCATACATTTGTTGTACTCATATATTAACATTAAAATATATATTGGGATATTAACAATCTGCCTTGTTTCTTGTATTACATCAATGAAATACTAACTCCACAATGAAGGTTGACCACTGTGATTGGAATATTAACACTTCGCCTTGTTTCTTGCATTATCAGTTCCAGCCAAAATCCTGAACAAGGGGCAAAGTGCCGTACGAGTATCTGAAGGGGAGCCGGTCATGCTGACCTGCAAGGTTCAAGGTTCTCCAGCGCCTACACTCTACTGGCTCAAGTACCGGCAGTACATTGAGAGTGATGCCCGTAAGTGTTTTAGTTGGTCAGTCAGTAGATCATCCTCATTGCATATCGAACGATTAGCCCATAAGGGCCCAGATTCTTTCCTCAGCATCTCCCTCAGCATGTAGCGATTGACGACACCAGTTCTGTGTAGGTTGACTGTTCTTCTTTGGCTTTCTGTGTGTTGCTGTAGTCTAGCTTTTGCTCGTTTGACTTGATGTTCTAGCAGTCAGGTCAACTTGCCAAGAAATCCCAAACAGCTAAAAGATGCTGAGGTTGACTGCAATGTCATGTAAAGGATATGTAGCTAACTAATAAGTCTGGTCAGAAGTCAGATGTGTCGGCCTAAGGGTGCAAATAAACTTGGCACAATGCAGTTAATCTGAAATATCACTCTGGATGAACGCAGACGAAGAAGAAGAAAATGTCTAGTCGAAGTTGCAGAATCACATTCATCACTTGAGTCATTTACTCGTCTTTCCTCTGGAGTAAACTAAGCAGGTCAAGAGAGGGTTCATGCTGCATGGGCAACTCATGGTCTCTAAATTCTGCCCAGGATTTTTGTATAACTCACGATGAGAACTGGTTACTCGTATCAGAAAAATATAGTCCACAATCTGTGGGCATGTCATGAGAATAGGAAGTCTGGTGTATGTCATCACAACAGGAAGGCTGGAGGGGAGAGAGGCAAGGGAGAGACCAAGAGAGAAGATGCTCGACAGTTTGATATCATGGCATGGAGGAAAATCAGTATCAGAAATGATTGGCATTAGACAGACATGATCACCAACACCATATGGCATGGACTATAAGAAGATTGGCAGTACGTGAGACAGGAGGTTGTTGACTGACATGATCACCAATGTTACACAGGATAGACTATAAGAAGATTGACAGTACCCGAGACAGAAGGCTATGGACAGACATGATCACCATTTCCACACGTCATAGACTATATGAAGAAGAATATAAACTTATCCTTGGGAAATTATTTTACACCAAGAGGTCCCTTTACATGTAATGTTTATGTTTTTATGTATTTGATGACAGGGATAAGAGTGATGGAGAATGGATCCTTGTACATTGCCAGATCAAATCGCAGCGACTCTGCTGTCTACACTTGCCTGGCCCAGAATAATGCAGGCACAGACAGCAAGGACATTAGTCTGAGAGTACAAGGTAGGGTAGTTACCCTTCCTTTAGGCCTTTGTTGCTAGTTTATCTACAAGCATCCATCCAGCCATTTGCCTGTCTTTCTACCTATCTGTCTGCATGCTTGCCTGTCTTGTTCCCTGCCTGCCTGTTTCTCTATCTTTCCAGCCATTGGCCTGTCTTTATGCCTGTATATCTGTCTTCAGTGTGTTTATATGTCTGTCTGTCTTATTCCCTGTCTGGCTGTCTGTCTTTCTGTTTATCTATCAATCTTGTCATCAGTCTCTTTGTATATATGTCTGTCTTATACCCTGCCTGCCAGTCTGTCTTTCTGTTTATCTATCAGTCCATCTTCAGTCTGCTTACTTGTCTGTCTGTCTTATTTCTTGCCTACCTATCTGTCTATCTTTTGATCTTTCTGTCTGCTTGTCTGCCTACCAGCTCACCTGCTACCTCTTCACCTGCTTGTCTACTTCCCTACCTACATATTGATCTACCTACCTATCTGCATTCCAACTATCTTCTACTTTCCGGCCTGTCTGTCTACTTTCCTACAAAACTACTGATTTACCTACGTATCTACTTTCCTACCTGCCTAGCTGCATTCCAACTATCTACTTTCCTGCCTTCTATCTACTTTCCTGCATGTCTGTCTACTTTCCTACCCACCTACTGACCCACTATCTTCATACTTAATTTGCCAGTGTTGTGTCATCAATCACCAGTGTCACATTATTTGAGGCATGCCCATGTATATATCTCCATCAGAAGATGTCGAGGGTTGATACTTATTGTTCTAGTGGTTAGTTAACCTTCCTACTTACACATTTACTGACAATATAAAAACACTGACAATACAATAACAATGACAATACAATAACTCTGACAATACAATAACATTGACACTACAATAACACTTACAATACAATGATATTGACAATACATTAAGTAAACTATGATATTTATAATTGCTTTTATAGTTGACTTGTTAATTCCCTACAGAACCTCCTACAATCCACGTGGGACAGAAAGATTTCACCGTCCTTCAGAACCGAACAATTGTCCTTCCATGTCAAGCCAGTGGCCGACCAAAGCCAAAGATCCGCTGGGAGAAGGATGGGCAGGAGATAACACCATCCACAAACCGCAGGCTTTCCCAGGGAAGCAGAGTCCACTATATAACACTGCAGACTGGCGGACTGGCCATTCCTCACACCAGGTGACTGTGTTTTGACTCGTGCTAAGTAAAGCACACTTTTGTGACACATTTATACCTCATAGCTTCATTCTGTATGTCCCTTTGGCATCCAAGGATAACCCACATAGCTTCATTCTGTATGTCCCTTTGGCATCCCAGGATAACCCACATAGCTTCATTTTGTATGTCCCTTTGGCATCCCAGGATAACCTACATAGCTTCATTTTGTATGTCATTTTGGCATCCAAGGATAACCCACATAGCTTCATTCTGTATGTCCCTTTGGCATTCCAGGATAACCCACATGGCTTCATTCTGTATGTCCCTTTGGCATCCAAGGATAACCCACATGGCTTCATTCTGTATGTCCCTTTGGCATCCAAGGATAACCCACATGGCTTCATTCTATATGTCCCTTTGGCATCCAAGGATAACCTACATAGCTTCATTCTGTATATCCCTTCGGCATTCCAAGATAACCCACATAGCTTCATTCTGTATATCCCTTTGGCATCTCAAGATAACTTGCATAGTTTCATTCTTTATGTCCCTTTGGCATCCCAAGTTCTCCTGCATAGTTTCATTCTGCATTCCTACCTGACAGACTTTGAGACATATTGCATATATGGTAATGACACTTTATCACACTTTGAGACATATTGTATATATGGTAATGACACTTTATCACACTTTGAGACACATTGGATGTATGCTAATGACACTTTACCACACGTTGAGACATATTGGATGTATGGCAATAAAACGTTGCAACACTTTGAGACATATTGGATAAGGTAAGGACACCTCCACACCCTGAGCCGTATTGGGCATCCATGTGCTAGCCCCATGTGTTTATTGACCAGCCGGTACTTGGTGGCTGATGAGATCAGTATTATTTACTGCCATAACATTTTAATTTTCTGTAGTATCAGGTCTTAGTCACGTGTGACTGAGCTATTGTATGACAGTAGATGGCACTGCCTGCTTTCTGTTAGCGCCGAATGTTGGGTGTTAGTCAGATATGACTGAGCTACCGTATGATAGTAGTTGATACTACCTGCTTAGCGCCGAATGTTGGGTCTTAGTTAGATATGACTGAGCTACTGTATGACAGTAGATGATACTAACTGCTTTCTGTTAGCTATGAATGTCGGGTCTTAGTCAGATATGACTGAGCTACCATATGACAGTGGATGGTACTGCCTGCTTCCTGTTAGCACCAAATGTTGGGTCTTAGTCAGATATTACTGAGCTACCGTATGACAGTAGAATGTACTACCTGCTTTCCGTTACCACCGAATGTTGGGTCTTAGTCAGATATGAGTGAGCTACCATATGACAGTAGAATGTACTACCTGCTTTCTGTTAGCGTCGAATGTTGCGTCTTAGTCAGATATGACTGAGCTACTGTATGACAGTAGACGGTACTACCTGCTTTCTGTTAGTGCTTACCAAACCTGACACTCCACATTGTGCCAATGGCTTCGGATGGAGGAGCGTAATTGGGAAGATACAAGCCTTATCCTGGTGCAAGGAAATGCAACCTAAAGACAACATGTCATGGCAATGCAGACCAGGCCCTAAGCCTTGATTGGTAGCTGGTCTAGGATTGAAGTTCTGATAAGTGGACAGTTAGAGAATTGTTTTGCTGATCCGGCAGCTTCTACAGCTTGTCTTGTTCCAGATGTATTGCTGTTACCTTTCCTCTGGAGCAAACTAAGCAGGCTGAGAAAGGGATCATGCTGCATGGGCAACACGTGGTCTGTACAATTCAACCCAGGCTTTTTGCTTTGTTTGAAGCACAATGTAACAAACTATCATCTGTCAAAACGGCTAGGTGCCAGTATTCATTTCCTGTTAACCATTTTAGGAATGCTCAACCTTGGAGCCCAGATCAATGTTTTTTTAAATCTCTCTGGGGGTTCAAACACAAGATTACCAGGCCTGCAGGTAAGTGTGCTAGCTTCTGAGCAACCATCACTGCCTTTTATTCTAGTTGATTCTATTAACAATGAAGAATTTCTGTCAATCAGAGCTGAAGATGCTGGCAGTTATACCTGTGTAGCTGAAAACTCTGCCGGGGAGACCAGACAGAGACTGACCCTCACAGTACAAGGTTGGTGTGTTGTTTGTCGGAGTGTATTTAGTTGTTGATAATGCTATTTGTAATGGTTAGTAAGGAATTGCACTCTGGGGAAATGTATAGATGCAAAGCTGTTTACAAGGTGGCTTCAACTGAAATGCTAAAAGTATGATAGAAAAAAATGGGACAGTCATCTTTAAACTGTTCTTATAACATGACTGTGTTCATCTGCACCGTGATGTCAATGGCTTAACACTCTTGACATCCTTAACAACAATATTGACAGGATACAAGACAATGGCATGGCTATTGTAATTTCTTTCACACTTTTAAGGCTTTCATTTGAAGCCCCCCTAGTATGTTGACCTTTCTGGTAACATAGTCTCCATGGCATAGTGGTTATGCTATCTGTCTTGCACATCTAAGGTTGTGGGTTTGATTGCAGAATCTATCAGTTGGCTCAGAGCGCAATTTTCTCAGAGACTCCTAGGGATTGTCGCTTGAGATTCAGAGTTTGTGCTCTGTATGATACTTTCACTTATCACAACATCATAAAGGAGCAGCCATCATTTTTTAGCCACATTATGAGAAGATAAAAATTGAAACATGTTGTGACACTCGGAAAGATTTGTAGAAAGAGAGATAGAGGAAGACAGCGTGAGAAGATTCTTGACAGTCTTGTGTCATGGCAGGAAGGGAGTTAACATACAAATTGATCCATGCCATCAGAGATCATAATTTGTGGAGAGTCATGATTGCCCACGCCAGCAAGGCACTGGATGATTATGATGATGAGGATACTTTCAGCAGGTCGCTGTGCAACCATATGAGATAAAACCTGGCAATGAATGAATCTCCAAAAAACGAGAAGTAGATTGTGAGCTTTACAGAAACACGATTACAAGAAACAAATTAGACGTTGCGGCTAAGCCTTCGTCAGCACAAAACAAACAAACACAAACCAACACACACCTACATAGTTTAGTTTAGTTTAGTCAATGGATCAACATCACGGCACACGGGTGCAACCTATTAGTGCTCCGTTCTCCTCCTAACTCAAACCTGAGCCTGGAGAAACTCAGCTCAGTGCACGAACTCCGTTGCATCGGCGAGGGTCCTGAAATACTTTGGATAGATTTTTAACTCAAAATTTTGCCCGGGCAGCCCTTAGCCTACTCTTTTTCGATTTCCAACTGCCAAGGGATTTTTTACGTCCGCAACAATACACACGGGCATCCAATCTCACTACCCAGAGACCAGGGGAAATTTTATTACTAGAAGTCTACGTGAAAAAATCCCGATCCTCACCGGGGCTTAAACCCGGGACCTTCAGCACTCGAGGCAGACACCATACCTTGAGACCACGCAGGCCCCCCCCCCCCCTCCAACTACAACACATCTACATGAAGCACACTACATGGCAATATTAAGGGTACTTATCTGAATCTGTATCCTTGCTTGGAGCGACTGACGCATTAGGCGACTGTCAGTGGATGGTGCAATGAAGTTGAACACCCTGGCTTTAAACAACTTTGTCATTCTAGCTATAAAACTGCTTCCATGAACACACTAAAATTGGCCCCTCATACATTTCTTCTTCCTGGAGCCACTCTTGTCATCTAGCTCTAGCTGCCTTGAATGCAATGTCGAGAGTACTTCTGTACCTGTTGCAGGTGCCATAAAGAGAAAGAGGAGATTGTGAGTGAGTAAGAAAGTAAATTTTGTATTTTAGACTGAAATACAGTGTGTGAGGGAAGATGGTATGTGAGAGAGAAGACAGAGAGAGAGAGAGTTTGTGAGAGAGAAGAGACTTATGTGAGAGAAAGTGAAGATTGTATGTCAAAGAGAGAAGATGGTGTGTATGTGCTTGGGAGTGAGAGAGAGAGAGAGAAGATTGTGTGTAAGAGAGTGTAAAGATCATGCATGTATGTGAGAGAGAGACAATAATGTCTGTGTGTGAGAAAGGTGTGAGAGATAGAGAGATAAGACTGAGAAAAAGAGAATATTGTATGTGAAAGAGAGAAAATTGTGTGTGTATGTGTGCGTGCATGAGAAAGAGAGAAGATTATAAGTGTATGTGAGAAAGAGAGAATATTGTGTGTAAGAGAGTGTGAAGATTGTGAGAGAGAGAATTATGTCTTTGAGAGAAAAGTGTGTGAGAGAAAGAAGAATGAGAGAGAGAGAGAGAAACAATTATATGTGTATAAGAGAAAGATTGTGTGTGTCTGTAAGAGAGAGAGAGAGATTATTTCATTCCTGTTTCTGTGTTATTTTAATCATTATGCTGCTTTGTTTCAATGTCATTACTTGTTTGTTTCAATATTTTTGTTGTTGTTTATCAAACTGTGTTTTTGATCACCTCTCCAGTACCACCAACAATCGCTGCAGCAGACCATCAGTTTGTGGTGTCAGTGGGAGAGCAAATTTCTCTGCCTTGTGTGACCCTTGGCTCCCCTACTCCGAGTATTTCTTGGACACGAGACCGACGTCGCATCGACCAACGTGATCCAAAGTACATCATAGGCACCAATGGATCTCTGACCATTCAAAATATCAATGTAAAACTCCTCGTTAAACATATATTACTAATGTGATCACTTGCCAGCTTTACAACTAAGGGCGATTGCATTGATTCTACCATTTTATATAGAGTGTATTTTTAATGACTGGGGTTTTTGACAATATTGCCGTTCCAAGTTTTGTATTTATCTTTTATGATGCATGAGTTCACAGAGGGTAAATACAAAACTTGGAACAGCAATATTTTCTAAAACCCCACAATCATTAAAAATACACCCTGTGTGTCTTATCATGATTAATGTCGATCGTTACCGATTCAGGGACTTGTTTATTTTTTTTTAACTGACAAGAGCTCCAAGATCAATTCAGTCTAAAGTGGGTAACATAAGATATTTTGGGAAATAAAGTTGATCGGTTTGATATGAATCATTACACCCATCGAGTGCCAGTTTGTGAATAAAAACGTCTGGCTAGAATCTGATACCCAATATCCTTCATCATCATCATCAAGTGCTATGCCAGCTGGCCTAGGCTTTCATGTCTCTCCACAGATTTCGGTCTTTGGTGTTTGGATCAACTCTGCTGCTGTTATTCCTCCATGCCACAATTTCAATCCGTCCAGCATCATTTCTTTTGGTCGGCCTCTGCCTATCTTCCCCTTGATCTTTCCAGTCGTCACAATGTTCTCCAATGCCTCTCTTCTCATAATGGGATCAAAGAAAGCTGTTTGTCTCTTATTTTTGTAGCTAGCAATATGCCTCATGCAAAGGGGGTCCGGACGCAGTTTGTAATCCCACATACCTGCATTCGAAACACAGCTGCTGGCAATTTGGCAGCAGACCATCTTGCGTTGGTTTTTTACGAAATGGTATGAGTGCCGGTTGTTCAGAAAGCAATGGCAAACTTCTGAATGTAAACTTGCCAAGAGATCCATCCATCATGTGCCATGCCGGTAAGCATGGGCGGTCATGTTCTGCCTTCTCACTCGATCACCAGAGTCATGGATCAGCTCCGTGTTCCTGTCTCGACCATGCCACGTGGCCAAGCCATCCAGGTATTTATTTCTCGGTCTTCCTCTTGGTCTCTTCCCTTCAATCTTGCCAGTTGTCACCAAGTCCTCCAATTCAGTTCTTCTCATAACATGCCCAAACAATGTTTACGGTCTACGTCTAATGTCTCTAATCAGTTTACGATGTTCATTTGCTTCTTGAAGGACTTGTTCATTGGTTTTCTGTCTCCCGATTT
>JACEFZ010021583.1:35000-90936 GCA_014155875.1 Cepaea nemoralis | reverse complement strand
TCCCCAATGATTTTGATGAAAATGTGATATGAAAGAAATACCCTAGGTGATTCCTTATAAACTGTGTTTTTTTAAATGAAACCTTGTAGGTCATATAGGGGAAACGAAAAAGGGAAGTTCATTTTTAATGAAGATCTATAACAGAACATAGCTATAAGAGAAAAAATGGAGAATTGGACTCAAAGGGAGTAGAAAAAATTTCTTTGGGTTAAAGAGGGGGGGTTTAAGAGGGGTTTGGAGAAATAATTTTGGGGGTTAAGGTTTTAGTGGGGAAAAAAATAATTAAAAATAAGTAGGTTAGGGATTAAAAACTTTTCAAAAAAAAGTCTTCTTAAAAAAAGGGGGGAAATGAAACAGAGCACCATCTCTGTTAGTAGTTTAGGAGTTTGATGTGCAAAGACTAGGCACGGTTGAGCTTTCCCAAAAAAAACGTAACAAAGGACGCTCAAGCCGTGACGGGGGGGGGGGGGGGGGGGGTAGAGAAATTAGTTACTTGCGGGGCCTTACATTGACAACATTTTTTTGTTGTGCTTTATTATTTTAGGGATTCTCCGTAAAATTTAAAACAAAAAAAATTTTTTATAAACCGGAAATTCGTTTAAATCTCCCAAATAAAACCCTGCGCTGTACTGTTCCCCAAAGGCATTGACCCCCCCACGGCACCAAATAAAAAAAAGGTCAAAAAAATTCATCGGGCTCTAGCGGTTTACTCTGCCCCTGGGCCCCAAAAAGGGAAAATTTCCCCCGAGAGATGGGGGTCATTTTGCAAACCCATCTAAAATAGTTTAATATCAAAACCCATTTGGCAAAACAAACAAGTAAAAAAAGACTGGATTAAAGCACACTCTAAGAGAGGGATCCCAGCCCTGGGGGGAAAAGATAAAAAAACAGCTTTCTCAATGTATAAAACATCCCCTTCAAAAAAAACATTGCAGGCAGGGCGAAGGCCAGAATAGAGTACAAAAGAGGCCCCAAAAAGATGTGCAACAGGTATTTTTGGCTATAGCTTCCCCTTGACTCAAATTCAAAATTGTGCATTCCTAAAAATTAAGAGGAATGTACGGGGGCATAAAGCAAGCTGTCGGTCCATAAAAAATGTGATGGCCCCTTTAGATCAACTGAGGGGGTAATCATAAAAGATCGAGCGAAACAAATGGATCGCTAGGTAGAACACTACTCAGAGCTATACTCAGTGGATAAACACTTGTCAGTGAAGAAGCTCTGGAAAGCCATCGATCAACAGTCCGCCATGCATACCCTGGATAACGAACCATTCCGCACAGAAATCAGCGAAGCACTAGACTTTCTCAAATCCGTCAAGGCACCTGGAAAAGATAGTATTCCACCTGAAATTTTAAAATGCAGCAAAGAAACAATCATCCCAGAACTGTATGCAATATTTCAGCTCTGCTGGAAAGACAAATCAGTACCACAAGTATGAAAAAAGACGCAAACATCGTTCACCCTTTGATAAAACAAAGGCGACAGAAGCGACTGCAACAAACTATCGCGGCATTTCCCTACTCAGCATTACAGGCAAGATTTTTGCCAGAGTAATCCTTAAAGATTACACATTCTTGCTGAAAGAATCTACCCCTGAATCAGCAGTGCGGATTTAGACCCAACAGGTCCACCAATCGATATGATTTTTCTCACTCCGGCAGCTCCAAGAGAAGTGCAGAGAACAGAGGAAGCCATTATATATTGCCTTCATCGACCTCACAAAGGCATTTGACCTTCGTGAGCAGAAGCGGCCTCTTTAAGGTCATTGAAAAGGTTGGATGTCCACCCATCATTCTTAGTCTTCGTAAAATCATTTCACTAAAACATGCAGGGGACCATTTTATTGACGGCTCAACATCCCAGTTATTCAGCATCAGCAGCGGGATAAAGCAGGGCTGCGTGCTTGCTTCCTACACCTCTTTGGTATCTTCTTCGCCGTTTCTTCTAAGGCAGGCATTTGGGACTGCCCTGAAGGCATATACCTCCACACAAGATCTGATGGCAAACTTTTTAACCCATCAAGACTCAAGGCAAAGACCAAAATAAGACCAAGATGCGTAAGAGAACTACTTTTTGCAGATGATGCATGCACTGACTACTCATACAGCAGAAGACTCTCCAACGGCTCATAGATCGTTTTGCAGCCGCCTGCAAAGACTTTGGGCTCACCATTAGCCTAAATAAAACACAGGTGATGGAACAAGATGCTGGTGCACCTCCGTCAATCAAAATTTCTAATTACGAATTGAAGGTCGTCCACGAGTTTGTGTATTTGGGGTCGACAATATCAGATAATCTTTCATTAGAGACAGAAATCGACAGACGCATTGGAAAGGCAGCCACAACATTTTCCAGGCTAGCTAAAAGAGTTTGGAGAATAATAGACTAACAGAGCGTACAAAAGCTCAAGTATATAAAGCTTGTGTTGTTAGCACACTACTCTATGGGTATGAGTCCTGGACCCTGTACTCACGACAGGAAAGGAAGTTGAATTCCTTCCATATGAGATGTCTGAGAAGTATCCTGGCATAACATGGAAAGACCACATAACAAACAAACAGGTGCTTAGAAAGAGCAGATATTACCACAGTGCACACCCTCCTCAAGCAGTGACGCCTCCGGTGGCTGGGCCATGTATCTCGAATGGAGGATTAACGTATTCCTAAAGATCTCCTATACGGAGAACTAGCCACAGGAAAGAGGCCAATCGGAAGACCCCAAATGCGATATAGGGATGTGTGTAAACAAGATATGAAAACCCTTGAAATAGACTCAGAGACGTGGGAAAGCGTTGAAACAGACATATGTTCCTGGAGAAGAGATGTACGAAACGGACTGGTGCTCTTTGTGCGCAATCTGATCCAACAAACTGATGATAGGCGGCACAGGCTTAAAACGCAGTCACTTACTGCGGGACTTGCCTCGTCTTACATATGCGGAAACTGTGACAAGGATTGTCACTCTCGCATTGGACTATACAGTCACCAGCGGTGCTGCCAGGCACCTCCCAAGCGGCACAACTCTATAGTCCTTCAGGACTGAAAGAGGCCTACTACTGAAATGTTCCATTACACGGTATATGAGTGATTCATGACTGCAACAATCTTTACCAGACCAACTAGCTTTCTTGTCTTATAAACCAAGCACCATTGACTGTTACATTATGACACTGCTTGGTGCGGTAGTTTAGGAACTCGCATTATTGGCACAGAGTTGACACATGAAAGCGCTGGCACTAAAATATACAATGGCTGATAATTGGCATTCGATGATTTATCGTGCTCTAGCTATGTAGGAACGCTTCTACGACATCGTGCTCTAGCCTTCACCTCTACGACATCGTGTCTTAGCCTTCACCACTACGACATCGTGCTCTAGCCTTCACCTCTACGACATCGTGCCCTAGCCTTTACCTCTACGACATCGGTGCCTAGCCTCACCTCTACGACATCGTGCCCTAGCCTTCACCTCTACGACATCGGCCCTAGCCTTCACCTCTACGACATCATGCTCTAGCCTTCACCTCTACGACATCGTGCTCTAGCCTTCACCTCTACGATATCGTTCCAGACAGACAAAATTAGTTTTACAACACATTGTTTTCCAGAGGATCTCTCTGCATAATTGTAATCTCTTATACGCCATTGTTTTCGAGAGGTGTGGCATTACATGCAGTGGTCATGATGAGGAAAAAAATGGTTCAGGCAGCTTGAGATATACATGTTCTCGGCACACATCATTAGTGCCCGCCGACCCAGTGGTCATGTCATCGATTTCCCATCGAGGTGGATATGTACTGCAGTTTGACCTGTGCTATTAGGTTAACACGGAATAAAATGGGTACTTTGAAAGGCCATGTGAAGCTCCGGCTGGTGAATGAAAATATGGAGTTATCACAATTAACCCAAATACATATTAAAGGGTCCTTTACTTTTTGTTTGTTTCTTTTGTTTACTCTGTTAAACAGCATTACTGCCTTCCGGTCCAGTTTTCTTGTGTTCGAATCCCCAACGAGAAAGGGTGTTTTTCCAAATTGATCTGGTGCCCTAAGGCGGATCCAGCCTACAATGAGTATCAGAAAATGTTCTTGGAAGTAATGGCGGCAGACGTCACTTCATGTATCGTGTACTAATGGTTGTATACATATATGAGTCTAGCACTGTATACATATGGCGCGTCAAGGCTTGCGAAAAGGTCCTTTACTTAACACATTATTGGGCTCATGCGCCTAGTGCTATACATTTCCACAGTCCTGATAGTTCTAGATGTTACGAATCTGGCAATGTTATTCCATTTCCAAAATAATAATTTCCAATGTTGACAACAAATCATTGATACGTTCACACACACACGGACACACACACGGACACACACGGACACACTAACACACACACACCAGACACACACACACACACACACACACACACACACACACACCACACAGACTCACACACATACAGACACATACACGGACACACACACGGACACACACATACCCACACAGACACCAGACACACACAGACGCACGCACACACCCTAGGAACGCAAGCACGCACAACATATTTAAGGCTTTCGTTGAAGGCCCCTCGTCCTTCTCAGTTGAGAGATATCTAGCATGAAATCTAGCAGCTGAGGACAGATTGTTTAGCCTCCCTGATCTGTCAATACTTTCAACTTATTACGTTCAGCTAAATAATAATGACGACTAGATTAATATTTGCATTAAGTTCCCATCTTAAGTCGTTCTTTACCTCTATTCATTTGTCTATGTATTCATCTATACATTCATCAGTCCACCTATCTGTGTCTCTCTCTTTTCCCCTCAATGTATTAATCCGTGCGTTCATCAGTTCACCTCACTCTCTCTCTCTCTCCTCTCTCTCCGTCTCCATCTGTCTGTCTGTCTGTCTGTCTGTCTGTCTGTCTGTCTGTCTGTCTGTCTGTCTGTCTGTCTGTCTGTTTGTCCCACCATTCACATATCCATGAATTCATCAGTCCACCCCCTCTCTCCTCTCCACCCATTCACCTTTCCACGCATTCATATCCGCACTTTCATCAGGTCACCTGTCTCTCTATGTAATAATCAATGCAACAAGGTGTGACCATTACAACAATCAAACTGCATCGTCACGGCTCCCGCGGTGCATGTCCAACTTCACGGCTACTGGCTCTGTCATACTGTAACATGACATGCTATGTTTGTATTAACCACTGCGTACACTCGGACTGTTTGAACTGCACATGGCCTCCCAGCGTGTATACATGCACGAGGATGAGTTAGGACTGTTCCAATATGACCTTACATTAAAGTGATTTTATATGCGAAAACTAACATGGCGATTACGAACTTTACTTTCTGTGTCCCTATGTAAACTGTTTATTAAAATATGAGGCTATCATATACCCGCCTCTGTGGTGATGTGATTACGGATGCAAATCGTAATCTCGTATGCCGCGTTAGAAACACAGCTTCGGGTGATTTGAAGTAGACCGCCTTGCGTTGGTTTTAACACAATGGTATGAGTGCCGGTCGTTCAGAAAGCAATGGCAAACTACTGAACGTAAACTTGCCAAGAAATCACAAACAGCCAACAATAACAAAAAATGCTGGGGTTGACTACGACATCCGGTAAAAGATATGCAAATAACTTCTTTTTTTTAAAATCATATACCCAAAACGCATCAAATCTTGAAACAATATAGCAAGGCTCCGCTATACGTTGCTTCGGTTTACGTCGTTTCGCTATAACGTCGTTGTCACAATGGGACATAAAGGTCACTTTACGTCGCTATGTTCCGCTATAACGTCGTCACCTGTGTTGCTATGCTGCGTTAACGTCGCCATTTTACATTTTGTGCAGTGCGTTTTCCCAGGATTTTATCGTGTAATCACCCATAATTATGAGTTCAAAGGGCACAGTGAGTGTTGATAGAGTGTCTAGTTGTAAGAGAACCAGGAAAAGTGGGTACTTTTGCCTTAATTCACCCCAAACATACGTCACCAGCTATATTTAGGGTCACCAGCTATATTTAGCACTGACGGTGATCTCTTCTGTCTTCGGGTACAGTGCGTGTCAGTGCGTTTCAATTGCCCCACAGTGTTTCTTTGGCTTTGGCAACCGTTTCTGTGTGAGTGAGTGAGTGGGTGTGTGTGTGTGTGTGTGTGTGTGTGTGTGTGTGTGTGTGTGTGTGTGTGTGTGTGTGTCTGTCTCATCATGAGTTTTCTGGAACTGGCAGCAGCAGGCAGCAGCTATCCACGACAAGCAGAGTAGCGTTGCTTTTCTGCAACAGCATCATGGCATCTGACATTATGCTTGACACTGTTCTCATAATCATGTCATCATGGTGCTATCGCTGAATGCGTCAGGACAGATGGAGATGCCGACGACGACATTCACCATGTATGTCGGCAGGACATCCTCCCGCTGAGACAAGGCCACGTGGCTGCAAGGCCTCGCGTCTCCCGTACAGAACATCATCATTCTTTTCGTATACTGCTGGTCTCAAGAGTTGACAAGCATTTCATTTTGCCAGTTACAGTTAGGGGGATGTCGCCGAGAGCAACTATTGCACACCGATAAAATTGCGCACCGAGCTACGGCGCAACACAGGGAACCCATGTGACGTCATACCCTGGGATTCCGTTTGTTTGGGGGTGAATTAAGACAAAAGTACCGAAAAGTGTTACTCTTGAGGTGAAGTTAGTTGTGTTACGTCGTTTTGAGGCTGGCTATCGGACTGTTGATATCGGTAGAGTCCATGGTTTACCTCCAATCACGGTAAGGACAATTCGTGCAGGTGCTGAAAAAATCAAACCCCTTTGAGTGCTTCCAAGATGACTCGTACCAGAAGTACTCTTATGGAGAACATAGAAGCACTATTGACCGCCTGGATTGAAGACCAGAATCAACGGAATATGCCTGTGAGCAAGATGGCTATCCAAGAGAAAGCAAAGTCTCTCTATGAAGATCTAGCTACGAAAGCGGGTGAGAGCAGTAGTAGTAATGCTGATGATAGTTTTGGTGGTTTTAATGCCTCTACGTCCCAATAATTCCACCACTCGCCCCCCCCCCCCCCCCCCACACACACACACAGACCTCTATTTAGCCAATACATATCGACAACCATCAAAATAAACATTACATAATATACTGTATTTCATTTAATTCTGTGGGAAACACTTTTCCGCTATACGTCGTTTTACTTAAAGACGCGTTTTCCAAGAACGTAACCCCGACGTTAACCGTGGCTTTGCTGTAACTGGTGCTAGTTATATACTTTTATGGACTAATCTGTTGTAGGCACCGGATATGTAATATTTGAAACAAATGTAGGATTACGTTCGACTGCCAGAGTACTAACAACGCTTGTGTGGAAGAGACTAATGAAAGTCAAACATGATAGACAACAATAAGAAAGAGACAAGCATCGTTTTGTGTCATATAATAAGAGGAGAGGCTTTGGAAAATATCGTGATGATTGTAAAGATCAGCCGTATAAGAGGCAGAGATAAACCAAGAGAAATGATGCTGGAAAGACAGAGAATTGATGGCATTGAGGAATATCACTAAACAAATGATTCATAACACCAAGGCCCTAGATCTGAGAGATCAAGAATGCCTACGCCTGGCATCAGGGCATAAGATGAAGATGTATCGGTACTCGAAGGGTGATGTGGTCAAACTACCATGGCTGCCTTTACTTCCTAGATGGGTGATGTGGTCAAACTACCATGGCTGCCTTACTTCCTAGAATGAGTGATGTGGTCAAACTACCATGGCTGCCTTTACTTCCTAGATGGTGATGTGGTCAAACTACCATGGCTGCCTTTACTTCCTAGATGGGTGATGTGGTCAAACTACCATGGCTGCCTTTACTTCCTAGATGGGTGATGTGGTCAAACTACCATGGCTGCCTTTACTTCCTAGATGGGTGATGTGGTCAAACTACCATGGCTGCCTTTATTTCCTAGATGGGTGATGTGGTCAAACTACCATGGCTGCCTTTACTTCCTAGATGAGTGATGTGGTCAAACTACCATGGCTGCCTTTACTTCCTAGATGGGTGATGTGGTCAAACTACCATGGCTGCCTTTACTTCCTAGATGGGTGATGTGGTCAAACTACCATGGCTGCCTTTACTTCCTAGATGGGTGATGTGGTCAAACTACCATGGCTGCCTTTACTTCCTAGATGGGAGATGTGGTCAAACTACCATGGCTGCCTTGACTTCCTAGATGGGTGATGTGGTCAAACTACCATAGCTGCCTTGACTTCCTAGATGGGTGATGTGGTCAAACTACCATGGTTGCCTTTACTTCCTAGATGGGTGATGTGGTCAAACTACCATGGCTGCCTTTACTTCCTAGATGAGTGATGTGGTCAAACTACCATGGCTGCCTTTACTTCCTAGATGAGTGATGTGGTCAAACTACCATGGCTGCCTTTACTTCCTAGATGGGTGATGTGGTCAAACTACCATGGCTGCCTTTACTTCCTAGATGAGTGATGTGGTCAAACTACCATGGCTGCCTTTACTTCCTAGATGGGTGATGTGGTCAAACTACCATGGCTGCCTTTACTTCCTAGATGGGTGATGTGGTCAAACTACCATGGCTGCCTTTATTTCCTAGATGGGTGATGTGGTCAAACTACCATGGCTGCCTTTACTTCCTAGATGAGTGATGTGGTCAAACTACCATGGCTGCCTTTACTTCCTAGATGGGTGATGTGGTCAAACTACCATGGCTGCCTTGACTTCCTAGATGGGTGATGTGGTCAAACTACCATGGCTGCCTTTACTTCCTAGATGAGTGATGTGGTCAAACTACCATGGCTGCCTTGACTTCCTAGATGGGTGATGTGGTCAAACTACCATGGCTGCCTTTACTTCCTAGATGAGTGATGTGGTCAAACTACCATGGCTGCCTTTACTTCCTAGATGGGTGATGTGGTCAAACTACCATGGCTGCCTTTACTTCCTAGATGGGTGATGTGGTCAAACGACCATGGCTGCCTTTACTTCCTAGATTGTTTCCGGATACCCATTTTAGGTCGGCTCTGTGGCGAAGGGCATACGGACGCAATTCATAATTCCCGCATACCGCGTTCAAAACATCTGCGGGAGATTTGGCAGCAGACCTTCGTGTGTTTGTTTTCCGCTGGTTCAAAAAGCAATGGCAAACTACTGAACGTAAATTTGTTAAAAATCACGAACAACAAAAGAATGCTGGAGTTGAGTGCAACGTCCTTAAAGGATATGCAATTAACCTAACTTAATCCAATTTAGGCTGGGAGTCAAGGTCAGTTAATGAGCATATCCTCGCCATAAAAGAGTTTTGAATACACCACCGCTCGCCCGGCAGGACAGAATTCTAGCCATAGCGAGCACTAAAGCAGCTCCCTTGTAATCCGATGTCGCTAATTCAAAGAACAAATTGTTTTTGTAGCCCAAAGTAATTTATTTCAAGGTTGCTCATTCGGATAGTATACAAAACATTGATTATGTCAGTCCTATAAAATTGAGATGAAAAACCCGTATTGACCGTATGCATATCAGCCAATAACTGACAGAACTCTTTACTAGGGACAGTGAAGCGTTTCGAGCTGGGTCACATCTATAGCTGTGTTCATCATTCATTCATTCATTCATTTATTCATTCATTCATTCATTCATTCATTCATTCATTCATTCATTCATTCATTCATTCATTCATTCAGTAGCATGTCCTTCGCAGAACCTCGCTCCCATAACAACCCTCCGGAAAACCTCTCGATCATAAGCTAGATGTCCCGTGTCCGATACACCCATCTGTAGATCATCCGCCACATCCTGCACCCATCTTCTCTTTGGCCTTCCTCTTCCTCTCTTCCCAGGCATATACCCCTCCATTATTGTTCTCTCCAAACTTTCGTGACGTTTCAAGTGACCAAAATATTTCGTCACATTAAACAATTCTGTGCATTGTTATAGTCGTAATTTATTTGATCAAAAAACACTCAGTTAATTTGTAAAATAACAATCATAGTTCTGAAACAAACATTGAAGAAAAAATATATTTCATTTGTATGTGAAATATAATAGAACGGAAAACTCTTAACCATTTGGATAATTTTAGATACTTAGGGGCACTGATAACATCAGATCGAAGTTGCATAACACAGATTAAGAGCAGAATAGGGCAAGCAAAAGCTGCAATTCAGAAAATGAAGAGTATCTTATGCAATAAGTCAGTATCATTGAGTGTAAGAAAGAGAGGGCTGAAGCACTATATAGAACCTGTTTTGTTGTATGGCAGTCAATCTTGGAATGTAAATGAACAAACGAATGTTGCGAATTCCTTGGACTGCCAAAGTAACTAACAACGATTGCCTGAAAGATGCTAATAAAACTAGAACATTACATAAGAAAGAGACAAACAGTTTCCTTTGGTCATGTGATAAGAAGAGAGGCATTGAATAACACCGGGAAAACTGGAAATATCGAGGGGAAGAGAGGCTAAGGCAGACCAAGAGAAATTATGTTGGATGGATTGAGACGGTGGCATGGAGGATTATTAATATCGGAGTTGATCCAGAAAACCAAAGACCGAGATCTGTGGAGAATCATGAACGCCTACGCCATCTGGCATCGCACTTGATGAAGATGACGTATGTTAAAAGAGTGGGAACAGCCCAAGAATTTCCCTGACGCCGAATACACCGACAGATAAAAGCACCAAATCTTAATTTGCTATTAAAAAGCCAAATTTAAGCCAAAAAGCTGTCACAGTTAGTGTGCAAAATAGGGGAAGCTACCTTAGAATTACCTAGTGGCAAGAGTTAGTTTTCTTATCTCATTGGCCACATTTTCCGGCATTAAAATAGTGCACCTTCTTCTTCTTCTTCTTCTTCTTCTTCTTCTTCTTCTTCTTCTCCTTCTTCTTCTTCTTCTTCTTCTTCTTCTTCTTCTTCTTCTTCTTCTTCTTCTTCTTCTTCGTCTGCTTCTGTGAAGAAGAAGAAGTCTGCTTCTGCTTCTTCTGCTTCTGCTGCTGCTGCTCCTCCTCCTCCTCCTACTACTACTACTACTACTACTACTACTACTACTACTACTACTACTACTACTACTACTACTACTACTACTACTACTACTACTACTACTACTACTACTACTATTTCAGGTGTCCGATCTTAAGCTTATATGGGCGATCATTTCCCAAATCCGTTCTGACCCTTGATATGAGGATCGTCCTGTAAGTATCCAGAAATTGACCCAAAGACGATGACTTTTAAGCTTAGTAACTGCTCTAACGTGAACAGTAAACATCTGACTCTTGGTGAAATGGGCAAGTATCAACATTGCTTCCAGTGTTTTGTTTTGCAGTTGACTCCAGTGCAGAAACAGGGTGTTTTGATTAAATAAAATATTGGTGAAAGAAGGCTAAATACGTGCTGAAATCCATCGTTAACTGTCATGTGTGTTTGAAGACCACAAGGAAAATGTGTATGTGGATTTCTTAAAAAGAGGGGACAACTATAAAAGCCGAGTACTACTCCTCGCTACTTTCTAATAAAGTTCTGAATGCCATTCACCATAAACGTAAGGACTGTCAAGTAAAGCTGTTATTCTTCAACACGACAACTAGGTACTCCATACAGCAGCCAAAACTATGACAATTGCACAGCCACACCCACCTTACAGCCCTGACTTAACTCCGGGTGATTGTCATATTTTTTGGCCCTCTTAAACAGGAGGACAACAGTTTGGCACGGTTGACGGAGTACGTCAGGTAGTTTTACAATGTCTCAATGAAAAGTCGAAATAACTTGATTCTGTCGGAATATATAAGATCGTAGCCGAATGTGAAAGATGTGTTGCAGTGGCAGATGACTACGTGAAAAAAATAGTACAGGTAGTTTCATTTCATCTCTCATAGCTATCTAGAGTTTACATCAGTCCGGATACTTACTGGACTATCCTCGTATTTTAATGAAGTTGATGTCCCTATTGTGTTATTATTTCTTGCTCAGTAATTTTCTTCAAGATAATAAAAATACATATTGAGACCAACACTAGTGGTACATTACCTCAGGTATCAAAGACAAGCTATTGTAAAACTGGTTTTAACACATGCCTTACTACATCAGGTACACGACTAAAACAATAAATCATGTTTGGTTGATCCAGGTACGCACGCCTAGAATGGACTAGTGAGGATAAATGCAATATTTTTATCACACCCTGGATACCACTCACATGCAAAGAAAGCAAACGAACACAAGTCAATAAAACAGGAAGGTCAATTTTATTGTGTGTTACAGTATAACTAGTGAATCGATACAACACATTGCAAAATCAGGCAAAACCCAAGGATAAAATCTGGCAAATAAGGATATAAACTCAGGCAAAACTGAAGGTTACTCAAGCAGCAAATAGTAGTATAGTAGATGTACTCTGATGATGTTGCATACAACACACTCATCAACAGAGATATATAGAGGCAGAGCCGTGATGTTGGGGAGGCATGTAAACATCTGTATTAGATTATATCTTCTTCTTCTTCTTCTTCTTCTTCTTCTTCTTCTTCTTCTTCTTCTTCAGCGTTCCGAGCAATTGAGGTTCTTTGCTGCAGATACAATCCGTCTCCATTCGTCTCTCTGGTTGACCCTCTCTTGCCAGTCGCTGATTCCAAGTGCTTGTAGGTCTGTATATATATTATCTCTCCACCGTCTTCTTGGTCTACCTCGGGGTCTACGGTCATTTATTTCCTGAGCGTAAGCGAGTATTTTTTCCCTATTATCTTCCATTCTTTCTATATGCCCCAGCCATTGTAGTCTATTAGCCTTCATGATACCGGTGATTAGTGGGGACTTAAACAGATCATAAATGTCTTTGTTCCGAATTCGAGGCTCATATATCTGTTTCGTTTTATTTTTTCGCTCGCTTTGAAATTGTGCATAGCCCATATGTGTGCTACTACTACGGAGTACACGGAACTCATTTTTTTTTTTGCGTGTGGATTAGCTTTCCCTTCGATAAATTTCTCCGGCCATCAAGCGAACTGATATTACAGACAGTATTACAAATATTGACTACCACTTAAAATGTTGCCATATAATCTGCTGTATTGCAGGATGGCACGGCATTAAGATATGTTAATTGTGAAAATCATGAAGCTTTTGTAGCGCTTGCCTGTCGGTCCGGTGACTATGTGTTCAAAATCCCCTCAATGCAGATATCTTCTAACATACGAGCAGAGCTTCCTGATCGAACCAACCTAAAAATGATACCAGCAGATATTCTGGTCAATGCAGGTAGTATATTGAGCACATCACCCATCACGTACCGATTGGTCTATAAAAATGCAGGGCCGGCACTATTTACCTAGTACGTATCAGGGCTTAGAAAAGAATCCATGACTCTACTTTCATCATCATCTTCATGTGGCAAGGCATTTGTAGAAAGTCACCCTCATCACAACCCATCGGAAATACTCAAAGTTCTGGGTCAGATTTCCTGCTTCATGCACTTTCATGAGCTGGGTGTCCTCAAGCGTGGGTGTCCTTCGTGGTGTTGGTTGACCCTTACAGCTTATTGCAGAATGCATGCCTCTCATTAGTACTCTTACTAAGCCGCCGTGGCGTTTAATATGGTCAAAATATTTCAGTGTCTGAGATATATGATGCTGTTCATGCTCCAGTTTTATTCGATGTAAAGATCTTGTAAAATGTTAGTATCCTTTCCGTTTTCTTGATACTAGGTGTTCTAAAAATGTCTGTAATATTTAAGTTCAAAAGCCTCGACTTTCTTCTTCATAGGTTGTGAAGAGGATCATAATTCACATTCGTATGTCCCCAGAGGAAAGATGGATGTTCTCAACATGCTAACTCTTTTTAGTCTGCTGCTGCTGCTGTTGTTGTTGTTGTTGTTGTGCCAAAGGCTCTTTTAATGTACTTTAATCTCTGCATTATTATGACCTGTCTATGTCTAACTTCTTTTGAACAGTCTGCACAATTGTTACTTATGGAGTCAAAGTATTCACAATTTGTGACAGATACAATTCCTTGATTGGTGATTGTGCATGTTTGGTGACATTATTTATATATATATATATATATATATATATATATATATATATATATATATATATATATATATATATATATATATATATATATATATATATATATATATTCACAAAACCGGTGTCTGATTTCACTGGTTTTTTGTTTCATTGGAAGAATTAACAATTCTGTTATCTTACCGTTTTTTTAAGAAAAGAACATTATCATTTGCATATCAAATTTTGGGAATCGGATCTCCACAATTTTTAATGGATACAAATTGTCACAATTATCACCGTATTTGACATTTCTCTGTATGTTTTCTATGTAAATATTGAGCAGATGAGGGGAGAGAATGCTGGACTATCTCACTCCACTTTGCACCTCAAACCAATTTTTCGTAATATAATGTTTCAGTTAAGAGGATTAAATATTTTGGAAACCAAGTGTCTCTCATAATGCTCAACAATTTCCAATGGTTAATGCAGAAGAACATTCTGAAGTCGATGAAACAAGTGAGAAGATCTACACTGTACTCTTTGTAAAGAAGTTTCTCATTCAGAAGACTAGCAACCTAAATATTTATAACAATGATGGTAATTCATTTCTCTTCATATCCCATAGTTTTTGGATTATATTAAAATCATGGCCACAATAATTAATTTGGTGTCATCATTAATGTTATTGTTTGTCCATTGTTGTTGAAGAAGACCATATTACCACCTATAAATCCCAGAGAGTGGGCATGCAGGTGGCCGAGCCTGATCCAGGAAACATCTGTTACACTGTCGTTGAGCCGGAGCTAGTTTGCCTTTCGAGTTTCATCCATTGCCCCTCTGCTCACTGTTCCCAATCTTATCTGTTCAAAGTTACGTGTCGGTTGTAGTAATATTATTTACATTAAATCCTGAATCAGCAATGTTTAGAAGTCGACGTGACCGAAAGGATAAGAGCGCTCGGTCTTACACTTCCGATGCTCTGATGACCAGGTAGGGGTTTCATTCCCTACAAGCGCATAAAGTTGGACTTTAACATGAACTTCTCGATCCGAACAATGGTAAACTGTTGATCGTAAAATTGCCTAGAAAATCATTCAGGTGGTGATCACAGAAAATCATTCAGGTGGTGATCACAGAAAATCATTCAGGTGGTGATCACAGAAAATCATTCAGGTGGTGATCACAGAAAATCATTCAGGTGGTGATCGCAAAGTCCCACGAAGGACATGCAGCATGTTTTCTAAAGCTTATTTTTTGTTGTTTTTTTTTTGTTAGTTAGGCAGTTTCTTTTGAAAGAAAGCTCTGTCTCCAAAACTGTTAGAAGAACTGGCTTCTAATTAGCTACCCTATATCGATATGTCAATCTACCTAAGCAAGCTATAGTATCCAGCAGCTTTTGTACAAAAATAACCATCATGGCGAAAGAAAAAAAAACATACAGAAAACAAATAGCAACATATAGCAACATAACATCCAAGCGTCAAACTATAAATAGTTTGTGGTTTTAAAATGTCCTTAATGAAAGGAAATTAATAAAGACGATCTAGCAATCATACATAAAGCTGTCATAAACCACAAACAGGTAATGTATAGGCGAGGTATATGGAATCCTGCCGCAGTATACATTCAATAAACCACTATTCACATGAATTGGTTCAGTATATTTCTATGCTGTCAGTAATAAGAGTTAATCACATATCTACAGTATATTTCTATATTCTCAGTTACATGAGTTTATCCTATATATATCTACAGTATATCTGCATTCAGTAACAATTTACAGAATGTCTGGTAGTATAATAATTAACATAATATAACATACTCCACTAGCAAAGGGTAACGCTTTTACCATCATACACTATTTTCCACTTACGTACATAATACATAATTCATAGATAGTCAATAAGTCGCTGCTGTTTAAAGCTATTTTCTTATTGCAATGTTTGTTTTTGTATCTATTAACAATTACCTCTTTTCATTGCAATACACATTCATATAACAAATGCAAAATAAAAGATATAAAACGCAATTACTTGGTATATGGTTCATTCATCATGTGCCATACCGATAAGCGTGGGCGATCATGATTCGCCATCTCTCTCGATCACCAGAGTGGTAGATCAGTTCAGTGTTCTTGCCTCGACCATACCACGTGGCCAAGCCATCCAAGTATTTACTTCTCTGTCTTCCTCTTGGTCTCTTTATCTCGATCTTGCCAGTTATCATCAGGTTCTCTAATTTATTTCTTCCCATAACGGGACCAAACAAAGTGTGACTGTATAAGTCAAATTTCTTTAATCAGTGTACGGTTTTCATTTGTTTTTTGTAGGACTTGGCCATTGGTTTTTCTGTCTGTCTGTGGTATTCTTTGCATTCTTCTCAGAAACCACATTTTCATAATCATCATATGTGGTATATGGCGCTTTCCCCATCATGTGTAGACCAGTCGGCAATGGACGGGAGATGTGGGTTATACCCAGGCTTGGCCATGGGAATCCCATGGGGTGAAAGGGGGGATTTTCTTATTAGTGTAGGGATGGGATGGGACGAGATGGGACAAGCATAAATTACCATTGAATGAGACAGAAAAACATGTCTCATGGACAAGCATGCCACAGGCTTGGCCATGGGAATATTATTCACATGGGAATCCCATGTGAAAGTCCCATGGGATGGGATGGGATGGGACATGCATAAATGACCACGCAATGTAAATTATGTCCCATGGACAACCCTGGTTATACCGCTCCTACCACTTTACTTCCCACGACTTACCCATCTAGCGCTGGGTTGTCTTGAGAGGCCAGGTCAATTTAACCATATTTTCTGGATGGGTATTCGAGCAGCATATCCTCCAGCCGGCAAACAAGCGTAACAACTATATCCTCCTGAAATGGTATTTTAAGCATTTGTTTTCAGCATCTCATCTAAATGTTTTCTTTTCAATTGTAGAATTATAATAATAGACAGTGTTTGGTAGCTCAAAGATATATTATAACTGTATTGTAAACTATTATGTGTATATCAATACATAATTTCTCTTCCATAAGCACCAAACAGTATTCTTTCAATTCGCAAACATTTAAAGCCATATTAACAAAACATAACGACATCCAACAAACAATATCCGCCTGTAATAAAATGCCTGTGACATGGACTTTGATAAAACACAACAACAGTAAGCATATATCTACAAGGTAGGAGAATCCGATAAAACATAGCAAAAATCATATCTACAAGATTAAGGAATCTGATAGTTGATAACACATGACCATGGAAATCACATATTTTCAGGGTACAGGAATCTGATAGTTGATAACAGCAGAAATCACATATCTACAGGGTACAGAAATTCGATATTTGATAACACATGACAAAAGAAATAAAATATCTACAGGGTACAGGAATTTGATTGTTGATAACAACAGGAAACACAACTCTAGAGTATACAGGAAGCTAACTGTTGATAAAATACAGCAGCCGTAAACACATATTTACAGGGCACGTGAATCTGATAATTTCGGAAAGCATAACCACAGCAATGAATGAATCACCAAAAAACGAGAGGAAGATTGTAAGCTTTACTAAAACACAATTACAAGAAACATATTGGACGTTGCGGCCTAAGCCTTCGTCAGCATCATCAGCAACGTCCAATTTGTTTCTTGTAATCGTGTTTTAGTAAACCTCACAATCTATGTCTCGTTATTTGGTGATTTATTCATTGCCTTATTAAGCTTCACTGCAGCTCCCCTTATTCTTGATAACCACGGAAAGCACATACCTACTAGGTAGGGTAGTCTGACAGAGCGACTGTGAAAGTAGCAGTGAAATACTGTACATCTAAACTGTAGACCGAATGCTACAAACGGTAAATCTACTAGAATTACACAATCAAGTGTGAATATTTAGACATTTAAAAAGATCTGACAACCTTCCCACAAGTGAATATTCATAATACAAGGGGGCTTCACATGAAAACCGTAAACGTGTGAAATAAATTATAATAACCATGCCGTTATCTTGTAAACTCAAGAGTGTTTAATATTTTTCTTCAAAGCGCAGACGAACACGGTGACGTCATGAAGACAGTTTAAAGATGGCAGTCCCACTTTTGCATGCACCAAAGAGGAGCAGCGTTCTGTTATGCATTCTTTTATTAGTGAAGGGGTGAAACCTATAGAAGTTTATCGGAATAAAAGTCCAGTGTGGTGGTGCATGCCTATCAGTCTAGCAAGTGTATGAGTGGAGTAAGAAGTTTCAAAACAGTGTGACTTCTGTGACAGACTGTTCACGACCGGATCAGGAAGACCAAGTAGCGACCCTAGAGTCGATTTTTCTACAGGAATCCAAGCGCTTTATCAGCGTAGTGGTGACTACATTGAAATATGATACATTTGTTCTTTACATTTTCAGAATATATTCACAACAACAACAACAACAACAACAACAACAACAACAATTTAATGTTTTTATTTGAAACCCCCTCTTATATTTGAAGGGACAGCGGGTAGCACCTTCGAGAAGGTCTCCTATCTATTGCAATACTATGATGGTTAGCTTACACTGAGTGGTGGTGCTTCCGTCATGGCAATCCCCGCATGCAATACTATAATGACTAGCCCACATTGAGTGTTGTATGCATCACTGTAGCCATATGACCCACAATTAGGTTATGGGCTGTATGTATATAGAAAAATCAAGCCCATTTTGAACGTAGAAGTGTCTGTTGGAGATCAAAGGTAGTTATACTTTTAATATATGGATAGTTTCTGTAGATATAGAAGTGCAAGAAGCTATCTTCAAGCACACACATGCTTTAAGCGTATGATTGTTTCCCTCAGATCACTGTACAGCGTAATCTGGGCAAATCCCGACAACCAGTACGGGACTGGGTTTAAAAATATTGGTTACCGGGAATAAACGATCATTAACAATTGTAACCTATTGCCTAATGTTTAAGTGGGACAACTTCATCGGGCCAGCTGACACCCTGACCAGTCCGCCACTGTTGTCCACAGACATATATTTATATAAGTCATACAGTTACAACACACAACTATATCAAGATCTGATATCAACAGAAAGTCACTGGGTGGAAATATTTATAATAGGCATTGTAACTTGTATACTGCTGGTACAGTTACACTGCTCCCAAGTGAAAACTGTTAGAACATAATCGCATACATTACTTCCAGATGCCTCTGCGAGAAATCTGCATTAGATAACTACTGAAAATATCAATATCGACATTTAGTTTTCATGTGTCATCAGCCGTTGTTGGTGATTATATATATAACATTAGTTTCCGTTTGGTCCCTGAAAGCTTTAGCCACACACTTGAACCTAATTGAAACTGGGTGGTATTTTTTTTTCTTTTTCGATCAGACAAGAGAATATTATCTCGAGTATTTCTTAAATTAGTTTTACCACCGTGATTAATTTGTTTTTCTGGCAGTAAACTGTAAATGTTTTTAAATACAAATATGACAAATGGTTCAGGTGAATTCTTCACAATTAAATTACAAATTCACGCAACTTCACTGTCATATATAACCACAAAATTGTCATTTTATAAATTGTAAGCGAAATAATTTACAACTGACGAATTGTTGTGCTTATTTCACCAAAACTTTGTTCCAAGAAAGAATTGTTTTGGACACCGGGTTTACAACACGTGATCAGCACTGGTCATTAATGTATTACAACAACATGCATACACAAGCAAAGTGCATCTTATCATGTTTCAGCAGTGCACGATTTACAACACACAGTTTTGTAGTAGTCATATCGGCATAGACGAGCTCTCTTGACCACCTTACACTGGGCAAATTTATCCGTGCAGCTTGGATCCTCCTCTGTCAAGCAGAAAATACATGTGTTATTCATGGATGTTTTGTCTTATGTGTGAAAGTAAATCAGAAAATGAGGCTGTTTTAAGTAAAGAAAGACGACCCTTTTCGCCCCATGAGGCGTGTTGGGTATATGGTGCTAGTCGCATATTGTTATACTAATCGCACAGGCTGGGTGATGTGAGCAATATCACGCTAGTGGTATATTGTTATACTAATCCCACAGGCTGGGTGATGTGGGAAATATCACTCTAGTGGCATATTGTTATACTAATCGCACTGGGTGATGTGAGAAATATCACGCTAGTGCCATATTGTTATACTACTCCCACAGGCTGGGTGATGTGGGAAATATCACTCTAGTGGCATATTGTTATACTAATCGCACTGGGTGACGTGAGCAATATCACGCTAGTGCCAGATTGTTATACTAATCCCACAGGTTGGGTGATGTGAGAAATATCACTCTAGTGGCATATTGTTATACTAATCGCACTGGGTGATGTGAGAAATATCACGCTAGTGCCATATTGTTATACTAATCCCACAGGCTGGGTGATGTGAGCAATATCACGCTAGTGGCATATTGTTATACTAATCCCACAGGCTGGGTGATGTGAGAAATATCACTCTAGTGGCATATTGTTATACTAATCGCACTGGGTGATGTGAGCAATATCACGCTAGTGCCATATTGTTATACTAATCTCACAGGCTGGGTGATGTGAGCAATATCACGCTAGTGCCATATTGTTATACTACTCCCACAGGCTGGGTGATGTGGGAAATATCACTCTAGTGGCATATTGTTATACTAATCGCACAGGGTGATGTAAGCAATATCACTCTAGTGGCATATTGTTATACTAATCCCACAGGATGGGTGATGTGAGCAATATCACTCTAGTGGTATATTGTTATACTAATCCCACAGGCTGGGTGATGTGGGCAGTATCACTCTAGTGGCATATTGTTATACTAATCCCACACGCTGGGTGATGTGAGCAATATCACTCTAGTGGCATATTGTTATACTAATCCCACAGGCTGGGTGATGTGAGCAATATCACGCTAGTGCCATATTGTTATACTAATCCCACAGGTTGGGTGATGTGGGCAATATCACTCTAGTGGCATATTGTTATACTAATCCCACAGGCTGGGTGATGTGAGCAATATCACTCTAGTGGCATATTGTTATACTAATCCCACAGGTTGGGTGATGTGGGCAATATCACTCTAGTGGCATATTGTTATACTAATTCCACAGGCTGGGTGATGTGAGCAATATCACTCTAGTGGCATATTGTTATACTAATCCCACAGGTTGGGTGATGTGAGCAATATCACGCTAGTGCCATATTGTTATACTAATCCCACAGGTTGGGTGATGTGAGCAATATCACTCTAGTGGCATATTGTTATACTAATCCCACAGGCTGGGTGATGTGAGCAATATCACGCTAGTGCCATATTGTTATACTAATCCCACAGGCTGGGTGATGTGGGCAATATCACTCTAGTGGCATATTGTTATACTAATCCCACAGGCTGGGTGATGTGAGCAATATCACGCTAGTGCCATATTGTTATACTAATCCCACAGGCTGGGTGATGTGAGAAATATCACTCTAATGGTCTTTGCTTCCGAGAAAATGTCCTGGTACCAACTTTAAACTGGGTTGATCTGGGAGCCCAGGTTACTAAAATAAAAAAAAAAACCCGCCCAGCTGGCAAGGGTGCTACCCACAATACATCACCTTCACCCAGTAACTCCTTTACTATATTATAAAACATATTACTGTCATTAAAATAACATATTGGATGGTATTATTGTCGCCAACCTTTGTAAAAAAAAAAATAACTCGCACTTTCATGTATTTAAACATAAACAGCTTAATGGTACAGCGTTTACAGTTTTGAGGCTATGCATCAATAATGACTTTAGTTCATAATATAAGCAAATAAAACAATTAGCTAATGGGCTATATAGAGCAAGTGCTATATTGTTTGACCAAGCCATGACACTAGGATGATAAGGTCGGTATCTAATCGGCCACTTTATTTCCCAGATAATTTTCTGGCACTCGTTTCACGGGGTTAAGTGGTCCTTGAAGCCAAGTGGTCGCGCCTTGGGGATGATTTAAGACTGAGACCACCAGGTTGACAGGTGAGTGTACTATCCACATCGCCATTGCATCATTTATAATATCATCATCATCATCATCATCATCATCATTGTGGTGAATATTGTAGTCATTGTGGTGAATACTGTAGACATTGTGATGAGGTATGGGGCCATTGTAGTGAATATTGTAGGCATAGTGGTGAAGTATGTGGACATTGTGGTGAATATTGTAGACATTGTGGTGATGTCGGTGGCCATTGTAGTGAATATTGTGAACATTGTAGTGAATAGTGTATACATTGTGGTGATGTCTGTGACCATTGTAGTGAATATTGTAGACATTTTAATGACATCTATGGAGACTGTGGTGAATATTGTAGTGAATAGTGTATACATTGTAGTGATGTCGGTGGCCATTGTAGTGAATATTGTAGACATTTTAGTGACGTCTCTGGACATTGTGGTGAATATTGTGGATTTTCTGATTACGTCTGTGGTCTTTGTAGTAAATATTGTAGACATTGTGGTGAAGTCTGTGGGCATTGTGGTGAATATTGTAGACATTGTGGTGAAGTCTGTAGACATTGTAGTGAATATTGTAGACATTGGAGTGAAATCTGTGGACATTGCAGTGAATATTGTAGACTTTGTGGTGAAGTATGTGGACATTGTAGTGAATATTGTAGACATTGTGGTGAAGCCTGCAGACATTGTAGTGAATATTGTAGACATTATGGTGAAGTCTGTGGGCAACGAAATACCTGAAACCTGAGGAGGAAAAATATTATCAACCTGGGCCTAATTGCGACCAAAACAGTATTGTAAAGAAGGATGCCTACTGCCAACGTGATAGTGGGAACTGAATGAACACAAAATATAATCAGGACGCTCGACGACGAAAGTAAAGACACACACAAGTAGAACCCCTGTTTTGTTTGCTTTCTGGCATATATGGCTGCATCTCCTCTGATGCATACTGCAGAGTTATACTTCATATGAAGTGAATATTAGGCTGAAATACTTAATACACATACTCACTGATGTTGTTCGAGTGTGGGGCATTATTTATCCCCAGGGATAATCTCTTCTACTGACTTAATTTAGTATTACAATTTGAATAAGGCACTAAAACACAACTGATTATTACCGCTGTTTTTATCCTCAATATCGTCACAGCTGTGTATATTGCAAGCATCCCTTGTTTTTGGTTTTGTGGTAACAGGACAGTCGTCTTGAAGTTTCTGCTCCGGAGTCCAGACATTTGACTTCTCGGGACCGGTAGCCCGTGCCACAGCTTTGGGAACACTGATAAAAAATGTTTGTGAAAAATTAGAGCATTCTTGGACAAAAAAACATGTTCACGCAAACACATTACAATATGCACAGAAAACAAACATTGTCATACTTTAAAAGTTAGTTGCATATCCTTTACAGGACGTCGCAGTTAACCCCAGCAATATTTTCTTAGGCTGTTCGTGATTTCTTTGGCAAGTTTACGTTCTGTAGTTTGCCATTGATTTCTGAAAGACCGGCAATTATATCTTTGTATTGGAAATTACTGCAAGGTGGTCTGCTTCCAAATCGCCCACAGTTGTTTTTCAAACTCGGTATGCGGGATTACGAATTGCATTCGTACCTTCTTCGCCCTAGAGCCGGCTCATACATTAAAATCACTTACATGTGTAGTTACGTGATCAGTAAAAAGTAAAGTCTAACAGAGTTAATAAACATGAAGGGAACAAGTTGCTGTTTTAAAAATAAACAAATGAAAAGGAACCTTGTTCACGGCGGAGGCGTTTTTGTTATATGGTGCAAGCACTATGATTTTATAAAACAATCAGCACTGGATGTGACGTGGATGGTGTTTGTCCATTAAGATTCATGATGACCATTCCTTTAAGAAGTTAGAAGAAGAATGACTTGCGCGATGAATTGCTTTAAAGTGAGGAAGAGGCGCAATTCTTCGATCACACTCTCTCTCCTATCTGAATTCAGTGGCAAGACAAGTCAAGACGACTGGAGACGAATACCCGTGCTCGTTACGTTCCACAACCCTTTGCAGGTAAACGCCGTTTTGCCAGTTGAATCATCAATGATATTTTCTACGCAGTCTGCCGAATTCTGTCTTCCCATGCTGGGAAGGCATACCCTAGTTCACCGATTGGTTTGCTGCCGAATCGGTTACCCACGCCTGGTTTTGATGTGGGTAATATCAAACTGGTCGTCTTTACCTTCCAGAAAAGTTCCCGGTACCCATTTAAGGTAGGGCCAGCCTGGGAGCCTGGTCAATATTACATTGTGTTTAAAAAATCCCGTCTTGGAAGGGGATTCGAATACAAAACCACTGACCCAGATGACAGGCAATGAAGTGAATAAAGCGTAAATGTCAAGTGAATGTATGTACGTGGCAGCTTCAGGTCGATAGCAGCTGGTAAACATTAGATGAATCTCAATATAACAAAACGCTTAATAAGCATTCCTCAGTGAAGTGCATAGGCTTGTCTCTCTCTCTCTCTCTCTCTCTCTCTCTCTCTCTCTCTCTCTGTCTCTCTCACACACACACACGCTCTCTCACTCACACACACACACACGTGATTGTAGAGCTATGAACATTAATATCACTTGTTTACCTGGCTCCATGACGTCATGTACCACTCAGATGTACACGGAGGCCCCTGACAAGGCTCCGTCACCGCAGGTTTCTTTGACCCCTCACAATTTTCTTCACCAACCACAGCATGGACGCTTCCTGGCAGCTCTTTAATGCATAAAACTTCACGGTGGCGGTTTCCTTCTCCACATTGTGAATCACACTGAAATCAAATATAGAGATACATAGTCTTGTCTGTGTAGCACGTGGTGTGATTCTCTCATTATATATGCCAGAATACGTCAAACCTGAGTTCTTTTAAGTAAGAAAGTACAAGTTTTAAACTAGTTAGTTGCATATCTTTTATAGGACGTCACATTCAACCCCAGCATTTTGTAACTGTAAATTCTTGACACGATTACGAGTTTGCCATTTCTTTCTGAACGACTGGCACTTATACCATTGTATGAAAACCAACACAAGGCGGTCTGCTTCCAAATCTCCCCAAGCTATGTGCATGTGGGATTGCGCTGATTGTGGGTACAAGTAAGGGATCCCTGTTTAAATGCCTTTAGGTTTATTAAATCTGGTTGCATATCCTTTATAGGATGTTGCAGTCAACTCCAGTATTTTTAGTCCGTTTGTGATTCCTGGGCAAGTTTAAGTTCAGTAGTTTGCCATTGCTTTATGAATGAGACGTCATATGAAGTCATACCATTGTATAGAAACTAGCCTAAGACGGTCTGCTTGCGAATAGTCTGCATCTGTGTTTCGAACGCGGTATGCGAGATTGCGAATTGCATTCGTAACTGCTTCGTCACAGAGCCGGCGCCCGCTATTTTGTATAAAGATTAACATGTTTCGTATAAAGATTAACATGTTTCGTATAAAGATTAACATGTTTCGTATAAAGATTAGCATGTTTTGTATAAAGATTAACATGTTTCGTATAAAGATTAACATGTTTCGTATAAAGATTAACATGTTTCGTATAAAGATTAACATGTTTCGTATAAAGATTAACATGTTTCGTATAAAGATTAACATGTTTCGTATAAAGATTAACATCTTCTGTATAAAGATTACATGTTTTGTATAAAGATTAACATGTTTCGTATAAAGATTAGCATGTTTTGTATAAAGATTAACATGTTTCGTATAAAGATTAACATGTTTCGTATAAAGATTAACATGTTTCGTATAAAGATTATTATCTTCTGTATAAAGATTAACATGTTTCGTATAAAGATTACCATGTTTCGTATAAAGATTAACATGTTTCGTATAAAGATTAACATGTTTCGTATAAAGATTAACATGTTTTGTATAAAGATTAACATGTTTCGTATAAAGATTAACATCTTCTGTATAAAGATTACATGTTTTGTATAAAGATTAACATGTTTCGTATAAAGATTAACATGTTTCGTATAAAGATTAACATGTTTCGTATAAAGATTAACATCTTCTGTATAAAGATTACATGTTTTGTATAAAGATTAACATGTTTCGTATAAAGATTAGCATGTTTTGTATAAAGATTAACATGTTTCGTATAAAGATTAACATGTTTCGTATAAAGATTAACATGTTTCGTATAAAGATTATTATCTTCTGTATAAAGATTAACATGTTTCGTATAAAGATTAACATGTTTCGTATAAAGATTAACATGTTTCGTATAAAGATTAACATGTTTCGTATAAAGATTAACATGTTTTGTATAAAGATTAACATGTTTCGTATAAAGATTAACATCTTCTGTATAAAGATTACATGTTTTGTATAAAGATTAACATGTTTCGTATAAAGATTAGCATGTTTTGTATAAAGATTAACATGTTTCGTATAAAGATTAACATGTTTCGTATAAAGATTAACATGTTTCGTATAAAGATTATTATCTTCTGTATAATGATTAACATGTTTCGTATAAAGATTAACATGTTTCGTATAAAGATTAACATGTTTCGTATAAAGATTAACATGTTTCGAATAAAGATTAACATGTTTTGTATAAAGATTAACATGTTTCGTATAAAGATTAACATCTTCTGTATAAAGATTACATGTTTTGTATAAAGATTAACATGTTTCGTATATAGATTAACATGTTTCGTATAAAGATTAACATCTTCTGTATAAAGATTAGCATGTTTTGTATAAAGATTAACATGTTTCGTATAAAGATTAACATGTTTCGTATAAAGATTAACATGTTTCGTATAAAGATTATTATCTTCTGTATAAAGATTAACATGTTTCGTATAAGATTAACATGTTTCGTATAAAGATTAACATGTTTCGTATAAAGATTAACATGTTTCTGTATAAAGATTAACATGTTTCGTATAAAGATTAACATCTTCTGTATAAAGATTACATGTTTTGTATAAAGATTAACATGTTTCGTATAAAGATTAACATGTTTCGTATAAAGATTAACATCTTCTGTATAATGATTAACATGTTTCGTATAAAGATTAACATGTTTTGTATAAAGATTAACATGTTTCGTATAAAGATTAACATGTTTCGTATAAAGATTAACATGTTTCGTATAAAGATTAGCATGTTTTGTATAAAGATTAACATGTTTCGTATAAAGATTAACATGTTTCGTATAAAGATTAGCATGTTTTGTATAAAGATTGACATGTTTCGTATAAAGATTAACATGTTTCGTTTAAAGATTAGCATGTTTTGTATAAAGATTAACATGTTTCGTATAAAGATTAACATGTTTCGTATAAAGATTAGCATGTTTTGTATAAAGATTAACATGTTTCGTATAAAGATTAACATGTTTTGTATAAAGATTAGCATGTTTTGTATAAAGATTAACATCTTCTGTATAAAGATTAACATGTTTTGTATAAAGATTAACATCTTTCGTATAAAGATTAACATGTTTCGTATAAATATTAACATGTTTCATATAGAGATCAACATATTTCGTATAAAGATTAACATATTTCAAATAAAGATTAACATGTTTCATATAAAGATAAACAAGTTTCGTATAAAGATTAACATGTTTCATATAAAGATATTAACACATTACGAAACTGGAAAACCAAACAACTGTATTGTTACATTAACATGTCACACAACTCTGGAGAATCAATGAAATTGTCTAGTTATAGTAACATGTTCCCACACGATGGAGAACAAATTGGACTATATAGTTAAACTGTCTAGTTCGTGCAGAGTGGCTTGCTTCGCTTCGGAGGTCACGGGTAGCAAGCATCACCTGGATCTTTTCTCCTGGGCATGCCGGTGTGCTGGGGAATGAACAGGCGGACAGATTGGCTGGCTCGGCAGAACTTGGTGGAGTATTGATGCATGACAAGGCAGATGTGGTTGCGGCCTTGTGGGAGCACGTGTACACCTCGGAGGAGCAAATGGATCACCATAGTCTGGTTAGAATGAGGCAGCGAGGAGTGACGAGGGGATCTGGCCGACGCTCGATGCTCAGAGGAAAAGCGAGACGGACATATAATCAGATTGCTACTGGAACTATTAGTGTTGGAACTCTTCGCTGGTTGCTGAGGATGGAGACGGAGCGCTTATGGGAATGTCCCAAATGCTGTGATGTCGGTTCCTAGATCAATCAATCAATCAATCAATCACTGTCTAGTTATAGTAACATGTTCCCACACGATGGAGAACAAATTGGACTATATAGTTAAACTATCTAGTTATAGTAACATGTTCCCACACAATGGAGAACAAATTGGACTATATAGTTAAACTATCTAGTTATAGTAACATGTTTCCACACAATGGAGAACAAACTGGACTATATAGTTGCACGTTTACCTTGAGCCACTGTCCAGTGAACCATAACCCCCCACAAGGTCTGCTGACCCGGCATGGCTGTGACACAGCAGGCCGCTGGTTTATGTTACACCGACTGTCCGGCAAGGCTGACCCTGTGTCGTCAGCACAGAACACCTGCCTAGTTAGCTCCCCTGTACCACATTCTGCTGGACACTAGAGAGCAAGAAATGGAGAACAGTAATAGCAAAGATGTCATCATTGTCATTATCAACTGTCATTTCCACATAGAATGTCAGCCGCAATGAAGCTGCACAAATCTCTGTCCTATGTCTTATAGTTGTGCACATACAAGGTTCATCAAATATAAAAATCTGTGACTTGAATCTTCTTGTTGTACATATGCAAGGTTCATCAAATATAAAAAATCTGTAACTTGTGGTACACATGCAAGGTTCATCAAATATAACAATCTGTGACTTGAATCTTCATGTAGTAAACATGCAAGGTTCATCAAATAAACAATTTCTGACCTGCGTCGTTAGATTGTGCACATAGAATGTTCATCGAATACAAAGATAAAAATAAAAATCATTGCCTTAAGTCTTCATGTTGTACACATACAAGGTTCATCAACACCAAAAAAACTTTGCCCTGCGTCTTCACGGTCTTCAGTCTCCAGTCCAACAATCTCCTTCCTGTATCTTCATAGTGCATTTACACACAGTTCATCTATTACAGCAGTCTCTGTCCTTCATCAGCACCGTGCATTCATACAGAATTCATCCAATCTAATAACTAATGTCATGCATCTTTATAATGCACTCGCACAGACTTCATTTGGGCCATCTATTGATGTTGTCCGCCACCATGTGATGTTGTCTTCCTCTTCTACGCTTCCCATCCACATTTCCCTTTAGCACAGGGGTGGGCAAACTTTTCGTGCAGAGGGCCGCATTGACAAATTTAAAGCTATTGGCGGGCCGCATATATATATATATATATATATATATATATATATATATATATATATATATATATATATATATATATATATATATATATATGTTTACATGCAACCTATCACAATAAGTAATTATTAATTATTTATAGATTATTAAGCAGTATAAATAACTAATTATTGCAATTTTATTTTACTTATACACTTATACATTATATTTGACAATATGGACAACAACTTTTACTATTTACTAATTTGTTAACACTATTTTACAACTTGTTATTATAACAAATATTCTTTATTATCTATCAATGGACACACAGCGACTACATTGTCACTACAGTTGTTGATTTCTAATGAGATGTATGTAACTGCTTGAAATTTATGACAATATTCTTGAAATCTGGAGCAAGTTTACTTGTTGAAATTCGCATGACAGCATGCAAGTTGCAGTCCGACAATAAAGACATATTCTTAGATTTGTTGATCTTCAAGCAAGAGAATGCTTGTTCGCAAATGTATGTTGTTCCAAATAATGATAAAAGTTTAGATGCAAAGTTTTTCAAGTTGGGAAATGATTCTTGTGATAAAGATCCATAGAAATCCAGCAAACCATCTGACTTGAATTTCTCTTTCAGGTCATGATCTGCTTGTAAGTCAAGCAGCTCCAACTGTATGTCCTCTGTAGCTGTATCAGCTTCTGCACTAAAAGGTGAACTGAGAATATTGAACTATGGCTCTAATTTCTTGAAATCTTGGAATCTCCATCCAAATTCTTCAATCAATGCATCTAATTGGGCTTTGTATTTTTCAGTCATTTCACCAGAAATGATTTCTTGTTTCAGCAAAGGGAAGTGACAAAATCTTTTTTCACTTGCTTGTCTGGAGAACAGTGAGAGTTTTGCCTGAAATGATTTTACATATACATACAATTCATGTGCAAACACATCACCCTGAAGTTTGACATTCAGTTCATTTAACTTTTCCGTAATTTCAATGGCAAACATAAAGTCAATCTGCCACTCTTTATTGACAATGTTAGTATTAAAGTCACATTCAATGCCCTTCATCTCTAGGAACATCACTATTTCTTCTCTGAGTTCCCACACTCGCCTCAACACCTTGCCGAGACTCAGCCATCGAGCATTGGTGTGGTTCAGGACATCGGAATGTTCAGTTTCCAAATCGTCAAGTAGTGACTTGAAATGTCTGTGATTAAGTCCTCTTGATCTGATGAGGTTGATGACACTGACAACTGGGTCATTAACATGCTTGATATTCAAAACAGTTTTACACAGACTTTCTTGATGATTCACACAGTGAAGTGGTAATAATGTGTGGTCTGGATATTCTGCTTTAATCTTATCACTTATCACCTTTACCAGACCTACATTTTACCAGTCAAAGCACGAGCTCCGTCAGTTGTAACACTTGCCATCTTGTTCCACACCAACCCAGTTCTTTCAATACAGTTTTATTACAGCATTGAATATATCATGGCCTGTGGTTGTGTCTTTGAGTGACTCAACACTCAGTAACTCTTCAGTGAGCTTGAAAGAAGTGTTTATTCCACGTATAAATATCAATAATTGGGCAGTATCATGTACATCGGTACTCTCATCCAATGCAAGAGAGTACCACAAAAATTGTTTACTTGCATCTTGACGTTTATGCATCAAATTGTCACTGATCTTGTCAACACGTCTGACCACAGTTCTCTTTGACAAAGTAATGTTGTCAAATCTGTTTTTGTTGTCCATTCATCAATAAAAACACGGCATTCATCTTCAATCTTACGTTTGTTATCGACATTCATCATCACGGTACATGAAATTCTGTAAAATTCAACAAAATAACTTAAAAGCGAATTAAAATTTTTTATTTCTAAATGCCCTCGCGGGCCGCATAAAATCACTTGCGCGCGGGCCGTAGTTTGCCCACCCCTGCTTTAGCACATCCTTTAACAAGTAGCCACACCTCCTAATGAGGCTGAAGTACATAAATTGACTGAACTTTATGCCATTCAGCAATGGTTTTGTCACTCAATATTGTGTAATACTTGTTTGTATATTTTGTATACTTCTCTATTTTACTCTCCGTGTGTGTGTGTGTGTGTGTGTGTGTGTGTGTGTATGTGTGTGTGTGTGTGTGTGTGTGTGTGTGTGGGTGAGTGGGTGGGTGGGTGTGTGTGTGTGTGTGTGTGACTTTTACAGGCCGTTGCATGGTTAAGTGTCATTGCACCGTCATCTGGGTTGCTCAATGAAATTTGTGCATCCACTGGTGAGAAAGCAGTAACATTAAGACATAAAGCTTTTATCCTCTTCTGCATGCTATCCCCCATCGGTGCACAGGCCTCCAAGAAAGCCACGATAGGTGGTTCTATCTGTTGCTATTTCTTGCAGCTCCCTCCATGTCCTCCCAATTCGGTTTGATTTTTCATTTTCCACATGCCTTTACAATGCATATCTTTTATATTGTTGCTGTTTTCAGTTAGCCTTCGAATGATGTGTGAATGGTATAATGTATGAAAGAGAGTGATAACAGGGCAGAATGTTAGACGGGCCTGCTGCCCAATTCTTAACCCTTTCAAAATAAAGTTTTGTTGTTGTTGTTGTTGTTGTTCAGTGTGTGTTTTACCTTACACAGTAATGAATAATACATACAACACAATCTGGCAACCAACATTCAGAAATGTACATGGAAAAAAATTGGCATCAACTGAAATTACAGCAGTAGACAGATACATGTAGGAATAACTAGGCTGTTAAGAAGGTACGATACGAGAAGGAAGATAGTATGCCTACCTCTGCTGTCCATTCTGTGAAGAACCATCCTTTTCCACATTCTCCTAAATTGCAGCTCTCCTGGGAGTCTGGCTTCATTTCTACACAAGCATCATCAGAGATAATATTTTTATCTAGGTCAATACATTGGACATCTCTGGTTTTCTGACCATCGCCACATGGGGTTGAACACTGAAGATATAAAACGAATAATAGTCATACAAATATAGAATGTGTTAGATATTAAATATGGCAACATTTTTCCTTCTCCTTCGTCTTCTTCTTATTATTATTTGTTTGGCTCTTTCTTCTCCTTCTCCTCGTCATTCTTCTTTCAAGGTCAGATTATGATGAGAGTTCTACAGAACGCACTGATATATGCCTCATTCTCAGCTCTGTACATTTGCCTTTCCTATTCCATTTATCGCTCGTGTTTCCCTTTTCTCCATCTGTAAATGCTGAATCTCATTCTTGTCTCACTGACATTCAATGTTAGCTAGATTTGTATGCGATTATATAGTGTTTGTTCATACTTACATTCGACCAGGTCCCAACACTCCATGAACTGCATGGTCTATTAGCACACGATTGTCTGTTGGGAATACGTTCTTGCCCTTCACAACTTGAGCTCGACATTGTCATATTTAAAGTAGGAGATACCCGTGCCTGGCATGTGACAATTCTCGTCTGCTCTCCGTTGCCGCAAGTCACAGAGCAAGAAGACCATGGGCCTGGGGTCCATCTGGAAAGTATGTATCAAATGCAGAAAATCCTTTAGATGTGTTAGTTATTTGCTTGGTTCGTCTACATTACTTCTCTAGAAATGAAGCGATTTTAAGACCCTAATGCCTCTTAATCCCTCCTACTCGATCATGCCTAGCTCTAGTGTTACTTCCAGAAACTGGGCTTAAAGTCGAAGATATATTTGTTGTGAATAATAGGGTGTACATCACGTGAACATTGGCTTTGGGACATAGCACTGATGAAGTATGGAACGGGAATCTCCACTGAATAAATAATAGTATCAGGTTTTCTGACAGGAAATAATTCTTATAAATGGCGCGTTTACAGTACATATTATTAATTCATAGTTTATCCCCCATGTTTGTGCCCTCTTATTATGAGCTAACCATGTTTGATTTCATACTGCAGTAAATCTAATCAAGTGCCGTTGCCATTTGTTCAATCGTGTCAATACTGTCTGGTTGTCAGTGTGACTAAATGGATAAAAGCGTTCGTGCTGATGATGAGGTAGCAGGTCAAACCCCTACACCGGCCAGTTGGACTAAAATTTTGACTTCTTGTCCTAGACTTGGGACGTAAATTACAACTACCTCTGGAGTCGGAGTTGGTTCGCTTGATAGCGGGAGACACTGATAATAAGGAAAGCTAATCCACAAGCATATTTTAATACAGTACTACTAAAACGCCGGTCTCCCTGGCCGAGGAGTTAGCAGCTTTCTCAGTAACCCCGAATACTCTCGTGGCTGACGTGAGCGCACGAGAATTTGAAGCGGTTCGAGTCACGCCAGTGACCTATAAGATTATGGAGCAGGTCGCTCAGAAAGCAATGGCAAACTACTGAGCGTAATCTTGCCAAGAAATCAACAATCAGCTGAAAGATGCTGATGTTGACAGCGATGTCCTGTAAAGGATATGTAAACCATTTTAAAACTACTAAAACTAGTGTGCATGGACTATACTTGGGGTCAAAGTGAGCGAGCGCCAGAAATAGAACTATTATTGCTAGTCTTTCATCTACATACCTGCCCAACATCTTTACTACTAATGCTGTATATAATACATATGATCTCAGATCAATTACTGCTCATGACTGCAAGAAAAAGATAGTAACCATTAAAAGAACGTTGTAAGTGTCTATGCATTTTATCAACGTGTACCACGATCATTTGAACCTTTTGAAATATTTATAGATAAGAAATAGCAACACCTGGGTAATTTAAACAATATAATAGAGACACAAAAGATGTGTTTGTAATATAGCCACTATCATTGCACGCCTTGTGAATTCGAAAGTATACTGGCACACTCATCAGAAAATTAATAATGCTATGCCTACTATCTACACTGGCCGTGACACAACCCGTTGCCACCTCACATGTGTTCTTTCGCCCCCTTGCCACATTTGTAACATTCAATTACTGGTCGTTAACACGTTTCTACACCAACTGATGTATCCTCATTCGAGAGCAGGTTATTTATTATACAGTAATGCAGATCGTAGCAACCACACAAGGTAAGCTCTTTCTCTGGCCAGAAAGTTACAGTCATCTTCCGAGTCCAGCTCCTGACTTTATCTTTCCTATTTAAATCACTGTCAACTTCCTTGGGGCTTGCCTTGCCCTTTTCTTTGAAGTATGATTTTAATCATGATCTCTTTATGTGCCCAATGTTGTCTGTTCATCGTGTTTAGTCATTATCTCTAGTCAGGTAACTTCAATGCCGTCATATCGCGGGTCTCCGCGGAGAAATGGTTCAGTCGTCTACGTCGCGCTCTGATAGTTGTGGGTTCGTTCCCCGAACTGCGTCGTCCAGACACGAGTGCAATTTTCCCGGATACTCCTGGGGGTCATCGCTGGAGTTACGGAGTCCGTGCTTTGTGTGATGCTCTCCGCAACAGGCTTACCGTTCTGTGGAGAGAGACTGGGCTACATGAAGTAAAATCCGTTGCAATGAAGTTGACCCTCTTGGCTTTAGTACTTTAATAGCATCATATCAGCTCTCTTATTATGTGTCCAGGGCAGTACAGACATTCACATTTATATAGTTTGAAAACAGAACATAAATTTTGAAAACTACCTACGCTGCAGAACACGGTCTTGTGTTGCAAGGCATCGCTAACTGGTCCGGTCTTTGAAGGTGTCGACAATTGTCATCTGTAACCACTGCTTGTGTGACAGTGTCCACACACACGACCACCGTCTGTTGAACCCCTACAAAAATTCACGAACAGGAAATACTATAATTTACTGTCAGTTCTAACAATTCATCATTTACGATAAATTGTGCCAACTTATTTGCATTTGGCTATTTTTAATACAAAACATAAATATGTCTATATTTACCAGATTAAATTCACTGAAATAAACTGCACATATGATAACATGTTTTATCAACTATAGTCTGTTTACTTTTGTCTGCCCCAATATAACATTCCATATCTCAGTAACCAACTGAGGGAAAATGATGAGATTTAGCATATAACCTTATCATTATGTCCACCCAACAAAATAATTTTTGTTCTGGAGATTGTACAGCAGATTTCAATGTTTGTTTATATGCGGTATATAATTTACGGGTCAAAGATTAAGTCCATAATTTTAAATGTATTACACCTTCACCCAGACACATCCACGCTTTTAAAAAAAGATTATCTCGTGTTTCACGTTATGGCACCAACGGCGCGCAGTTAAATGGGATGTTCAGAGGTGTCGTCAATGTGGGTTCTTTCATTAAACGTGATTATATAAATAAATATTACCATTAATATAATATTAATAACTAATATTTGAATGTGTGAATATTGTTCAATGGGATTGGATGTGAAATTCTGTACACTTCAAAGCATCGCTATGAAGTTGTACACATATTTTGTCAAGAAGCTGATCGCAGGAAACTGTTTCATACTGTTACAAATCCAGAAAAAAAGAACAGTGCATGCATTGGGTTTGAGTAAACGATCATTTCGTCGATGGGTGCAAGAATCTGGAATGGATCCAACACGCGATAAGCAAACGGTAGGTAGAAAGGCAACTGTAGACAACTTTGACAAGGATGTCATAAGGCGAGCTATTATAAAAAATGCTGGACGCCCAAAGAAACAGTGACTGTAAGAAAACTTAGGGTTTGGTTGAGAAAGAAAAATAATACAGAGCTATCCAAAACAACTTTGTGGAAAATTATAAGGACATTAGGCTTCTCTTTTAGAAATTACAAGGGATGTAGAAATATCCTTTGCGAGCAACCGGATTTAGGAGCCATGAGAAGCAGATACGATACCTACGTGAAATAAGGGTAATGCACAAAATAAAATTATGGCAGTGTATTTGGATGAGACGTGGATCAATGCGCACCACACAAGTGAAAAGGATTGGCAATCAGTGGATGGAAAGATACAGCGATATGTGCCCAGTAGTAAAGGACAGCGTCTGGTCATAGCCTGTGCTGGTAGTACTCATAATGGCTTACTACAGAATTCTTACTATGGAATCGTGTTCGTATCAAAGCATACAGACGACAATAGGGATTATCATAATGAGATGAATGGTAATGTATTTAGAGATTGTCTCGAGAATACAGTACTTCCATCCCTTGATAGACCGTCTTGCCTAATCATAGACAATGCATCATATCACAATGTTATTGCCCAAGAAGACAAATACATACGGCATCGAGCACAAAGGAAGCAATAAAGATATGGCTCAGAAGGGGAAATACAAATTTCAAGCTACTGTTGTTGTCCCTTGTAAAATAGGTGCAAAAAAGCAAGACATATAAAATCGTCAATTCTATAGAAGAGCATGGCCATTGGTGTTTGAGACTTCCGCTGTACCATTCTCATTTAAACACTATAGAACTTGTGTGGGCTAAAATTACAGGACAGGTGGTAGCTGACAATACTACATTCAAATTGTCTGACGTCAAGATACTAACCCAGTTCGCGCTATTAAATATTGATAAAAGTTACTGGAAAAAAATGTGAGGACCATGTGTTGAAAGAGGAAGAGGACTATTGGAGAAAGGATGGATTGAATGTTATACAACCCAGAGTAGTCATCAACCTACTGGAATCGTCCTACACAGATTAAGGTCTGGGCAGATCGCAGACCTTAATCCACGTGCACACTTATTGGGATATTTTGCTCCAACTATTCAGGCGAATTGCAGGCCCTAAACATTACAGCATCAGCACAATGGCAACAGTTTGTATTCCACAGTGATGAATTTTCAATTCCGCAAGCCCTCAGCAGTGACAAACAACTGGTATTGGGGAAAAAAAACACCACAGCATTGAATACCAACAGAAGAGTAATATTGCGTTGGAAACTGACATATTGTGGCATAACAAGAAACGTGAGAGCAAACACGTTGTCAAATTAGGGGAAAACGCACGTACATACGAATCAATCTATAAACTTCAATGAAAAGAGGATCAAAATCTTGGTCGTTAAGAAGAAAGCAGACTACAGAAACACAGACAACTATTTTCATAGTGTAAAACAGGTAATCAAGTTCCGTCTCTGAACGGTAAACAGCAGATTAGACAATCTTTCACGAAGACTAAAAGCGGGTCTGTCACCCATGTGTACGTGTGAACAAACTACACAGACAGCTGAACAGATCCTTAAAAATTGACACATGATGAATAAATTGCGGTATCATTTCTGGTCACTCCATACGCACATTACCGCACAGTTATTTGGAAGCTTTCACGAACTCAATATAAAAAGCTAATGCATCCTGTAAGATGACTCCTTGTGTACACATTATTAACCAGCAGCTGAAGAAACAAGAAGGAAATGAAAAATAAGGAAGAAATATATTTCTCCTACTTTCCTGTCAATTTACACATTATTTACCCCATGCCTCTGTAAATTCTCTGTCTTTACTAATATTACACATTGCACCCCTCTCGGGAGTCTCCGTGGTGAAGTGGTCAAGCCGTCTGACTCGGGCTCCGAAGGTTGTATGGTCGATTCCGGGCCGCGTCCTTCATTTAACAAGTGCATTTTTTTCGGAGACGCCCGAGGATCGTCGCTGGAGCTACTGAGTTCGTGCTCTGTGCGACGCTTTCCGCGCTGCGGAAAGAGACTGAGCCATATGGGATAAAAACCCGATGCAATGCACTCGCCCCTGTCGACTTTTAAGCAACTTTTTTTTTTGTTTGCACCCACTCCAGTACAAATCTGGCTACGCCTTGTACTTGTGTACTTACCCGAAATGACGTGCTTTACTGTAAGACTAGTTTGTTAGCGTAAATTCACTACATTTACATTTTCGCCAAAACATCAAAGAAATGTCGCCGCTTTCGATGATTTAAGTTGCCTTTGGACCTATCAAAGACATATTCCTTGGGTGGGGATAAATATAAGACGGCAGGAAAACTTTCATAGCGATGCAACAGACACTTTTCATAAACATTGATCGTGAATAAAGGCATCCATTTCTGAACAGACTATAGCTACTGCGCTGCGAGTTGGGACATTGTAAACATAATGTCGCCAAATGGTCCCATTCAGTATGCTTTTAACAATGCATATATGATCAGCTCCAAATCGACTTTACAGCATCAAATCTTATTGCTATTTGGGGGAGGATAGAAATTTAAAGAATGCTTGTAAACTCAGCGAGGACAATACAATACACATGGTCACAACAGGTAGAAGACAGAACTACAACTTTCCAAGAATACCAAGTGTTCTGAAACATACAAACAAACAAAGTAGGTAATAGATAAACACATAATCTATAACTTGTTCATTTATGAATACATTCACTCATTTTTATTTTAAACAGAAAAACAGGATCAATTTTCAGCTTGTAATGTATAGTTGGAAGTCGGATGAATGTTACTTATCCGTTTTAACAGGATAAAATATTTGCAGAAATGCCGCGTCACAAATAATGAAGAATAATTTAAAAAAAAAACAAACGCCGAGACACTTACCTCCACCACATGAATGTGTGCACTCTGTCAGTCCTGATATTCTCCATTCATAGATTGCCATAGGAGTGTTGTGGACTGTTTCCAATGGAATCTGATTAGACTGAGAGTCCGGTCCAACCTGGTCAGGCCTTGTCGGCTGACGACTGGATGAAATGTGGCTGTGGCTTGAGATCTGATTGACTGTCTGTCCATTTGGAGTTTCAGGTTCATTGACAGCAGACTGAAGAGCAGCACGATATCCAGGAATATATCGTGGTCCTAATGCTGGAGCTCTGGGACTGTTCTGCTGGCCATGTGAATTTGTCCCGCCACCGTCCAAGAAGTCTGGATATTCCTGTCGAGGCGGCTGCCTTACAAATGGCACACTAGATGGTGCCACCTGCCCACTGGATGATTCTCGCGACTGCTGATTACCACTATTGTATCCCCCTGATAACTGGCTGTTACCATAGGCATTGTTGTTGTCTCTGTTTTGATGAAAAGCTGTATGTCTTCTGTTAGAAGTTTCTGTATTGGGGTATTCTCTATGCCGGTGCTGGACGTGTTCTTGTCGCGGAGAGTTAGAATTATGCCCTGTATTATAACCGCGGGAATCCTTATTCGTGTCAGTAAGACCTGACTGCGATGATTGTGCGCTGCCATCTACAAGAGAAGATCTACCGCTGTGGTGTGATGCGTTGAAAGCACCATGTGACGACAATGATGATGATAACGAAGGAATTGTTTCAGGCTGGAGTACGTTTCTGTTATTACCATTTTCTTCAGGAGTCACTCGATGAGCAACCTGTGAATTTCTTCTGCGAGATTCATCTATGGCAATCTGTCTTTCTCTGAGCCTCTCTTGGTATTCTCTAAGTCTTTCATTATACTGCCGCCTTTGTTCTTCCATGCGTCGTCTCCTCTCTTCCATTAGAACATGACGATCTCGCAGACGCATCTCCCTGCTGACCTGCTCATCTCCGTTGCTGTGTTGCATTTCTGAAGGACCATGTTTACTATTCTTATTACTGTGGGGCATAGCCCCAAACTCACTAATGCTTTGTTCCCGCTCCGTATCTTCGCTTCTTTCCAGATCGTCATCGTTATCTTCGTAATCACGTCTATCGTTGGTGTTTCTCTCTGTATTTCTCTCTAGCGCAGCATGTTTATTATGAGAACTGTGTACTTTGTGGTCCGAAATGTGTGCACTGTCGTTGGAGCTGCCCTGACCTGGCAGATTCAGAGAACTGGACTGGTGGTGGCGGTGTAGACGATGTGCGTGTTGTCTGGCCCTGGAGGTGTGGTTCCTTGAGTTAGAGCGATTTCTGTGGTATGTATCTTTATATCGCTCCACGAAAGTAAAACTTTGGGAATACCGGGGGATCTTATATCTTAAACGTCCTTTTGTTGGACTGGGACTTGATGATAAATGCTTGTCAAATTTATCATTGTAATTAACGAATTGTGGCTTTTCCGACGTAATAGAATTAGTAACATTAGAATAGTTATTTATATTTACATCACTTTCCTGAATGGGTTTAGGAGAATAGTCAGTTAATTCACCCGTATACGGCGGTATATTAGTCTTGTTGTGTAATTTTTCCTCGAGGTTTCTAGCTTCAGAGTTGCCCTGAATGGAGAGGCTAGAATTAATTAGAGGAAATTGTTGATCGCTTACGCCACGGACAGGCTGTTTGTCCTCATTCTCCCTGTTGTTATTATAAGCGTCTGAGCGCTCAGAAATACCCAGTTCTTCAAAATTATCCACCATGTTGTTGATTTCCGTGTGTTCTAGAGACAGAACGCTACTAGTTGTACTAACCACTAGCATTTTCGTATTTCTCCTATTATTGTCCTCCTTGTAATTTTCATATACTTCAGTATTAAATGCAGTGTGTTGGGGATTTGTAATTTCAGAAGAAACACTTGAATAACCCCAGTTATCTTCGTCTTTTCTAATATTATCCATAGGCTTAGCTTCATGCGCAGTGGTAGGCTGAGCCGTTGAAATCTCTGTTATTTGCTCTGAAATCCAATATCCTTGCGTACTACTTGTGTCCACAGAACCTAAAACAGCAGCATGGCTAGGGTCAGCTTCATTATCCAACCCGACATCCTGAGACACATGTGTCTGTCCAACACTCGCTGGTGACTTGCCATCATCTGTATCCTTATTTGGAAAGTTTGGATGACCATCAACTATAACTGTAGGCTGAGTACTTGAAAATTCTGGGAGCTTCGTATCCACACTGCTTGCAGTAGACATTTCGTGGCCTGATTTTGTTGTGCGTCGAGCAGCTAGTTTCCGAAACGCTTGTTGTCTGCTGTTTGACAGCTGTAACTGGGCGAGACGGCTATCGGTTGGTTCCGGCGGAAGCTCTACTGGTTGTGAATGACGACGAATTTGCTGGATGACAGTTTCACTAACTGCCTTGGGTACACTGAACGTGTACATTATACTTGGGTTGCTCCCCCTCATCAGAAGCTGGGGATATACAGAGTTCGTATTACAATAACAAAATATCAAGTGTAACATGATCTACTTAATGTAGCACGTATTTCAGAGAGTATACACATGTGGCTTAACAACTGTAGCTCCAGAATGAGAGAAGATCACTATGTGCAATCAATATTTCCAAGCGTGTGTAAATGGTTGGCCAGTTTAATTCATCACACTTACAGGCCCATCTATTTATTGTTATTTATTGATGTTTTGTAACAATTTATTTTGTTTCCCGCTACTGGATCTGTGATGTGATATGGTCATTACATGTTGTTTGCCTGGATACGCTAGGAATAAGTGACCAATATTTCCCTCTCTTAGCAGGCAACGAGCCCAGGCGTCCAAGCCTTGTCCGTGCTCATGACATTATCATCACAGTTCCCTATCAACTTCAATAACGCGATTTACTGTTATCAGTTCTGTACCTGTTATAAACAAATGGGTATATCTGTAGTACTCTGTGATGTTAGAAGAGATTGTAAACGGAAACCAAAAAGATGTAAAGTTGAGGCACATTGCTATGTGTAATACATTTTCTAGATTTCTCAAACATTCGATAGTGATTAAAAAATTCCATTTACTGAAGTTATCAAGAGGCATGTACTAGGTAACCAAAAGATATACTTTGCAAACCAATGATTTTCTCTCGTAACGAATCTGTTGACTAAGAAGATGTGTCAGTATTACTTGGCTTTAAACAACTGTGGCTGTTGCTACTGAAAGAAAGCAACTATATGAAGAAATGTATGATACTATTCCTAGTCATTGGGGTAAAAGATGAAATGTGAATGACTGGATGGTGAAATCAAAAGAACAATGAGAGAAGAGAAATATATGAATATATTGGTTTCCCTATCTTTCTAGAGTACGAACGCCTAGAACTCAACAAGGTATGCTGATATAGCCAACGACCGAGTTTCTCAAGTTTTCAAGGAATAACTATCAGACTAACAGACGCAGATCTTGCTGGTAGACTATGGAACACACACACACACACACACACACACACACACACACGCGCGCGCGCACACACACACACAGAATGAGAGAGAGGTAAAGTGAAAGAGAGATATAGAGATAGGGTGTGTGTGTGTGTGTGTGTGTGCGCGAGAGAGAGAGAGAGAGAGAGAGAGAGAGAGAGAGAGACAGAATTAAAAGCAATAAAAAACAGACCCTATAGATATTCAACCAGTGCTGGGGCGATTGGGTTACGAATGCAATTCGTAATCCTGCATACCGCGTTTGAAACATAGATGCGGACGATGTGGAAGCAGACCACATTGCGCTAGTTTTCATACAATGGTATTAATGCCAGTCATTCAGAAAGCAATGGCAATCTTCTGAACGTAAACGTGCCTAGAAATCACAAACTGCAAAACAATTATGCTGTTGACTGCGACGTCCTGTAAAGGATATGCAACTAACTATATAGATATCTACGTAAACAAATTAAATATTTAATTAATGGACCACGAGCGTAACGAAACAAATTAACCTAATCCACCTCACGATGGCTGTAACAGGTGTCAATACAAATAAATAAACAACGAATATCTACACAGACGACAGTATACCTTTAAAATTACTGACATGTTTGTAGGGCCTGATGAGATGATGATCTCCTTTGGGCTGGACGCACTTTTGGCACCGTACGTGAACGATGTTCCGGCAGCTTCAACAACCACAGAGACAGGACTAGTCGTGTTTTCATTGATAAAAGTTTGACCTGTCTCCGTCTGCAACACTGAAAGCATGATATAGTTTGAATTGCATATTTTGTTTATTTCATCCCAAGTAAATTACTTGTTACAGAACTTAGTCTAAATAACAGAAAAGCAGTAGTATTGATTATGACAAAGAAAGATGGTATACCAAAATGCAACATCAAAGTATTTAAATATCTATGTACTTTAATAACAGCAGACGGAAGATGTATGAAGGAAGTTAAGCAAGGGCAGCATTTCACAATATGAAGAATATTCTCTGCAATTTATCTCTGTCAATCCAGGTCAGTAAAAGAGTTCTTCGGAGTTGTATTAAGCTAATCCTGATGTCTGCATGCACATCATGGACAATTAGCAGACAAGTGAGGAATTATGTGAAAGCTGCGGAGATGTTGTTTTATAGAAGAACTATGAGAAGGTCGTAGACGGACAGAAAGAGCAACGAAGATGTCTTGAAAGACACTAACTTAAAAATAGAACTGATTAATTGTAACAGAAGTAGGCGGTCCTCAATCTGTAGGCATGCAATGTGAAGGGAAAAGCTGGAGCGTGTCGTCATAACGGGAGAATGGGGATTGACCACGAGAGAAGATGCTGGCTAGTTTCACATTATCACGTCAGGTAGGAAGTAATACGATTACCAACGCCACACGTCATAGATTATCAGAAGAAGAAATTACTTGCTTGTTTTATCTCAATCTTTTAATTGAACGGTCCCCTTATCAACTATTAGTAGACACATTACAAAATGTTGCTATGTCATTATATACCATTAAAGAAATATTTACAACCCTAGCCAGTTGGAGATTGTTGAGAAGTAGTTCTGTGCATTCCTCCCAACTATTAATTAGACTATGCAAGGACGAACTGCAAGACGCCCGTGAAGCAACTTTCAGAATGAAAACCAACATAACAACCGCCTCCCCATGGGGGAGCTAAATATCCACTAAAGGGATTAGCAGCTTGTAAAATCATTAAAGAACTTCTAATTAGAGAAGCATGGATCCAAATATATACCAGTGAATCTTAAGTAGAGCAGAGAGGAGCGGAAGCGAAGGGATCATATTGTCTACCCAGATAAACAAATGATTCCATCTACTCACCGACGGCAATATTTTGCCCAAACTTCTCTGTCCAAGAACAGGACATATGCCATGCAGTAGAAATGACAAATAACAAAACAAGCTTCTGCCAAGGGGCAGACATCTTACGGAAACAATGCCAGTTCTAAAAGCTAGCAAGATCCAAAAAGTCTCACTGCTAGATGTAACATTAAAAAGTTAATTGCATGTCCTTCATAGGACGTCGCAGTTAACCCCGGCATTGGTGGGGGATGGGCGGGGAGGGTATGCTGTGTGTGATTTACTAGTCACTTTTTACGTTCAGTAGTACTGACATTGTTTTCTGAATGACCAACGCTCCATGCCATCAAGTCAACGCAACGCAGTCTACTTTCCAATCGCCGGAGCTGATGTCAACCCCTCAACACTGTATATCGGGCAATTGTGAAACACGTGCACTGCCTCTACGCCATGGCGCCGGGAAGAGAAACCTTAAGCGAAATAAACACCAATGAAATGGTGATTATTGCACGAGACATTATCTCACTGTGATATACCCGGAAATGAAAGATCAGATGTGTTAGATCAAGAAGGAACACAACGAGGCAACGCTGAACAATCAATAACACTGCATGAAAAGAAGACCACTATCAGTTATACAAGAAAACTCAATCAACAAAAAGACATATGTTATATTCTCTAAGAACGAGCACAACTGGTGATCATAGTCTGTAGGAGAATAAGAAACAACAGACTCAACAGTGGCACAGCATACTCAATATTGACAAAACAGACTCAACAGTGACACAACCGATTCAACAGTGACACAACCGACTCAACAGTGACACAATGCTCAACAGTAACACAACAGACTCCACAGTACCACAACAGGCTTAACAGTCACACAACAGAATCAACGATGACACAACAGACTCAACAGTAACATAACAGACACAACAGTAACACAACAGACTCAACAGTAAAACAACAGACTCGATAGAGACACAGCAGACTTAACCGTGACAAAACAGACTCAACAGTGACCCGCGCTGACATTGGTCCTGTCACCCCTGTATACGATGATAGTCTGACCATGTAGCTAGAACGCCGGGTTTCCATTCGGATTTTTTTTTCAACAGCAAGAGTTAGAGATTAATTTATCTCCCGAAAGCTAAATTCGTTATGAAGAGCCAGTAATATATCTTCTTGAGGTATTTCACCTGTTGTCTGGAGGAACATCTTTCAAATCGTTACACACATATTTGTCTACCTTGTGTCGCTCTCCTTAATTCCCGGTGTTTCAGCATTGATAAATCTGCGCGTGTCCATTCTATATATTCAAAACAATGTTTTCTCGTTTTTAATTTTATTAATGCAGACATAAACAATATATTACAAGTTTATACGCCGGCATATTTCGTTGTATTTCGTTAAGAGCATACAACAGATAAAAATTTTCAATATAAAAAGTTGTAGCGTTTGATAGCTGCTTCTGCTTGGTTTACATTTACATGTTTTCCCAATATATTGCACTCTCGTTACTTTTCTCTTGGCTTGCATGTTTAATTCGTGACCCTTTGAAAATAAAGTTCGGTTGTTCGTTCGTTCTCTTTGATTTAATCCTGGCTTTAATTTCCGATGAATATATTTCCCATTTGTGTAGACTATTTTACACGTTTCGGTTACTAGAATGCCCAGCGCTATCAATTTCCGCTTTTCCTAAAAAGAAGAATTATTTCAATTGACATTAGTTGTCTGATGTCATGGTTCAAATCAAAGTATCACATTTTCCAATTTGATCTGAATTAAGATTAAAACTGTCTCCACATCTCTAGACACGAGAGTTAAGTTTTAGATCTATATCTAGATTACAGGTAAAACAATCCATCCCAGGTGTCACGCATTGTTGTTTTTACTTGTTGACTGTGAAAACCAGGCTATACTCAGTATTGGTGTAATCGTTAGGAGGTTACGCTGACAATCAATGACAACTGATCAAGGTGTATGTTTATCCTATACCAAGTGGGCCCTGTAGGATCCTAATGAAGTTGGCTTCTAAATCATTAGACAATATGTTACAAATGTTAATGATTTTTTAGTCCTGGCAACCAATACTTTTAGACCCAGTCCGACACTGCCGACAATGTCAAAAGTAGGTTAGGGCGAAGTTTGGATACCTACACTCGCCGTTCACTACGGGATGTAAATACTGGCCACCGAACTTTCCTTGCAATCAGGCCTAAGATGGTTTCAACACTTCACATATCCCCAGCAGGTCTCTGCTACAAGACTTGTTTTTCTTATTGGGAACTACAAGTTAGTCTGTTACAGAATCCACCTTGTCTCGTCAGTGTCTCCATAGACTCTGCTCTTTAAAAGCCGTATAGTGTACCAGGTAGAGCTCTGGGTTAACTTATACAGTTATCCAGGCATGAAGGAATTGTAATGAACTTGGTGAAACGAGACTACATCAAGCAGAGAACTAAACCCGCCGAGACAACACGGCTGGAGACTTCCTGCCCTTACGCCATATCACCCCATGGTAAGATATGACTGAACGAAGCTATTATTATCATTATTATTATTATTATTGTTGTTGTTGTTGTTGTTGTTGTTGTTGTTCTATCGCCTGGCATGGGGCAGATATAAGCTACGTATTAAGGCTCCCCAGTCCTGTCTGACGGCTGATCTTTCGATGAAGTTGTCCGTCCGTCCGTCCAATTTGAGAAAAAACAAAACTTTCCACCTTGGTTCAACCAGCCCGTGCGGCATCGGTTATAATAGCGGTGGTTCATGGTGCGTCGATTATTCCATTCTCTGCGTGCCAGTAAAAGCTGGCTTATCTGTTGTGCAGTTCATGACTGTGACGTCAGCATAGGGGATTCTTTTGGCCGGCAAGTTGTCCTTTTGTGTCTTTTTAGGCAATTTCTTATGTCAGTGTGGCTTCAGGCCCGTTTGCTGTGCTAGGGTGCTGTCATTATACTGGCTCCTTGTACGGATATTAGTAGTAATCCTCTGGTGGGGTGTCCCATTCGATTTCTCGTTGTTCTCTCGTCTTCTGTGTGGTGCGCTTCTTTTCCATTTTTTCCATTTGATATTGATATTCTCTGTACCCTCTGGGGCCGCTTTTAGGCGTCGTTATGTCTTTTATCAGCTGTCTTTTCTTCCGATTTGGGGCAGCTTGCGATACCGCATTGTGTTTTTCGTGTGTTCCTCCTTTCTTGTATACGCCCCAGGCACATTCAAGTTTGTTGGTGTTTTCCTCCGCACTTTCTTGATGAGTCTGTTTGGTTTCCGGTTTCTCCTGGTTCTTTTGGGGCATCACGACAGAGCTGGTGTTAATAGTTTGCTGTTGTTGATTGACCAGAGAGTTGGCTTCATCTTGCGTCTTCTTGTCTTTCTTCTTGTGTATTGTCGTTATCAGTTTATCGATGATTTTCAATTGAGTGTCATCTGGCGGTTTCTCTGCGTTCTTTTCATTGGGTTCGTGTGGCTTGTTTTGGGATAGTTCCCTTTCAGCTTTTTGCATTTGTCTCTCCGCCTTGATGTCACGTAGGATTTCTTCGTTTTTCTTGGTCGCCTGGATCATTTTCTCCACCTCTTGTGTTATATTTCGTTTGATCTCTTTTAGTTCCTCAAGCAGTTTTTCGCTGTCGCCATTCAGCGCCGGTGTTTGTAGTGTCTTGACCTGCTGCTTTAGCTCGTCAATCTGGCTCTGCAGCAGTGCTCTTTCATTTTGCGAGATTCCTGTGACTGTCTCACACCTCCGCATTGCTTCCTTGAATGATGTCTTGTTGACAATGGTGAGTTTCAACACGTCTCTGTGTCTTTGGAGGTACGGACATCCCAGGTATCGTGCCCCATGATGTCCCATGCAGTTGGCGCACTTACGGTTTCTGTTAGGTGCCTTGAAGTCCACGTCCAGTTTGGCTAGCGGACACTCCCTAAAGGCATGGTGCTCAGCGCAGTATCGGCAGATGTCTGTCTTGCTGCGGCATATGGCTCTGTTGTGGCCGGCCCTCTGGCATCTGGAGCACTGAGTTACTCTTGGAATAAATCTCTCTGGTAATTGTACTTGCTTGTTGATGGACACTGATATCGGCATTTCGCTTCCCTTACTGGTCACCACCACCAGCGTCGTAGGTATTTTGGCATATGTTAATATTCGTTCCGCTTTAACGACTTGGATGCTGCGATTTTCCTCCTGTAACTTCTGTAGGATTTCATCATTCGTTAGTTCCACATGAATCCGTTTAACGACCCATCTGACTGACTTTGTGTCGGTTTTACCGGCTCTGGTGTCTTTCTCCTCCTTTTTCTCTGCTAACATGGATCTTGTTACAGGCGGGCCGTCATCGGTCTTTAGTTGTGTGTTTTTTTAAACTATTTATACTGTTATTTATTCCCAGGCCGTGCAAGCTCATCACATATGTTCCTCTACCTTTCTCTGTCACTCCTGCCTTGTATTTTCCGACATACGCTGTTTTCTTTATTCAACTCTTCTGCTGACATGACTCAACAATATAAACTATAATTTACTGTCGGTTTTGAAGAGTGATTGTGTAACATCCGCAGACATGAGATTTATATTTCTTCTCTGTTTTTGAGTTTCTCAATATTCTTCGTAAAAGCTACATCCTCGCTGGTTCCCTCCTTTTACCCATCGCATTATTTATTATTCCCCACTCCCACTCATACAGAAGGACAGGCCGAGCACATCGCTACAAGAAGCAGGCTGTTTAGCTCGTGATATTTATGAAATGACGCTGCGCATTCTTGTAAAACAATCTGAGGACATGGTGCCATTTTCTTGTATGTCTGTATAATTTCTACCATCATGTATTTATATGTAGCTTAGATATTGAAAACTGTCGACCGTTTCTTACCTATTGCACAAATTGCGAAACTGTTGCTAATTTATTATACCCTAAGGTCCACATATGTTCGTCAATGAAAACATACATTTTCTGAAAGTCGACGTTTAAGTCCAACTGATCGGTGTAGTAAATGAGCTATCGTTCCCAAATACTGGCTTTCCAGTGTTAAAGAATTATTGTGTATGTGCAAATCATGATGATAGTTTTAAAACACAAGAAGTTGGACATGTTGTTATATAAACTTGTTTGACTATTTACTTTAATAAAACTCCAAAAATATGTAGATTTAATTTGTTTTTATTTATCTTACAGAATGGCAGTATTTGTGTCAACTAATGAAGCATGTTGACTCAGATGTAGAGCTTGTCTCTACAGTGGGATCTACTTCGTATGTTTATCTATTTTATGTCTAAAATATCAAAACACAAAGCTAGAATGAAAGATTGAGACAAACAGTCACATAGCAAAAGGCTAGAGGTAAACAGCAAGAGAGAGAGAGAGAGAGAGAGAGAGAGAGAGAGAGAGAGAGAGAGAGAGAGAGAGAGAGAGAGAGAGAGTGTGTGTATTGTGACATATAGAATGTCAGGAAAAGACAAGAATATATAGACTACAGTTGTAAACACCAAAACTGCAGAAATAGGCGCGGCTAATTTTAACCTCAATGTTTGTTGTTGTTCCTTCAAGAACAGGTCAAGAAGACAAAGGGCTCCTGCAGTCGTGCTGACCTAACAGGGAATCTCAGCGACTGTGTTGTGATTGATCACACGTTAGACATGGCATTTCTGAGGTAACCACCAACAAGAATGTAGGAAACCAGACAGACAATACTGCTGCAAACAGCCACGGTCATTGTTAACCGATGACACGTTGCAATGCAGGCAGAAAGACCAAACCAGCTCGCTTGGCTAGATAAACAAGCTGCACTTTTGCTGCAAATTCTTCCCAACATCCTGCATGCAAAGTTTTAACTTGTGTGGTGCCAAAGGATAGTACATCGCCAAATGTGATTGCCAAATGTGATTGAAGGACAATATATTGCCATCTTTTTTCGCATATCCTTTACAGGGCATCATTGTCAACACCAGCATCTTTCAGCTGATTGTTGATTTCAAAACAATGTTTTCCCGTAGTGAATTTGAATAACGAAGACACAAACCATATATAGAACTATTTATTGCTTGGCACATTTCGCTGCATCTCGTCAGGTACTTATTGCAGATGTCACACAACGTAGAGTAAAATAATTAGATTCATCGTTCAAGCTGAAATATACGCATGTTGACACAGTAATATCAGTTGTTTACCAAGTTAATTTTAAATTGACTATCATGTAATTCTGTTTGCTCAAAATTGGCTTGTGCAGATGGATCATTATCGCTTCTGCAAACTTTAACAAACGACTATTTTGTGTATGAAACAATGTATTTATACAGCTAACTTTTCGAGGGGATGACGTAATGCAACGTCTACAGGACCAGCTCGTTACAGCAGTTGGCCGAACATTCTGTGCTGCAACTGCAGTTATTAGGTACAGAACCACACCTATTCCCACCCCCGCAATAACAGAATCTACCCCTCTGTACGCCACATCTAACTGCATTTACCAATTCACATGCAGGTGCGAGTCTACCTACATTGGCAGAACAAAGAGGCAGGTACACACCAGGATTGTTGAACACATAGCAAACTGGGTTGACAAGAAACTACACACAAGCGATTGGATCATGGGAAGTGTGACACACCACAATTATAAACTTCCGGCGTCGTCCATTGCACGTCATGTCTTGGAAACCGGTCATGTCATTGATAGAGATAGCGCTTTTCGCGTGTTGTTTCATCTGCAGTAAGTACCTGACGAGATGCAGCGAAATGTGCCAGGCAATAAATCGTACTATATATGGTTTGTGTCTTCGTTATTCAGTTTGTTGATTTCTTGGCAAGATTACACTCAGTAGTTTGCCATTGCTTTCTGAGCGGGTGTCTCACATACCCCTTAAGTTACCAACGCGGCGAGAAACGCGACCGATAGGTAAACTAATTTTGTTTCGTGGCATCTTCCACAATTTCAATGCTCAGTGAATGGAAATACATTATAACATTTGTTCATTTAATTGTGTACCATTTTTGGTCCAAACCTACTTTTCCTTTGGTACTGAATCAGTTAAGCTTGTTATATCATTTCAGAAAGATGCTAACACTAAAGTACAATAAAAATAACACATAAGACATTCTTCATTCATACTTGCAACAGATCATCCATAGACGGAGAAGAGAAGGAGTGGTCTTCATCATTGTGATAGGTGAATGAACATGTGTGTATGGAAGAACAGAAAAACTAGTGAGCACGTCTTACAAAACATTAATGAGAATCGTGAATTGATTTGATAAATTAGACGTAAACAATCAATATGTTTTGGCCTCGTTATGAACAGAATTAACCTGGAAAACTTAACGACAACTGGCAAGATTGATGGGAAAAGAACAAGAGGAAGGCAGAGAGATAAATATCTGGATGGCTTGGTCTTATGGCATACACGAGACAAGAACACAAACCTAATTCACATCTTGTGGTGACGTGGATTACCAAGCATGACCGCCCACGCTTATCGGCATGGCACATGAAGCTGAAGTATATATGTGTGAATCCACGCATGTCTCTATCTTTAATTTCGAGAGACGTGTTTCTATGTCAGTGAATGTAATCCTGTGTAATTATCGATGTGTATAAGAATGTATGTCGACGAGTTTAAATGATATTTGCTTTTAGGTTGGAGTGAATGCTAGTATTAGTTTTACACGAATCTTGGAGCTAGAAACACTCACCTAAGAGATTCCTACTGGCTTGGAGTTCTGTGATGTTGATATTCGTACTCCCAGCAGGCATGCTGATAACATAATTGAGACCTCGCTTCAGACTCGTACTGGTGAAGATACCTGATATTGTTTGGCATGAGGAGCCGTCACCGCCACATACACCACAGTTGTCCATGATTGCTCCAGATTCGACAATACCATCACAACCGACTCTCTGCTCAGGATAGATCAGTGTTCATGTTCTAAACACGTTACATCTGGAAGACTAATCATTATTTTAATTATTATTAGAACGCACGCACGCGCACACGCATGCACGCGCGCGCGCGCGCGCACACACACACACACACACACACACATATGTTGCCAGCCTTTTTACACCGATGATAATCCAAGCTATTCGGTCTAGGCCTTACCCTGAATCACTCCTCAGCCAACCTTACAGATTTCACATGCTACAGAACTTATGATTTGAAGTTTTATTCAATGTGTTTTGTCTATTTCTAATATGAGTAATCAACTCTCTTAATGGGTTGGTTTCTTTCAATATAATTGTCTGTTAATTGTATCTTTTCAAGGATTCTTGCTCCGCAACCTGTCAAATGTACCACATGTATGTACATACATGGCTCACTTTCATACACGAAGATACCATTTATAACATTGTAGTGGAATTCATATTTGTGTAATTAACATTTTTTATGTTTCCTTAATATTTAACACTAAGGTTTGCGATATGATATTCTGTAGTAACTCTCTCTCTCTCTCTCTCTCTCTCTCTCTCTCTCTCTCTCTCTCTCTCTCTCTCTCTCTCTCTCTCGCTCTGTGTGTGTGTGTAGAGTGAGTGAGAGAGAGAGAGAGAGAGAGAGAGAGAGAGAGAGAGAGAGAGAGAGAGCAAGCGGAGTTGTGCTCCTCCTCTTCTACTTCTTTCTATACTTCTTCATCTCTTCCTCTGCTCATACTTCATCCAACTCATTCTTTGCTTTATTTGTCTCCTCCCCACCCCATCTCATCATTCTCCTTCTTCATTTTCTTCATCATCTTCTTCCTCTACTCCTCCTCCTACTCCTTAGTTGTCTTCATCTTCTTCTACTTTTCCTACACGTCCTCCGCTTCTTCTTCTAAAAAACAAAACGAGACAATAGAGTAGACTGAAGGGAACAAACCTCTCTGACATTGACGTGACAGGCAGAGGTTACGCACTGTGACCAAGCGTGGCTAACTGTTCCTCTGCACTAAGAAAATGATTGCCTGGAATCTCTTTGGCGCGTGTATCTCACGACTCACGTGAATCTGTTTGTGCCAGATGACTGCAAGTGATATCTTCAAGGCCACACAATGTTTGTAAAACGGCGTGGGAGTGTTTCTCGTGAAGTGGTGACGTCATTGTGAGCCATGTTAGTTTTTGTTTCTCATACGTTCAAGGTTAAGTTCAAATCTTAACTCTTAGAATATTAGATTGCAAGCTTCTTGAACTGTGCTGAATTCTTCTCATCTACAGCAGACGCCCTATCAGCAGGGACGCACTGCTTCCTGTGATGTGGACATTTCAAATGCGATTTCCATGTTTAATCAGAAGGAGCAGTCAACATATTTTGCCACACTATGAGAACATACAAACTGAACAAAATGAGAAGAGACAAAGTTAACATTATATGAAGAGATACTCTGAGCATTTTGAGAAGAGACAAACTGAACATTATGAGTAGAGATAAACAAGCAATTATGCGAAGAGACAAACTCAACATTATGAAAAGAGACAATCAAATCAATATGAAAATGGAGTCTTTAAATGAGGATGTGTTGCCGGGGCCCATAAGGGAAGCAAAGAATAGTAACACTGTAGCCTACCACGCATGTCGTAAGAGGCGACTAAGGAGGCTTGATGGTTCCGTCGCCCTGCTACTGAGTGAGTGCGTGGCGCGACACTGTGAGCTGTGAGTTTTGTGTGAAATGCTTTTGAATCTGCCCGAGGTTTTTTGGAACGTGACTGCATGTTCGGAGCGATGGCAGATGGCTATGTCCCAGAGTTGACCGGTTTTTGCCTTATGCAGAAATGCGTGGCTGCTGGGCTTCTGGTTGACTGCCACTGCCATCGACGACGAACTGTATTTCGTGGACTGTGTGGGTGAACATCTAGGAAACATCCAGATGGGAAAATGACTGCAGATTCCATCAGAAATGAACTGGGTGTTTTGTGGGGGACTATTGTGTTGACATTCTGACGGCGGCATTGTGCACAGTGCATCTGTGCGGGCTGTTGTTTGTCGAGACTCCTGTCTTTTCCACTTTTCACATTGGGCAGTGGGGAGCATTTTTCATGATATTCACTGGCACAGGAACGGAGCATAATGGGGACGACTCGTTGCTGTGAGGTTGGAACTGCGACTAACTAACTAACTAACTAACTCTTCTTTAGTGACAAGGCTGGATATCAGATATAGGAAGGCGTGAAGAGGCATAAATGTACCAGACTGTTGGCATTGCATTTGATGATGATGATGATGATGATGATGATGATGATGATGATGATGATGATGATGATGATGATGATGATGATGATGACGATGAGCGGCTGGCCGAGTGACTACAATGCTGGATTCTCCTTTGGGAGACCCGGGTTCCAATCCTTGGTAAGGTGTGGAATTATTTTTCTGTCCGGGTCAAAAAGAAAATTCTTGCGCAGTTCGCGGCGGCTGCACTAGCCAAGCGGCCTTAATTCTTCAGTCTCATTCAGTCTCAAGACCCCCCCCCCCCCCCCCCGGCATACACCGCAAGGTACTATATAGGCAGCAGATGACAGTGACAGATGATGATGATGATGATAATGATTACGATAATGATGATGATATTCTTATGCATGAATGTGAATATAGGTCAATGAATAATGAAGTGGTGAAGAAATTAGAAGGAGCCTGTATTTTAGAATCATGTTTAGAATATCATGAGCAGAAAACGAAACCGAAACATCACTGTATTGACATCTCCAGGTGGTACTTCATCACTGGTCAAAATCACTCGCCTGCGCAGTGTATGGCGATATATCGTGGTGTCCAAATCGGAAGTCATATTTGGTGATATATTATCCTTCGGCACTGAATCAGTTAACTTGGTTAAGCATTTTCATTTTTATCCTTCAATTGCCACTTTGTGTTATCTCTTGTTATGAAAGATAAAGTGTTCATTATCTCCCTGGTTTTCAAGAAAATATTGTTAAATTGCCAGTTTGTGTTATCTGTTATTATTAAAGATAACTTGTTAATTCTCTCCCTGGCTTTCAAAACAATATTCAGGTTATAAATAGTAATATATGGAATGTGTAAATGTTATGACCCGGGCAAAAGGAAACAAACAGTTCAGTAGAGGTGATCCCACCATGAACGCTTACAAATATCGTCACTAAATCCTGGTCTCCCGGTATTTATGACTGAACACGCTCTAAAGAGACATCGGTGATATGATGTTGGCTCCTTATATACCACTCTACGACCGCCCCAAAGTATGTTGTGAGTATGTAGATATGTAGCATTTAAACTAAGCTATGGAGCCACAGCGGCAGAATTATTTTTGCACTTGTCTGCTAGGACAATGGTCTTGGCTCATTCCTCAGCAGAGGCAGTGTTTTCTTTTACCAGTACGGTTGCAGAAAAAAACTTTAGGTGCATATCCTTTACAGGACATGACAGTCAACCCCAGCATTTTTGTTGTTAATGTTGTTGACTGTTTGTGATTTCTTAGACAAGTTTACGTTCCGTCATTTGCCATTGCTTTCTGAACGACCGGAACTCATACTTTTGTATTGGAACCAACGCAAAGCGTCAGCTTCCTAATCGCCCGCAGCTGTGTTTCGAACGCAGTATGCGGGATTACGAATTGCGTTCGAAACCTATTCGCCACAGAAACGGAACCCAACCTCATAAAAATGGGCACCAACAATTTTCAGAATTTTCAGAGAATTCGTTACCTTTCTTTTCGTATTTTTCTCCCAGGTAATTCTCCGAAAATTACCTGAGAGGAAAATACGAAAAAGAAAAAAAAGGTAACTGGCTGCCAGGCCTCAAATGTACTGGCCTAGAATATGTAAAGGACTACGTCTCAGACCCCAACGACAATATCCACCGTGGCATGACATTTATATTGGTGTGTGTGTGT
>JACEFZ010021583.1:10000-30000 GCA_014155875.1 Cepaea nemoralis | reverse complement strand
GGGGCAATTCGAAAATGGAAGAAATTGGCTGGATATAAATAACAAAACGGGGAGACTTGAGACTGAAGTTAACTAAATTGGAACCGGACATAAAATCTCCTTGCAGCAAGCATCAAGCGCAAGGATCTCTTCTTCTTCTTCAGCATTCCGGGCCATTGAGGTTCTTTGCTGCAGATACAAGCCGTCTCCATTCGTCTCTCTGGTTGACCTTCTCTTGCCAGTCGTTGATTCCAAGTGCTTGTAGGCCTGTATGTATATTATCTCTCCACCGTCTTCTTGGTCTACCTCGGGGTCTACGGTCATATATTTCCTGAGTGTAAGCAAGTTTTGTTTACCTGTTATCTTCCATTCTTTCTATATGCTCCAGCCATTGCAGTCTATTAGCCTTCATGATACCAGTGATTAGCGGGGACTTAAACAGATCATAAATGTCTTTGTTGCTTCTTCTTTTCCACTCTTCACTTTGTGTATCCCTAATGGGCCGAAAGATGCGTCTTAAGACTTTGTTCTCAAAGTTTTGTAACAAGGCTTAGTCTCCTTTAGTTGTACTCCAGGTTTCAGAGCCATACAGCACAACTGGTCTGATCAGTGTTTTGTATATTGTGATCTTGGTGTTGCGAGATAGCGCATTTTATTTTAGCAACCATATGTGTTGTGTTAGTGCCCTCGTTTCTTGACTTCAGTTCTTTAAAAAACTTTCTGGATTCGTTTTTCTGGTGATTAGTTTCCATATCTTTGATTATATTGCTCATATATTCTCGCTTCTGCTGCCAAACTATTTTTGTAGCCTCTTTACATTCAGTTCTATATTGCTCTTCATTTTGAATGTTATTGATGTCATTTAATCATAACTGTCTGGCTCTCTTTTTCCTAATAGCTGCTTTTTCTCATTTTTGATTGAACCATCTGTTCTTTCTATGCATGGTTAACACACCGAGACATTCTTCTGCGGTGGTTTGAATTGTATTCTTGATGTTCAACCAAGTTTGGTCAACGCTTTCCTCCAACGGGTTTTGTAGAGTTTCAAGTTTACATTTTATTTCATCTGTAAATTTCTCTTTGACTGTAATTTCTTGTAGTTTTTCTCTGTTATATGTTGGGTGTAACCTCAGTGGTTTAGTATAGAAAGCTCTTTTAAGTTTTATTTTACATTTTGCCCCAACGAGGAAGTGGTCGCTGTGACACTAAATTTAAATAATAAATAATTACTAATAATTAAAATAATATAGAAAATCTTTGATTAAAATATTTTGTGCTTGAATTTCAGTTCTCCATTATATTTTTTTGAAAATTTACTTGCGGTGTTTGCTCAATAATGTCCTAGTGATTTCTTCCTAAAACCTATAATTCAAGTTTCTTTAGTGAGCATTTCAATTTCTGAATATTAAAAATTATGTATATGTGTGGGGGTGGGGGGGGGGGGGGGCGCATAAGAATGTTAGAAAGGCTTTGGTGGGGCATGGCACAACAAAGGTTGGGAAACACTGCTTTAGATCAATGTTTCCCAACATCCATTACGTGCTGTTTCATAACCTTGCATCCACATCCAGTTATATACACGCAAACTACCGCAGACTCAAAATCTCATCGCTCCACAAGGGGCGGTACAACAAACTTTGTGAACCAGTTGTTTTATTTACCTTGAGGCTTTTCTTTCAGACAGTACTTTTTCACAAATCTCTAGATGTTATGTTTCACTTTCTAATTTTGTTTCCCTCTTGCTCGCCAGTCTTCGACTATACCCTTCTGTGTTGTTTTGATAAAATTGTCATTTATTTTTATTCTGACGAACACATTTCACATGTCTGATTTTTATTACCCTTTAATGCATACACAGACATTAACGACGCATGGCTCTTCAGAACAACATCCTAGGGAGGGACAATGGCGGTTTGCGACAGTTATATATCCTACTTAGCACGTCCCTGCCAACTGGTGCAGGCGACCATGCATCTCCACCATCTCTGCCCTTGTTGAATCATTTCTAGAGTTGAGTTGAGTCCAGAAACGTCATCATTGTACTGGGGGAATTCCCATAAGTATTCAGTCCTCATCTTCAACAGTCTGTGAAGAGTTCCAATACCAATGGTGCCCAGTGCAATCTGATTATAATCAATTCTGTTGATTATTTTGGTAAATGCCGCCATGCCAGTCCATCCAGCATCATTTCGCTCGGTCTGTCCATGTCTCTACTACGGTTGACTGTTCCATCCATCAGGATGTTTATCAAAGCATCTCTACTTACTACATGACCAAGGAATATTTTTATGTGTGTGTGTGTGAAGTCCTACTTTCATTAGTCTTTTCCGGGCACTCATTATCTGTACAAGGTATTCGCAACATACGTTTTAGAAAACACATCTTTATTGCCTCCAATATGTTCCAAACTTATTCGTTCATGTTCGACCATTGAATGCCATACAGCAGAACATATTCTCTTTTATTGACATTCAGTGATAGTTATTTACTTCATAAGATACTTGTGATTATCTAAAATGCAGTTTTTGCACTATACTGATGTTCATAAATAAATATACTGGTAATTTAATCTAATAAATTCACGAAATATAGTAGGGTTTATTTACATGTTGAATTAACTTCCTCACATCCCTTATAATTTCTCAAACGTTATTCCAGTTTCCCTCAAACACTCAATACAGGAAAAATGTCACATACCGGGTTTCAACATTTGTTCTGCATTTCGTGTTAGCTTTTCACTTACCCTTATCTTCCCGCCCACTACAAATCCCATTTCCCCATAATTATATTTTCTTATGTTTACTATTTCCGTTTAAAAGCTTTCATATTTATCTCAGGTTTTTTTTTAAACTCAGTTTTTATGTTCCGCATATTTTGTAAATTTCCGTTAAAAAATGTTTGGAAATATTTGCTATTTCGTCTGCTATTGTTTCTGTTAGAAGAAACCAAGGGAAGGTTGTATATATACACGGGCTGCATGTCTGACGAGAACTTACCATGAATGAAAGGCTCCCACGCGTACTGCTTGCCTGAGAACATTCTGGAATCGTACTGCGAACATGCCGTCTGATGCGGTGATTTTTGATCCGGGGGACACGCCTAAGACATTTTTAAATATGAAATGGATGAACACACGTGTTTCTCATTTTCTCCATATATTTTCTTATAGCTTGTGTGCATTACGTGGACAAGACATCTTTCATGCACGGGAAAAGGTGTTTATAGGGGTTTAAACGGAATGAAGACCGACGTCATTGCACCAGATATCATCCCATATGGCTCGGTCTCTTTCCGCAGGGCGGCCTGCCGAGATCGTCGCACAAATCACGAACTCCGTAGCTCCAGCGACGACCCCGACGAGTCTCCGAGAAAAATGCACTCGTAAAACAAACGACGTAGTCCAGATTCCAACCCACAACCTGAAGGCCGAGTAACGACTTCGCCAAGGAGAACCATTATACATGGGGAAAGTTATAGTAGTATGAGGAGTGATGCACACTCATAGGATGGGGAATGATGCTCACTGATAGTCCGAGGAGTGATGCGCACTGATAGTATGAGGAGTGATGCTCACTGATAGTATGAGGAGTGATGCTCACTGATAGTATGAGGAGTGATGCTCACTGATAGTATGAGGAGTGATGCTCACTGATAGTATGAGGAGTGATGCTCACTGATAGTATGAGGAGTGATGCTCACTGATAGTATGAGGAGTGATGCTCACTGATAGTATGAGGAGTGATGCTCACTGATAGTATGAGGAGTGATGCTCACTGATAGTATGAGGAGTGATGCACACTCATAGGATGGGGAATGATGCTCACTGATAGTCCGAGGAGTGATACGCACTGATAGTATGAGGAGTGATGCTCACTGATAGTATGAGGAGTGATGCTCACTGATAGTATAAGGAATGATGCTAACTGATAGTATGAGGAGTGATGCTCACTATAAGGAGCGATGCTCACTGATAGTATGAGGAGTGATGCTAACTGATAGTATGCGGAGTGATGCTCACTGATAATATAAGGAATGATGCTCACTGATAGTATGAGGAGTGATGCTCACTATAAGGAGCGATGCTCACTGATAGTATGAGGAGTGATGCTCACTGATAGTATGAGGAGTGATGCTCACTGATAGTATGAGGAGTGATGCTCACTGATAGTATGAGGAGTGATGCTCACTGATAGTATGAGGAGTGATGCACACTCATAGGATGGGGAATGATGCTCACTGATAGTATGAGGAGTGATGCTCACTGATAGTATGAGGAGTGATGCTCACTGATAGTATGAGGAGTGATGCTCACTGATAGTATGAGGAGTGATGCACACTCATAGGATGGGGAATGATGCTCACTGATAGTCCGAGGAGTGATACGCACTGATAGTATGAGGAGTGATGCTCACTGATAGTATGAGGAGTGATGCTCACTGATAGTATAAGGAATGATGCTAACTGATAGTATGAGGAGTGATGCTCACTATAAGGAGCGATGCTCACTGATAGTATGAGGAGTGATGCTAACTGATAGTATGAGGAGTGATGCTCACTGATAGTATGAGGAGTGATGCTCACTGATAATATAAGGAATGATGCTCACTGATAGTATGAGGAGTGATGCTCACTATAAGGAGCGATGCTCACTGATAGTATGAGGAGTGATGCTCACTGATAGTATGAGGAGTGATGCTCACTGATAGTATGAGGAGTGATGCTGACTGATAGTATGAGGAGTGATGCTCACTGATAGTATGAGGAGTGATGCTCACTGATAGTATGAGGAGTGATGCTCACTATAAGGAGCGATGCTCACTGATAGTATGAGGAGTGATGCTAACTGATAGTATGAGGAGTGATGCTCACTGATAGTATGAGGAGTGATGCTTACTGATAGTATGAGGAGTGATGCTCACTGATAGTATAAGGAATGATGCTAACTGATAGTATGAGGAGTGATGCTCACTATAAGGAGCGATGCTCACTGATAGTATGAGGAGTGATGCTCACTGATAGTATGAGGAGTGATGCTCACTGATAGTATGAGGAGTGATGCTCACTGATAGTATGAGGAGTGATGCTCACTGATAGTATGAGGAGTGATGCTCACTGATAGTTTGAGGAGTGATGCTCACTGATAGTATGAGGAGTGATGCTCACTGATAGTATGAGGAGTGATGCTTACTGATAGTATGACGAGTGATACTCACTGATAATATAAGGTATGATGCTAACTGATAGTATGAGGAGTGATGCTCACTGATAGTATGACGAGTGATGCTCACTGATAGTATGAGGAGTGAAGCTAACTGATAGTATGAGGAGTGATGCTCACTGATAGTATGAGGAGTGATGCTCACTGATAGCATGCGGAGTGATGCTCACTGATAGTATGAGGAGTGATGCTCACTGATAGTATGAGGAGTGATGCTCACTGATAGTATGAGGAGTGATGCTCACTGAGTGATGCTCACTGATAGTATGAGGAGTGAAGCTAACTGATAGTATGAGGAGTGATGCTCACTGATAGTATGAGGAGTGATGCTCACTGATAGTATGCGGAGTGATGCTCACTGATAGTATGAGGAGTGATGCTCACTGATAGTATGAGGAGTGATGCTCACTGATAGTATGAGGAGTGATGCTCACTGATAGTATGCGGAGTGATGCTCACTGATAATATAAGGAATGATGCTAACTGATAGTATGAGGATTGATGCTCACTGATAGTATGAGGAGTGATGCTAACTGATAGTATGAGGAGTGATGCTAACTGATAGTATGCGGAGTGATGCTCACTGATAATATAAGGAATGATGCTAACTGATAATATGAGGAGTGATGCTCACTGATAGTATGAGGAGTGATGCTCACTGATAGTATGAGGAGTGATGCTCACTGATAGTATGACGAGTGATGCTCACTGATAGTATGAGGATTGTTGCTCACTGATAGTATGAGGATTGATGCTCACCGATAGTATGCGGAGTGATGCTCACTGATAATATAAGGAATGATGCTAACTGATTGTATGAGGAGTGATGCTCACTGATAGTATGAGGAGTGATGCTCACTGATAGTATGCGGAGTGATGCTCACTGATAATATAAGGAATGATGCTAACTGATTGTATGAGGAGTGATGCTCACTGATAGTATGAGGAGTGATGCTCACTGATAGTCCGAGGTGTGATGCACACTGATAATATGAGGAGTGATACTCACTGATAGTATGAGGAGTGATGCTCACTGATAGTATGACGAGTGATGCTCACTGATAGTATGAGGAGTGAACCTAACTGATAGTATGAGGAGTGATGCTCACTGATAGTATGAGGAGTGATGCTCACTGATAGTATGAGGAGTGATGCTCACTGATAGTATGCGGAGTGATGCTCACTGATAGTATGAGGAGTGATGCTCACTGATAGTATGAGGAGTGATGCTCACTGATAGTATACGGAGTGATGCTAACTGATAATATAAGGAATGATGCTAACTGATAGTATGAGGATTGATGCTCACTGATAGTATGAGGAGTGATGCTAACTGATAGTATGAGGAGTGATGCTAACTGATAGTATGCGGAGTGATGCTCACTGATAATATAAGGAATGATGCTAACTGATTGTATGAGGAGTGATGCTCACTGATAGTATGAGGAGTGATGCTCACTGATAGTCCGAGGTGTGATGCACACTGATAATATGAGGAGTGATGCTCACTGATAGTATGAGGAATGATGCTAACTGATAGTATGAGGAGTGATGCTCACTGATAGTATGAGGAGTGATGCTAACTAATAGTATGAGGAGTGATGCTCACTGATTGTATGAGGAGTGATGCTCACTAATAGTATGAATGAAGAGTGATGCTCACTGATAGTCCGAGGAGTGATGCTCACTGATAGTATGATCAGTGATGCTCACTGATAGTATGAGTATGCTCACTGATAGTATGAGGAGTGATGCGCACTGATAGCATGAGGAGATATGCTCACTGATAGTATGAGTAATGATGCTCACTGATAGTGTAAGGAGTGATGCTCACTGATAGTATGAGGATTGATGCTCACTGATAGTATGAGGATTGATGCTCACTGATAGTACGAAGAGTGATGCTCACTGATAGTATGAAGAGTGATGCTCACTGATAGTCCGAGGAGTGATGCTCACTGATAGTATGATCAGTGATGCTCACTGATAGTATGAGTATGCTCACTGATAGTATGAGGAGTGATGCGCACTGATAGCATGAGGAGATATGCTCACTGATAGTATGAGTAATGATGCTCACTGATAGTGTGAGGAGTGATGCTCACTGATAGTATGAGGATTGATGCTCACTGATAGTATGAGGATTGATGCTCACTGATAGTATGAGTATGCTCACTGATAGTATGAGGATTGATGCTCACTGATAGTATGAGGAGTGATGCTCACTGATTGTATCAGTATGCTCACTGCTTTTTCTGTTTTCCTAACATGTAGAAATTACAACGGCCATTCATTATTCAAAATATAAGACAATTATAAAAATAATTTAAATGTCCTGAGCAGGATTTGCAATCACCCCATGGCTGTTTGTGATTTGCAAGGACATTTTACCGTTCTGAGTTGTCATTGATTTCTTAACTACAAGATAAATTTAAGTCGTGCATATGATCCTACAATTTACCGGCGTGTGGAACGAACCCTGTTACGCCACCATCAGAAGATAAATCGTCAGCGATTTAAACCTCTCCGCCACGCCGACGTCTAGGAAGATACAATGTTGCACGTCCTTTGCAGGAGGTTGTGATCAACCCCAACTCCAGGTTGATTTTCTATTCAAGTTTATATATATAGTAGTTTACCATTACTTTCTGAAAGAGAAGTCAATGCTGAAAGCCAACTGACCTGTTTAGGAAATTAACCCCGTAATTCGCAGTCAACGCACGGGAAGTTCAAGCGCAGTCGCATAAAACCCCGCGGCCAAGCAGATTTCTAAACTGGAGATGGTCGTTGAAAATATGCCCGCATTATCAGTTGATACAAATAGGAGATGATGGGGGTATAACAGGGCACACATGCTGGGTATGTTAAACAGCCTTTAGTAAGTGTCACGTGTTACCATCTACATGAAAAACAACATCGGTTAGTAAGATACAGTAGAGTAGAGTAGAGTAGAGTAGAGTAGAGTAGAGTAGAGTAGAGTAGAGTAGAGTAGAGTAGAGTAGAGTAGAGTAGAGTAGAGTAGAGTAGAGTAGAGTAGAGTAGAGTAGAACGAACGAACGAACGAACAGACTTTATTTTCAAAGGGTAACAAATTGGGCACGCAGGCCCGTCTTACATTCGGCCCTTCCATTCACTCATCTTTCTTTCATCAACAGTGCATAGGAAAAAACATTGTCACATGAATTTTGTAAACATAAACAATGCATATTACTATGTTATGAGACACATCCACCACCCACCCACACATCCCCCATACACTCCAACTACCCCACCCAACCACACACATAACCCACACTCACATACATTCCCCCACCTATCCACCACATCCCTACACCTACACATCTCCCCACCCACACACACCTCTCACCCACCACACATCCATCCACCCACACCACAAGCACACATACATTCAATAACCCGCACATCCCCCATCTACACACATCTCCCCACCCACTCACAATATCCTCTACCCGTCCCATTACCCACCAACAATCACTCACCCACATATCCTCCTCCACCCACACACCTCCACCCACCCAGCCAAACACACATTCCTCAACCACACACACATCTCCCCGTCAACTCACATATTCCGCACCTACCCACACACAAATTCCGCACCCACCCACATAATCTCCCATCTCCCCCAGCCCAATTACAGATCCCGAGCCCACACCTACAAACATCCCCCACCATCTCCTAACCTGCACACACTCACCCACTCACATTTCCTCTACCCACCCACACATCCTCCACCCACCCATCCCCCAACCAAACAACCCTTAACCACACACCCTTACTCATATACAATCACCCACCCACACATCCTCTACCCAACCACACATCCTCCATCTACCCATCCCCCAGCCACACATCCCTTAACCACACACCCCTACCCATATACACACACATCCTCACCCACGCACAATCTCCCCACCCATACACACATCCCTCACACACATCCCCACCCACCAACACATCCCCCATTCACAAACACACACCACCCATCTACGCACACACACAACCCACACACACATCCCCAACTCATACACTCATCCCCTCACACATCCCTAGACACACGTACTTATCCCTCAACCACTAACACCCACACATCCCTTACCCACTCATCAACACATACATCTCATATCTACCCACCCACACTCACACACCCCAACTACCCATCTAAGCACACATTCCCACCCTCACACACATCCTTCACCAACCCGCAAACCCAACCACACCTTCACTCACCCACACACACATCATTTATCCACACCCAGCTCCCCTCTCACACAACACCACACCCACACACATCCCAAAGACACATCCCTCACCCACACACACATCTCCCCACACATCTCCTACCCATACACACATCCCCCAACTACAATCACCCTCACTACCCACACATACATCATCCATCCAGCCACACACCCCCACCCAGCCAGACATAGCCCCCACCCACACACACATCTCCAAATCCATCAACCACACCCATCATGCACGCCTCCCCAACCCACATACATCCCCCACACATATCTCACCCACACACACTCCCCACCCATCCACCCAAACATCCCACCCAGACACATCCCTCACCCACACCCCCAAACCCACAACCACCCCCACCTGCACACATCTCCCACCCACCACATATCCCCACACCCACATCTCCCCACCCATACATATACCCCCACCCATCACATAACCCACCATCAATCATCCACCAACATATCCTCCTCCACCCATTCACCCACAACCACCTAGCCAGACACACATCCCTACCCACACACACATCTCCCCGCCAACCCATACATCCCGCACGTACCCACACACAAATCCCCCACCCACCCACACAATCCCACCCCGCCCACCCACACACATCCCCCCATCCCCCAACCTACTATTATGATCAAACTCCCACACTTTACACACACATACAGTGACGATTGTCGTGAGCATTGTCGCAAAAATGTAAAGGAAATGGAGAAAAATTGTACATATACATTTTGTAACTTAAAAATTAGTGATGCAATTCAACTCTCTCTCTCTCTCTCTCTCTCTCTCTCTCTCTCTCTCTCTCTCTCTCTCTCTCTCTCTCTCTCTCTCTCTCTCTCTCTCACTCATACTCTTTAATTCTCTCACCCACTCTACAGTGATGTACATGTGTTCATGTTATAAATTATAACATCAGTTGGCATTCAAAATGGTAATATTAACATGAGAATACACAACATATATGGAATAGCATGTTACATGGTATGCGTGCGCTTAAATCTCTCTCTCTTTCTCTGTCTTTCTCGCTCTCTTCTCACTAACACACACCCATAGACACTCACAAACAATGGCCACACACATGCACACATTAACAAATCCATTCTTCCACTGTCTTCTCTCGTTCGCTCACTCTCCCCCCCCCCCTCTCTCTCTCTCTCTCTCTCTCTCTCTCTCTCTCTCTCTCTCGCAATCACTATTTCACCCATTAAGTCATTCTCTCCATCTTTCATTTATTCAAAGAGTAGAGTAGAGTAGAGTAGAGTAGAGAAGAGTAGAGCAGAGCAGAGCAGAATAGAGCAGAGTAGAGTAGAGCAGAGCAGAGTAAAGTAGAGTAGAGTAGAGTAAAGTAGAGCAGAGCAGAGCAGAGTAGAGCAGAGCGGAGTAGAGTAGAGTAGAGTAGAGTAGAGTAGAGTAGAGTAGAGTAGAGTAGAGTAGAGTAGAGTAGAGTAGAGTAGAGTAGAGTAGTGTGGGGTGAGGTGGGGTGGGGTGAAGTGAAGTGAAGTGAAGTAAAGTAAAGTAAAGTAAAGTAAAGTAAAGTAAAGTAAAGTAAAGTAAAGTAAAGTAAAGTAAAGTAAAGTAAAAGATCCTGTACCCCGCATTAAGGCGAAACGTCTCCCGGCGAGGCAACGGGTCTTTTACCGATACGGGTATATAGCTTTGATCCTATATGTTATGGATCAATCAGCACTCAAGGGATGATACGGACAGTATCACACTGGCCGCCTGTACTTCCCAGAACATTTCCTGGCACCCATTTAAGGGAACCTTGGTCAGTGAAAATAGATCTCGGCCTCGATTGGGATGCCAACACCTAACCACTGGATAGGCAGGCAAACATGCTAGTCACTGCGTCACTCGATCCCCATTGACTGGTGATTTAATTGTTGCTATTTGTATGGCAAAATATGCCTTATATGTTAAATAGCAAACACACAGGTCGTTGTAATGTGCCTAGTAAATTAAGAGGATTTATAGAAAGAGGTATAGTGACTGGTGCAGTCACATTAGGTCATGTCGTCTAGGGTTTAAATCCCGTATAAGTAGGATTTCTTCCGCATTCACTTCTGGAATTTCTTTTGATGTCATTTATGGAATGATTCAGTCACAAACAATAGATACGATTGTTCGACGTGAATATGCAGAACGTTAAAAGCACTCGTACATAAACACACACACACGCATATACACACACACACAGAGTGGGAGAGCGAGAGAGAGATTCGTAGAGAGAGAGAGAGAGAGAGAGAGAGAGAGAGAGAGACACGCAAAGAGGGGCACACACAGAGACACAGGAGAGACACATTGAGAGAGAGAGATAGAATGTAGCAGGTGGGGACAACAAACATTGACAGAAAAGAACCCCCACACGCACGAAAAAAACACACACGCACACACACAAACACACGCGCGCGCACACACACACACACACACACACACACACACGATGATAATTGTTCAAAATTAAAGTGCAGTGTGCATTAGTAAATACGTTCTACAATATACGTGTTCTAGAAACACCGAACAAAAATGAATGCATCAAAGAAGGCACAAGCTACAAACAGCAAGGGTGGGAGCAAAGAGAAAGGCAAGTACTGCTACTAATAGTGTGCCTACCTTTAGTTTGCAGACTTTAATCTGTGCACTCGCCCCATTGCATGTCGTCTGGTTGACCTGCAAGCTGTTACAGAACAAACAGACATGAGTACGTCATTCAGTAAAGGACCCTTTCTTGTATTAAGGCGTGTTGGGTATACTGTATAGACCAGTCGGTCTAAATCCGTGATGTGGTCGGCATGAGATCCGCCGCCATTATGTTCAATAAAGTTGGCTGGTGCCAATTTTAGGCTGAGTCGAAAATGTATATTTTTTTAAACAATCCCGGATTTGAACTCATGACCACCAGGTCCAAAGACTCCGTGTCTAGCAGCTTGGGGGTGGGGGAGGGGGGGGCGTAAATGCCTGATATTTGTTGGATTAGAAATCGTTTGGGAAAATAACTGTTTGGTAAGCGAGGGAATAATTTTTGAATGAGTGATGGTTGCTGAGTGGGTAACGTATGTGTTAAGTGAAAGTATTGTTGGATGGTTGTTTGCTCGATTTATGACTTTTTATTACACGGATGATTGCATCATGGCTCGATGCTTGTTTGTTGAATACAATGACTGTTGGATTCCTGGGTAATTGTTTGGTGGATGCGAAAAGACTTGATTAGATTTAATGTGATTTGATTTCACTTTATTTTTAAAGGGTTTAGTTTTTAGTTTTAGTCGTTGGATCAACATCACGGCACATGGTTTAACCCATAAGTGCTCCGTTTTCCTCCTAACTCAAACCTGAGTCTGGAGAAACTCAGCTCAATGCACGAACTCCGTTGCATCGGCGAGGCCAGGGGAAGTTTTATTACTGGACGTCCAGGTGGATTTTTTTAAATAAATCCCGGTCCTCACCGGGGCCTGAACCCGGGACCTCCAGCACTCGAGGCGGACACCATACCTCGAGACCACTCATCCCCCATTTTTAAAGGGTTACAAATTGGGTACGTGTCGTGTCTTAATTTAAAGTGTCGTCCCTGGAGTGAGGGGAGTCAACACGCACATTATAAATTTTTTTTCCCTATCGATATCCTGGAGAATCCACCAGCTTCCGTCCAACACACTCCATCAGCCCATGGACACCTTTTCCTATCACTCTCTCACTGTCGTACTATGCCCCCTCTCATTCTCCCCAACGCAACATATTCAACAACTCTTGCTTCTAAAAATTAATAAAGATTAATTTATTAAAAGAAAAGTGTAACGTATATGAGACGTGTATGCGAAGAAAATGTGTGTTGTGTATTCTAATGTAAATGTATAGCTCAGACCACAGAGTTCATGATCAGAGTCCATTCATCATGGCAAGGATTACACGACATCACAAGCATCAGCACAATAGACCTCACCGAAGTCGTATCCTTCTCTCCAGACATGTCCTCCTCCAGGAGCTCTGATGACCATGAGATCTGATTCCCATTCAAATATATAATCCGTGAACAATACTATTTTTGTTCCTAACACAACTGTTCCTAATAGTTTATAGAAACTCAGACTTCATAATTCCTGCGCAGTGAAAAAATCATGGAACACTGCCCTATGAACATGACGTTTATCCTTCCTGCAAAATGTTCTATAGTTTTAACTCTTAAACAGTCATTGTATCTAGACTAAAATAGATTTCTTTATTTTCTAGATATTGTCTGAAGGTTATGATTTCCTTGATACGTGGAACAACTACACTTAAATGTTATCTTTCCTCCAATGTGAACATCAGTCGCCACTGTTCTCGTCATGCGTGGACTGAACATCCATCACTACTGGTGTGTTAAAGACTGGTATGACGTACAACTCATTCGGTACTTATCCTGTAGGATACTTCTACCATTCAGCTCCACTGAGCAATGTTGATCAAATTATTCCATTATAGACCCATTGAGAAAGTTGCTGGCCAATCTTTCGGCATCATAATTTATCCGGGATCGGATTTTACAATTGTTCTGTGTTCTTCATCCCGACCAGAGGGAACCTGTAAAATAGATAATACAACTGGTGATAGCCTCTCCGTCACTGATCTCTATTAGATGATCGTGGCCATTGGCCCTTGCTCAGCAAAATACAATGAACCTAACTCTGTCAGGGACAGATGACTCAATACATTGGTTATCATCAGGCCAAGACAAGAAAAAAATCAACAAACAGAATGCGGAACCCCGCCCACCAGGGACACCCACTGGAATATCCCAATTATCCCTCATTACTCAATTCTCAACTAGTAAAGCTTATCAATACTTCACTAATCTATTTTCAACCAACAGAGCCAATTATCACTTCCCTACGTTAACCTGTTCCTACCATGCCACTGCCTAAATTAATTAGTACTAGTACCACCATCTAAAACTACCTTAAACAACACTGCAGTCCTTCCGAATCACATCTACAATTGCCATGCCAGGCACGTGTAAAACTAATTCATTTAATTCACACACGGTAGACATTATTCCAAATCATAACTGCCGTGCCAAAACACGTCTGCCTAGATCAACATTTCGAGTTACACTAGTTGTCCCCAAATCGGGTTTTTGGCAAACGCCTAAAATTGGTCACGTAACGTTATTCTTTATGTCCACACAGGAGTTATTATGGGCAGATCCTCCATTGTCAGGAATCTATCTCTCCTGGCTTAATCAATGTCAGATTCGTCCTCCCATGTTTTTACATCCAAAACAAGCTAGCGAGTTACTGTATGGTCCCAACAACAGTTTTCAATAACAAGCCGCCAATCTTCTGTCGAGTGTGGTGACAATCACAGCCGCCATTTCGCCTGATGTCCGGAAACTCTAAATGACAGACGGGACTGTTTATCAACTGACAAAGCGGTGTATTGATTCATCTCACTCACCTCCGAATGTTCCTATTTTGCCAACCAGATGTGAACACGTGCCGCTGCAACCCAGACTGTTTTTTCTGTATTTGTTGAAACAACCTGTGGCCTCGAACATGTCGTTAATCCGAACGCCTTTTATTGTCATCACTGGTTAATCACAGTGGTCTATTTTGTGACAGTACGCAAGCCCGTCTTACATTCGGCCCTTCCAGTCACTCATCTTTTGTTCATCAATAGTTCATGATACATTCACATAGTAAACAATATTGTCAAATAAATGTTGTAAACATAAACAGTGCACATCACCATGTTATGAGACACATCACCCACCCACCCACCCACCCACCCACACATCCCTCACCAACCACACAACGCCCCACACACAGATCCCCCACCCACACACACCCCACCCATCCCCCAACCCACACACACTCGCCAACCCACCCACCCACCCACCCACACACACCACAACCACCCAGCCAAACACACATCCCCAGCAACACATACCCCACCAACCTACACAACCTACCACCACACAGATACACAGACATCCCATACCCACCCACACACACATCCCCCCACACACACACCCCCTAGACATACAATCCCCCACCACCTACCCACAAACATTCTCCGACAACCTGCCACTACACACACACACACACATCCTACACCAACCCACACACACATTCCCCAACCACAACTCACCCACACAATCTCCTTCCACCCCCACACACACATCCCCCACACACATCCCCCACCAACACACACAACCTACCACCACACACATCCCACACCGACCAACACACACCACATCCCCAATACCACACATACTCACCCACACACACATCTCCCACCCACTCACACATCCTCAACCTACCCACACACTTCAACCTACACGCCCACATCCCCACCCATACACACATAACCCACCCATACACACACAACCGCCAACACACACACACAACCGCCAACACACACACACACACACACACACACACACACACACATCCCCCATACCCCACACCCCAAACACCCCCCCCCCCTACACACACACACATATCCTAATATCTAGACACATACATTCTGCCTCACATAATCACTGAGATTAATATAAACAACCTCCAACACTTTACACACACACATACACTGACGATTATAGTGAGCATTCTCACAAAAACGTAAGAAAAGTTAGAAAAAAAATATACATATACAATGTTTAATATAAAAAATAGTGATGCTATAGTAAAAATAAAGAGGTCAGCAAATATATTTGTATTTTATTGTGTTCCAGCTGAAGTCAACATCTGTCTTGTTTGATAAATTGATAAATTGTTGCTGTTTGACTTTTAAGTTTCATGGTATCTTATGTGCTATAGGATGACTAATGAATGATTACTGCTAGAAGAGTGGGTGTCTGGTTGTCGAAAGGGTGACTATTAGCTATTGAATGGGTATCGTATCTATTGTAACAGTGACAGATACGCGCCAGAATGATGAATGGTTGTCTAACGTCGTGGTTCACATTAGTTTTATTATTGGCATTGTGAATGTTGTAATATAATGAAAATATAACATTTGATCCCGTAGCTTGTTATGAACAAGTACAACTCCACCGTTAAGAGATTACTGTCTCGCTATGATAAGTGTGCGTTTGAAGAAAGGACAATTTTCAGTTGTCAAACATTGAAAAATGCAGGTATGTAGCAGATACTGCCATTTCGGTTTGACTTAGGCCTTCACATGTTCTAGGCCATCACACAGAAGATGGAGTGGGCAATTCTTTCCTTGCAGCCTTTCCTTGCTAGACAATTCCCATACAATTCTGAAAATGTCTGGCATCCATTATGAAAGTGGGTCGAACCCAGCCCTGTACTGGCTGGAATAAATACCCCTGCCTCTTCTAGGGATTGAACCAGGCATGAGCACACACCACCATGTCACTCTTTCTCCTTGTTGAACATTACAAATAGTATAAAACAATATTGATCTTCTTAATACTCGGAGGTCTTCTTGGATGTAAATAATGAAGTCATTAAATAGTTCCATACAAAAAGGGCGCCGTTATGTGAAATAAACAGGAGAAATAAAATACACTCACCACACCAAATGCTCCACAGTCTACTACACGTGTAGTGGGGGAAAGAGTATAAAGGAAAAGAGAGAGGAGGAGGTAAAGATGTAAATAGATCGTCAAGTACGAGTTAAACATAAAGTGCTAGAGACTTATTACCACCAGCTTGAGTGGATGACAGTGAATGATGATGAAGGTGATGATCTTGACGATAATGAAAGAGATTATGATGACGATAATGATGATGATCTTGATGGTGGTGACGACGTTATTGCGATGGTAGTGGTCATTCTGACGATGATGGTGACTACGATGATAAAATAAGTTGGAAAATCTATTACAGATTTGCATTTAAATCTGGTGTTTTCTTTTTCTTCTTCTTCGTTCCTCTTTCGAGGGCAATGTGCCACACCTGTATGCACCTCAAAGGTCAGCGTGTCCGACTTCGGCATGCATTTATTTAAGGTGTGCTTCCTCTAGACAAGAGTCTAGACAGTTTCCATCCCAGGTAACGGGCTCTATCTACTCATGTACTTGTGTCTAAAATAAATAGTAACATATTCTTCTAGAGGCAAGAAGTGAAACAAAAATGAATTTATAGAAACGCGGAAAACAATAAATAAATACATACTGCGAAAACCTGCATCACAAAATATAACAAATCGTATTTGTTAATTTAAAATTACATCAACTGGCTCGCTTGTTTAGTTCAGAGTTTTGTTATTGTATACCAGTGCTGTGGAAAATCCCGGAATACTCAATGGAGGGACGATGTTCGGAGTCCATTTCGACATTTGTTTAGAGAATTTATAAACATCCAGGTTGGACACGCCCATGTGCCAGCTAAGCCCTGCAGGTTTCATGCAAGCCAAACATATGGGATACTTGAAATTGTTGGGTTTGAACTGGTATATTTAGAACGTGTTGACTTATCATATTCATGAACTGGAAAACCAGGATTGACAATTTCAGTAAATGTAATGGCGAAGATATTTATTCTGAGTCTGAAACGGTGAGCGTATGATGCAATTATTAATAATAATAATAATAATAATAATAATAATAATAATAATAATAATAATAATAATAATAATAATAAATTGTCCCGGAGCAGTTTCCTACTAGTGGTCTTTGGTGTGATAGCCCCGTCACACTGCGCAGATCTGAGAGGCCAGGGGGAATATTCCAGTCTGTCCCTCAGTTTGATCAGCGTCGATCTCAGTTGTCGAACCTGCGCCTGAACCAGCGCAGTTCACTATGAACTGGGGCTGAGTGGTCTAGAGATATAGTGTCCGCCTCGAGTGCTGGAGGTCCTGGGTTCAAGCCCCGGTGAGGCCCGGGATTTTTTCACTTGGACTTCTAGTAACAAAATTTCCTCTGGTCTCTGGGTAGTGAGATCGGACGCCCGTGTGTATTGTTGCGCATGTAAAAAAACACCTTGGTAGTTGGAAATCGAAAAAGAGTAGCCTAACGGCGCTGCCCGGGCAAAATTTCGAGTTAAAAATCTACCCAAAGTATTTCAGGATTCTCGCCGGTGCTACGGAGTTCGTGCACTGAGCTGAGATTATCCGGACTCAGGCTTGAGTTAGGAGTAGAACGGTGCACTTATGGGTTACACCCGTGTGCCATGATGTTGATCCGTCAACTAAATTTAAAAAAAAAAAAACTTAAACATCACTATGAGCTTGGCTAGCGCCTGCCGATGCAAACAATAACTCATCTGCAAATACTAATTGGCTGCATTTGAAGAAGATAAAATAATGGCTGACGCTAAATGAGATATGAAATAAGTAGGATAATTTGGGTAAATTGTAATATAACGTGTCGACACCCTACCAGCGAAGAGTCTGAAGCAAACTAGTACACTTGTGGTTTAAGAATTATGCAAAATCCAAAATAAAACATGTGTTATGCTTAAGTCAGAGCTTCTTCCATTTTCTTAATGTTTTTACTTTACCATTCTAGGGCCTGCTGTACTGATTTCTTTTTGTCTGATATTTTGTCCGGGATATTCTGAAGGGCTTGCGAACGCGGTTTGTGAGCCCGTATACCCGGGTTCGAAACACGGCGGTGCTGGTTTTTTCGAAAAAGGTATAGGGGCCGGTCGTTCAGAAAGCAATGGCAAACTACTGAACGTAACACTTGCCTAGTACATCAACAGCAGCTGAAAATGCTGGTGTTGACTGCAACGTCCCGTAAGGGATACGCAACAACAACAACAAAAATTCTGACAATTCTTCTCAAACACTACATCCCCACGGTCTTCATGGATTTATTATAACTTAGTGATATTATATTGCCACTATAAATAACGTGCTGTGTTGACTGGCAATGACGATCAAGTCTCTCCACAATCTTCGTTCTCTTTTGGTACTTATAATTTCCTTCAATGTCGTTTTCCATGCGAGGGCGACAGATTGTGCAGTATTTATTCTCTCTGGCGTCCTCTACCACCAATCTTACCAGTGGTTACAATATGGCTCTTTATGTCCCGTCTCCAGGTGTGGCCAAAGGAAGTTAATGGTAATTATAACGATTATAACAAAAATGTGATGTCTGTTTATTTAGATTATACTTGTACACGTAATAATGATAATGGTGAATCCACATTCAGGTGCTGGAGATGATGATGATGCCCATGATGATGATGATGATGATGATGATGACGACATTCATTAAGTTGTTACAGTAAGCTATACAGAACCATTGTACGTGCCTTGAGGCGTTCTCGTATATGGTGCAGGCTCAAATGTTATATAGGCCAATCGGGACACGAGGGGTCACGTGTTCAACATCACACCAACAGACTTTACTCCCATTGACATTTCTGGTTATTTTTATTTGGGGAAAAAGGGGGGGGGGGAGGATTGGAGAAGCCTAAGTAATTTTTTTTTAAATTCTTCTCGATGGCGATTTCAACATGTGACCATCGGGTCTGCAAGCATTGGTGTTAACCAATGCGCCAGGCGACTCCCAGTACGTTGATGACTGTGACAAAGATACCTACGCTCTCAAATCCTGACCATCGGATGA
>JACEFZ010021583.1:0-5000 GCA_014155875.1 Cepaea nemoralis | reverse complement strand
TCAGCCGGTGTAATGCATTAATTACTTCCCGTTTTGTATAGACGCTTGCATAATCGATTGGTGTGGCTCAGGCTGATACGGGTTGATGTATTTGTATCTTTGGTAAGATCGGCGAACATCTGTGAGCAAAAAGTCGATATTGCCGGCAGTTGAATATCAGTGTCGGGGTCGAGGGAGGTCGCTGGTGCCATCTGTTTTTAATCAAGGGCGATGTCGGAATAAAATAATAAGCGCAAAGAACGATGTGTGGGGTGGGTTGGTAAGTGGCGAAAGATGGCGGGGGTGCGTAGTTGGTCATAGTGGGATATCACCAATGTGTAACTGGGGGTTCTAGTTACTGCCACTACGCTTGACAGGTTCGAATCTCACTTTTTTGGGGGGTTGGTATGTAGGTTATTTATCATGGGTGGTGTGGCGATCCGTCAGTGACACCACCTAGCTCAGTTAAATACTCGGCCCTGCCACACTATCCCACCAAACAGTAGGACTCGAACCTGTCTAGCGCTAAGGCGGCCAACTAGACATCCTTGTTAACGTTTACGTTTTAAATATACTCTTAGAAAACTCCGCCTGGGGTGGACACCTTTTATCCGCCCTCGCAGCGTGACTTCGAACCACCAATGAATACTCAACCTAGCTCCGTTACATACTCGACCACCACCCCGCACATACCAACCACACAGTGAGATTCCGAACCTGTCAAGCGCAATGGCAAGTAACTAGAACCCCCAGTTACACATTGGTGATATCCCCACTATGACCAAACGCCCCCCCCATTTTTCGCCACTTACCAACCCCCCCCACACCTCGTTCTTTGCGCTTATTATTTTTTTCCGACATCGCCCTTGTTTAAAAACAGATGGCACCAGCGACCTCCCTCGACCCGACACTGATATTCAACTGCCGGCAATATCGACTTTTTGCTGACAGTTGTTCGCCGATCTTACCAAAGATACAAATACATCAACCCGTAACAGCCTGCCCACACCTATCGATTAGGCAATCGTCTATACAAACGGGAACCTAATTAATTCATTACACGGCTGACCTCTTCTGAATCAATTAGCAAACCTGCCGCCGCTGTTATAGAACTCATCTTCACTTAACCTGCCCACCTAGTTCAACCTTTTCCTTTGTTACACATGATTAATATCACCAACTACATTGCATAATTTACAGGCCATTTAAATTCGTTTTTAACCCACAGACAATCAAAAAACATATAGGAAAAACACGAAGAATATTCGACCGGGTGGTATGAATCTTCATACCACACGGCATCGTCATACCACGCGTCATACCACATTTTATGACACATTTCATACCACAAAATATGCCACATTCCGAGGGATAGAGACCCCCTACTACTACTCAGGTCCCTTTGGAGTCCTTGCTAAAGTCAGTAGAATCGTTGCTTCCTCCGAAGTCGGAGAGTGTCTGCCTGCACGGCGAGGAACCACCAGTCTGCACACCAATAGGCCAGACATGGGACAAAGGATACTCACGCAAGCCTCAGGTCCTGTATGGCATCACACTGATGTTGGACAACAGGATGCTTTCATCCGACATACAGGACTTCACGCTGGAGTTCACAGCTAGCGAACACAAGCAAGCAAGCAAGCAAAGCAGTGACCATACTGGTCGGTGACCGTAGCCATTGTCTCCATAAAGACATCTCCTGCCAACTGACGCCAACATGACACCGTATACAACAGCTATCTATAGGTTGCGTGGTGCTAGCCGCATATTTTTTTATAAACCATTCTCTTCTTGATGATGTGGCTGCCATTACTTCCCATAATTTCCAGGCTAATTTTTGAAACTTTTGAAGGGGATCTCAAGGCATGACGACTGGCCTGCGTGTGAGCGTGCTAGCCACTGGGGTTGCTCCAGACTCTGGGCATCGTCGTGCTGAGGGACTTTTAAGACGTAGAATCCAGCTGTTTGTTTCCTCTTTACCACCGAAACATGCCTGCAAAATCTTGCCATGTCTTCATTTCAATCACCTTAACTGTTCTGAGGCGTGGGTGGTGACCCTGAAGGCGATTTCTCAAGCAAAATACACAGTTTGACATTTGCCTGTTGTTCAGTTGAGGTTTTCAAATCTGACAATGCCACATGCACAACACACAAACAAACGTCTGTCACATTGTTGGAAAAGCGAATGCTTTTCTAAACGTTACCTTTGACCTACCTGTCGTCGCCTTCTGCCTGGTTTGCATCTTGATGCCACCGTATTTTGTTAGTTGGTTCCGCTCGCACAATATGCTCTGTCCTTTGTTTTCTCTTCTTGTGCTAATTTAATCAGTGGTTTATACTCTCTAGGGGTGTTGTTCATTCTATGTCCTATAAATGCCTGTACTTTAGTCACTCGATTACTACCGATCCAGTGAACGACGAATATGCATATTGAAGTTGTTTGTTCTGCCTACTCTTTTCTTTCTATTCCTCTCCTTTAAATTTCTGATTCTCCTTCAGCTCCATCTTCTTTATTTCTTTCACTCAATGTCCCTCCGTCTTTTTCTTATTTCTTCATTCGTCAGCTTTCAAGTAACAGACTTCTACAATCGACCCCCCCCCCCCCCCACCACCACCACAACCCCGTCCAAACGAGCAAAGGCCCGCAACCACCACACCCCACACCGTCCTACCCGTTCGCTATCTCACGCTGATCCGTCTCTATCCTCTCAATCTTATTTATTTATTATGTTTATTTGTTTGTTTGTTTGTTTTTTGCTCTCGCTTGTTTTGAACTCAAGCGTAATCCATACATTGTACTTCTAGTAGACCTGGGAATTTTGCATGTGGATTAGCTTTTCCTATTATCAATGTCACTCGCCATCAGGCGAACCCAGTCCGACTTCAGAGGTATTTGTAATTAACGTCCCCAAGTCAAGGACGACAGGTCAACAATTTAGTTCAACTGTCCGGTATAATGGCTGAACCCCTTACCTCGGCAGTAGCACACCAGATGTTTAAGAACACGCGTTCTTATCCATTCGGTTATGCTGACCTACGTTATTTATTTATGTCTCTAATTCTATTCTCCGTGTGTTTTAGGTAGTCCTCTATTTTTTTTGCCCTGTGAATTCTAGATAAAAGACTCTTCTTATGTTTTCTCATTTTATGTTCCACCCAACGCTAGCATCTTTTCCTCACTTATTGTTTCACTGGGATTTGTTTAGTTCACTCCATGAGCTCCACATTGGGATGCCATTATACTATTTTAATCCTTCTGTTCTGAGATGTCACTGATTAATGAAATTAATGAAAACAGACTATGAGATGCCACTTGCACCAAACACAGAGCTTGTTATGAAATATGATTTAAAGAATGTTGACGTTCACCAGTTGGTCTGGTAACTATCATCAGCATAAGATCCTTTATTTTCATCCGATCTGATTTGATGTTTAAAAAAAACAATTAACGAGAAACACTTGGATGAATAAGGTCATCATCATCGGCATCATCATCATCATCATCATCATCATCATCATCATCATCATCATCATCATCACCAGTTTCACTTGGTAGGATGGCCATGAAGCTTTCTGACTTGTAAATTCAATAGGAATATGTTTTGTGAAGCTTTTTTTTTAAAAAAATCCTTGTATAAGTATGTACTGATACATCTGTGCATGCATGCTTTACAAATATGTTCCCCTTATAATAGTCTTATTGGTGTTTCTTCATGTCTCAAAAAGTAACCTAGCGATGAAAATCTTTATTTTTCCTATTTCTTTACGTCCGTGTTTATTAATTATTATTATTTTGCTGATTTAGTAATTAATCAATTCAGCCTATTATGGTCATTCTCTAGTAACACCTCATCTCCACCACAATGGCGTCATTGATTTTTCATCTAATATATACATGGACTGTGTGTCAGAACCATGTGGAGACGGATAAGTCTATTATCTGGCATAATTATATATTCTCAACAGCCGTAAAAACCTTGCAATTTGAAGAAGAAGCAGGTGCAGCGGGAAAAGAACGAGGACGTTACACATGAATAAGATAAAGTCTCTTTAAACACACAACAGAAACAACTCTATTAATATGACGTTCAATAGATTTTCAGTAGCTAAAAGACAATTGTTATGAGAAGAAATGATTTGGAGAACTTGGTGACAACTGGTAAGATCGAGGGGAACAGACCAAGGGGAAGACCTAGAAACAAGTATCTGGATGGCTTGGCCTTGTGGCATGGTCGAGACAGAAACACGGAACTGATCCACGACTCTGTTGATCGAGTGAGATGGCAGAACATGACCGCCCACGTTAACCGGCATGGCACATGATGGATGGAAGAGACAAAACAATTCACAGCAGGCTTTTAGTACTATTTATCAGAACACTCATAAGCTATTACAAAAATAGCGGACCTTTTACAAGGCGATGGGGATGTATTGAGTTTATGGTGCCAGCCGCACATTTGTATAGACCGATCAGTACTCATGGGCCATATGATCAATATCACATCGTCCAACTTTACTTCCCATAATACTTCATGGTACCTAGTTTAGGTTTGGGTGACATGGGCTCCCAGGTCCATTTGTTGTTTAAAAGTCCGCCTGGATGGGGATCCGAATATATGACCCCGTGAGAATATATGACCCCCGTGAGAATATATGACCCCCGTGTCGGCAGGTAAGCATCTAAACACAACTGTGTACCATAGCTGCCAGTACACATTAGCAGCTCCAGACATTAACGATACCATAAATAATCAATTACAGCAACTGAACAGCTACCTGTCAATGATATGAAATTGTGAAAGCAACGCACACACTACGTACTTACCTCACACACACACACACACATATATATATATATATATATATATATATATATATATATATATATATATATATATATATATATATATATATATATATATATAAAATAGAATGTATGTCTGTAAGTATGTCTGTATGTTTGTGTGTTATTTATGCGTTCGCGAACGGTCCATCCGATTGAGATGAAATTTTCTACACCC
>JACEFZ010021582.1:0-102862 GCA_014155875.1 Cepaea nemoralis | reverse complement strand
TTCTTTTCTTCTTCTTCTTCTTCTTCTATCATCTTCTTCTTCTTCTTCTTCTTCTTCTTCTTCTTCTTCTTCTTCTTTTGTGTTCCATAAACTAGAGAAACAAACCCAGCGTTGCTACGGGAGAATGGCGGTGGAGGCAGTCACTGCGGCCCTACACTGGTTGGGGGACAAACAGCATACATGTCTTGATTATAACAAACTCACAGAGCATGGTGAGAATGGTGAAGACAGGTATGCATCGTGCAGAGTGACTTGATGCAATTAAAACATCAAAGATAGGGAGCATTCGTTGGTTCTTTTCGCCCAAGGCATGCTGGTGTGTCGGGAAATTAGACGGATCATTTGGTATCATGTGTCATCATCAAGTGCCCTGCTATCTGGCGTGGGCGTTTATGGCTTTCCACAGATCTCGGCCTTTTGTGTTGTGGATCAACTCTGCTGATGATATTCCTCAATGCCACCGTCTCAATCCACCCAGCTTCATTTCTCTTGGTCTGCCTCTGCCTCTGCATAATTTGTTCATTTACACTCCAACATTCACTGCTATACAGCAAAACAGGTTCTATATAGCATTTCAGCACTCTCTTCTCCTCGATCTTTCCTGTTGTTATGATATTGTCCAATGTCTCTCTTCTCATCACATGACCAAAGAAAGCTGTTTGTCTCTTTCTTATTGTTGTATATAGTGTTCTAGTTTCATTAGCCTCTTTCAGGCAGTCGTCGTTAGTTACCCTGGCAGTTCAAGGGATTCGCAACATTCGTCTCAGGAACCACATCTCCGTTGCTTCTAAATTTTTCCTAATTTGTTCATTTACACTCCAACATTCACTGCCATACAGCAAAACTGGTTCTATATAGCATTTCAGCACTCTCTTTCTTACATTCAGTGACAGTGACTTATTGCATAAGATACTCTTCATTTTCTGAAATGCGGCTTTCGCCTGCCCTATTCTATTCTTAATCTCTGTTGTATATATTCCATCTGATGTTATAAATTCCCCTAGGTATCTAAAATTATCAACTTGGTTAAGGATTTTCCCTTCTATTTCTATGTCACATTTTGGTGTCACCATTTTCTTTGATATCACTATTGTTACTGTTGTCTTGATATTCAAGTAGAGTCCTGTTGTTTGCACTCTGTGTGACTACAATGTCCTTGACGTGTTATTGTGTACCATGTGGATCATGTCTATCATGTGGAAGAACGGATACATCATCTTGGCCTGGAGAGAATGGCATGGCATTATCATTACCATCAACATCATCATTGCCATCCTCTTCATCATTACCATCAACATTATCATTACCATCAACATCATCATTGCCATCCTCTTCATCATTACCATCAACATTATCATTACCATCAACATCATCATTGCCATCCTCTTCATCATTACCATCAACATTATCATTACCATCAACATCATCATTGCCATCCTCTTCATCATTACCATCAACATTATCATTACCATCAACATCATCATTGCCATCCTCTTCATCATTATCAACAACATTTAAATATGTGGCTTATTTTTGTTGTTGTTTTTGTGAGATTTTATTTAATCGTCAGCTCGCTTTGAACTCAAACGTAGTCCATAGATACAACTACTAGTAGTCGCCACTGCTGGGGAGTGCACTGGACTGATGTGTGCGCGTGGATTAGTTTTCCCTATTACCAGTGTCCCTCGCCATCGGGCAAACCCACTCCGACTTCTGAGGTACTTGTAATTTACGCCCCCAAGTCAGTTACAAGAAGTCAAAATTTTAGTCCAACTAACAGGTGTAGGGGTTGAACCCGCTACCTCGGCATCAGCACACCGGATAAGAGCGAGAGTTCTAACCCATTCGGCCATACTGACTATGTTGTTATTCCATCCATCCATCATGTGCCATGCCGGTAAGCGTGGGCGGTTATGTTTTGCCATCTCACTCGATCACCAGAGTCGTGGATCAGCTCCGTGTTCCTGTCTCGACCATTCCACATGGCCAAGCCATCCAGGTATTTACTTCTCGGTCTTCCCCTTGGTCTGTTCCCTTCGATCTTGCCAGTTGTCACCAAGTTCTCCAATTCATTTCTTCTCATAACATGCCCAAAAAAATTTTGACTATCTACGTCTAATGTCTCTAATCAGTTTACGATCTTCATTTGTTTCTTGTAGGACTTGTTCATTGGTTTTTCTATCAGTCCATGGTATTCTTTGCATTTTCCCCAGAAACCACATTTCCACAGCCATCAGATGTTTTCAGCTTGTCTGCTCATTGTCCAAGCTTCATATCCATACAAAAGTACAGGTTCTATGTAGCACCTCAACACTCTTTTTCTTGTTTCGATTGACATCTTTTTATTGGTCAGTATGTTTTTCATCTTGCAAAAGGCTACCTTCGCCATGGCGATTCTTGTTATAATTTCTTCAAGGCATCTCCCATCAGATGTTATTACTGTTCCGAGATAACTGTACTGACTCACTTGTTTAAGAATATTTCCATTTACTTGTTTATTACATTGTAGGTATTTCTTCCTTCCAAGGGACGACCATAATCTGCGTCTTCTTACAATTCAATTCTAACCCTAGTTGTTCACTGTTTGCAACAACCGCATCTACTAAATGTTGCAGGTCCAATTATTATTGTTGTTGTTATTATTATTGTTGTTATTGTTATTATTGTTGTTATTGTTATTATGTGTATGATTGCGATGATTGATTCAATCTGTCTCCAGGACATGTTCTGCAATGACGAGACGGTGAAGAAAAACTGCAGCCTTGAATTTTGTGAGTGCATCCACTTCTACAAGGTCGACCTGGGCGATGTCGTGGAGTTGATGATGATCGACCAAGGTCACATCTGGAACGCCAGCCACCCGACCCACCTGCACGGGCATGGGTTCAGAGTGCTGGCTATAGACAGGGTCAGTCATAGACACCGTTGTTATGTCTACAAACATTCTTTCATTCATTTATTCAATAGCATGTCCTTTGCAGAACCTCGCTCCCATAACAACATTCCGGAAAATTTCTCGATCATAAGCAAGATGTCCCACGTTCCATACACCCTTCTGGAGATCATCCGCCACATCCTGCACCCATCTTCTCTTTGGCCTCAGGCATATACCTCTCCATTATTGTTTTCTGCAAATGTTCATGTTTCAAGTGATTAAAATATTTCAATTTTCTTTGTTTTATGGCCTTAAGTAGCCAGCCTACTTCAATATTCAGCTCTTGTTGTATGGGCGCGTTTGCTCTTTTCTATATCCAAGATATTCATAGAACTCGTCTATAACATTTATATTCAAAGGCATTTATGTGCTGTTTAGCGTGTTTAGTAAAGGTCCAGCCTAGTGCCTGCACATGTATTTGACAATGAACGGTTATGAAACCCGACTAGACAGAGCTATGTCTGCTTTGTCAAATTTGCAATTTTTTTTATTTTGGTGTCACCCCTTGATGGTGTCACCCGGTGCGACCCGCACCCGCCCCCCCCCCCCCCCGCACCCCCCCCCTAGTGACGCCCCTGCTGTCCAGGTCTCACAGGCGTATGTTGCAATGGGAAAGAAGCATGCTCTTAAACATCTAATTTTTGTACTTCTATCTGTTCCACTCCACAATTTATTCAGTTGTTTTAGTCTTCGAAGAGCAAAATAGACAGGGTCAGTCATAGACACCGTTGTTCTAGCTATAGACAGGAGCAGTCATAGACACCGTTGTTCTAGCTATAGACAGGGTCAGTCATAGACACCGTTGTCCTAGCTATAGACAGGGTCAGTCATAGACACCGTTGTTCTAGCTATAGACAGGAGCAGTCATAGACACCGTTGTCCTAGCTATAGACAGGAGCAGTCATAGACACCGTTGTTCTAGCTATAGACAGGGTCAGTCATAGACACCGTTGTTCTAGCTATAGACAGGGTCAGTCATAGACACCGTTGTTCTAGCTATAGACAGGGTCAGTCATAGACACCGTTGTTCTAGCTATAGACAGGGTCAGTCATAGACACCATTGTTCTAGCTATAGACAGGAGCAGTCATAGACACCGTTGTTCTAGCTATAGACAGGGTCAGTCATAGACACCGTTGTTCTAGCTATAGACAGGAGCAGTCATAGACACCGTTGTTCTAGCTATAGACAGGGTCAGTCATAGACACCGTTGTTCTAGCTATAGACAGGGTCAGTCATAGACACCATTGTTCTAGCTATAGACAGGAGCAGTCATAGACACCGTTGTTCTAGCTATAGACAGAAGCAGTCATAGACACCGTTGTTCTAGCTATAGACAGGGTCAGTCATAGACACCGTTGTTCTAGCTATAGACAGGGTCAGTCATAGACACCGTTGTTCTAGCTATAGACAGGGTCAGTCATAGACACCGTTGTTCTAGCTATAGACAGGAGCATGTCATAGACACCGTTGTTCTAGCTATAGACAGGAGCAGTCATAGACACCGTTGTTCTAGCTATAGACAGGGTCAGTCATAGACACCGTTGTTCTAGCTATAGACAGGGTCAGTCATAGACACCGTTGTTCTAGCTATAGACAGGGTCAGACATAGACACCGTTGTTCGAGCTATAGACAGGAGCTGTCATAGACACCGTTGTTCTGGCTACAGACAGGAGCAGTCATAGACACCGTTGTTCTAGCTATAGACAGGGTCAGTCATAGACACCGTTGTTCTAGCTATAGACAGGAGCAGTCATAGACACCGTTGTTCTAGCTATAGACAGGGTCAGTCATAGACACCGTTGTTCTAGCTATAGACAGGGTCAGTCATAGACACCGTTGTTCTAGCTATAGACATGAGCAGTCATATACACCGTTGTTCTAGCTATAGACAGGAGCAGTCATAGACACCGTTGTTCTAGCTATAGACAGGAGCAGTCATAGACACCGTTGTTCTAGCTATAGATAGGAGCAGTCATAGACACCGTTGTTCTAGCTATAGACAGGGTCATTCATAGACACCATAATTCTAGCTATAGACAGGGTCATTCATAGACACCGTTGTTCTAGCTATAGACAGGGTCATTCATAGACACCATTGTTCTAGCTATAGACAGGGTCATTCATAGACACCATTGTTCTAGCTATAGACAGGAGCAGTCATAGACACCGTTGTTCTAGCTATAGACAGGGTCATTCATAGACACCATTGTTCTAGCTATAGACAGGAGCAGTCATAGACACCGTTGTTCTAGCTATAGACAGGGTCATTCATAGACACCATTGTTCTTGCTATAGACAGGATCAGTCATAGACACCGTTGTTCTGGCTATAGACAGGAGCAGTCATAGACACCGTTGTTCTAGCTATAGACAGGAGCAGTCATAGACACCGTTGTTCTAGCTATAGACAGGAGCAGTCATAGACACCGTTGTTCTAGCTATAGACAGGAGCAGTCATAGACACCGTTGTTCTAGCTATAGACAGGAGCAGTCATAGACACCGTTGTTCTAGCTATAGACAGGGTCAGTCATAGACACCGTTGTTCTAGCTATAGACAGGAGCAGTCATAGACACCGTTGTTCTAGCTATAGACAGGGTCAGTCATAGACACCGTTGTTCTAGCTATAGACAGGAGCAGTCATAGACACCGTTGTTCTAGCTATAGACAGGGTCATTCATAGACACCATTGTTCTAGCTATAGACAGGAGCAGTCATAGACACCGTTGTTCTAGCTATAGGCAGGGTCATTCATAGACACCATTGTTCTAGCTATAGACAGGAGCAGTCATAGACACCGTTGTTCTGGCTATAGACAGGAGCAGTCATAGACACCGTTGTTCTAGCTATAGACAGGATCAGTCATAGACACCGTTGTTCTAGCTATAGACAGGAGCAGTCATAGACACCGTTGTTCTAGCTATAGACAGGAGCAGTCATAGACACCGTTGTTCTAGCTATAGACAGGGTCAGTCATAGACACCATTGTTCTAGCTATAGACAGGAGCAGTCATAGACACCGTTGTTCTAGCTATAGACAGGGTCAGTCATAGACACCGTTGTTCTAGCTATAGACAGGGTCAGTCATAGACACCGTTGTTCTAGCTATAGACAGGGTCAGTCATAGACACCAGTTGTTCTAGCTATAGACAGGAGCTAGTCATAGACACCGTTGTTCTAGCTATAGACAGGGTCAGTCATAGACACCGTTGTCCTAGCTATAGACAGGGTCAGTCATAGACACCGTTGTTCTAGCTATAGACAGGAGCAGTCATAGACACCGTTGTTCTAGCTATAGACAGGGTCAGTCATAGACACCGTTGTTCTAGCTATAGACAGGAGCAGTCATAGACACCGTTGTTCTAGCTATAGACAGGAGCAGTCATAGACACCGTTGTTCTAGCTATAGACAGGAGCAGTCATAGACACCGTTGTTCTAGCTATAGACAGGAGCAGTCATAGACACCGTTGTTCTAGCTATAGACAGGAGCAGTCATAGACACCGTTGTTCTAGCTATAGACAGGAGCAGTCTTAGACCGACATTACACTTGAATATGATGATGATGATGATGATGATGATGATGATGATGATGATGATGATGATGATGATGATGATGATGATGATGTCTTTTAAGGTCCCGCTAACACACAAGGCAAGCCATCTAGTCGCCCCTTGCGACATGCATGATAGGTTGCCGTGTCTCTATTCTTTGCTTCCTTTGAGGATCTCGGTAAAACACGGAGGGATGTGTTTCATTATTTGATCAAGATATCCACAAGATTGTGTTTATGTGATCAAGATATCCACAAGATTGTGTTTATGTGATCAAGATATCCACAAGATTGTGTTTATGTGATCAAGATATCCACAAGATTGAGTTTTCCTTTCACAGCTTGCGGCCTCCCTGTATGCCCATGAAGTTGTAGAGATGGACGCACGAGGAGAGATAAGTCGCAACCTGGACAAACCGCCTCTGAAAGACACAGTTACTATTCCTGATGGAGGTTACACTGTAGTCAGATTTCACGCCAATAACCCAGGTACACTCTTCCACCTCCTCCACTGTTAAGTTTTTCAGTCTCAAATTATATAAAACAAAAATGTTAATTTTTCATTAAAACATCCGACGAACGCATACCACTGCACATCAATGCACATCATTGCACACCACTGCACATCATTGCACACTATTGCACATCATTGCACACCACTGCACATCATTGCACATCATTGTACACCACTGCACATCATTGCACACCACTGCGCATCATTGCACACCACTGCACATCATTGCACACCATTGCACATTATTGCACACCACTGCACATCATTGCACACCAATGCACATCACTGAACATCATTACACACCACTACACATCATTGCACATTAATGCACATCATTTCACACCACTACACATCATTGCACACCAATGCACATCATTGCACACCACTGCACATTATTGCACATCATTGCACACCAATGCACATCATTGCTCACCATTGCACATCACTGCACATCATTGCACACCACTACACATCATTGCACACCACTACACATCATTGCACATCAATGCACATCATTGCACATCACTGCACATCATTACACACCACTGCACATTATTGCACACCACTGCACACCATTGCACACCATTACACATCATTGCATATCATTGCACACCACTGCAAATCATTACACATCACTGCACACCACTGCACCTCATTGTACACCACTGCACCCCATTGTACACCACTGCACCTCATTGCACACCAGTGCACATCATTGCACACCACTGCACATAAAATTGTCAGATTGATCTTTTTGTTGAGCACGCACTCACCAACAGATAGAGAAATTAAAATAAGAACGTGAAAGATGAGATTTCATTGCATTAGGAACCTTGTAGGGGCGGGTGGGGTTGGGGGCCGAAATTAAGCCAAGTAACAAACTAAGAGCCGGCTGCCTGGCCGAGGAGTTAGCAGCTTTCTCCGTTAATCCCGAATACTCTCGTGGTCAACGTGAGCGGACGAGAATTAGAAGTGGTTCGAGTCACGCCAGTGACTTATGAGAGTATGCAGCCGGTCGCTCAGAAAGTCGTGGCGTGCTGATGAGCGTAATCTAGCCTAGGAATCAACATACAGCTGAAAGATGCTGGTGTTGACCGCAATATCCTGAAACAGGATGGAAACGCGGAAAAAAAAAACAACAAACAAACAAAGAATATGTAGCCTTAATTAACTCTATTTTTTGTGACTGTTGTGTTGACATTCTGGCCGCGGCATTATGAATAGTATATCTGTGAGGGCTGTTGGTTTGTCAAGACTCCTGTCTGTTCCACTTTCCACATGGGGCAGTGAGGAGTATTTTGTGTGATATTCACTGGCCCATGAACGGAGTATTATGGGGCGACCATTTGCTGTGAATTTAGAACCGTGACTAACTAACCCTAATGTTAGATCAGTATTAGTGTTTGGGCGAGAAACATTAATAAAGTCCAGACATTCATGCATTCACCTGTTCCTGCACAAAACATCAGGACTATAATGGTGTAACAGAACCACAGATGTGGAGCTGACGGAGAGAACTAGACACATCCCCGTGAATCAAAACATGCTTAACAGACACTGGTGCTGGGTACTATATGTAGAGAGTGGATAATTAGAAAGTCATTTTCTCTTGAACTCACGGGACAAAAGAAGTATAGGAAGACAACACAAGAAATAGGTATTATTGTACAGGTGAAACACGGGGAACAACTACTAGAATGATCCCTCCTCTGCACAATATTGGGAATAAAATGTTAAGACAGATTCGCCTATGTAGAGCTCATGGAGAGAACTAGACATGTACAAGTGAACCAACAGGTGAAGAAACAACATTGGTGCTGGATAGGACATCCACAGAGAAAACCTGAGGACAATATAACTAGACACTCTCTTGTCTGGAACCCACAAGATAGGACATCCACAGAGAAAACCTGAGGACAATATAACTAGACACTCTCTTGTCTGGAACCCACAAGATAGGACATCCACAGAGAAAACCTGAGGACAATATAACTAGACACTCTCTTGTCTGGAACCCACAAAATAGGACATCCAGAGAGAAAACCTGAGTACAATATAACTAGACACTCTCTTGTCTGGAATTCATAAACCAAACGAGATAGCGGGGGGCGTTAAAAACACTTGGAGAAGAGAATGAATTACAGACAGAGATTAATAATGTTGGGAGGACATAGAGGGAACTGCCGGAGATAGTAACAGATAAGACAGCTTGACGTGGTTTGGTTGGAGCCTATACTCCAAATGGGGATAAAGGGCAAAAGAATAATAAAATAAAGAAGAAGTAAAACCCCATAGACAACAACTTGAATTGGCTGATTTAAGAATCAACATCATAGCACGACGAGCAAACTCATGGGATGCCAAATCAGTCCCGTGCACCTCACCAGTATCAGTAGCAGTATGTGTATGGACTTTTTTCGCATATTCTTTTACAGAACATTGCAGTCAACACCAGCATTTTTCAGCTGCTGTTGATGTCTTGGCGCGTTTTACCTTCAGTAGTTTGCCATTGCTTTCTAACGGATACCTCCATAAGTAACCGGCGCGACGCGATAGTGTATGGATTGCAAAGATGAATAACACGGGGTGGACATGAGGGAAACTGCAGGAGACAGTCCCAGGCATATTATAACATAGTTAGGCTTGTCTTGGTTGAGAAAGACAACTGGTCTCTTCACATTATCATTCCGTGAGGATCTAGCATTTCCCATGGCAGTGTTTGCTGTTGGGCTACCTTCTTACCCTTTATCTTTATCATCACCGTCATGTGCCATGCCGATACGCGTGGGCGGTCATGTTTCGCCATCTCACACGATCACCAGCGTCGTGGATCAGCTCAGTGATTTTATCTCGATTATGCCATGTGGTCAGTCCATCTAGATATTTACATCTCTGCCTTCCCCTTGTTCTTTTCCCCCTCAATCTTGCAAGTTCTCACTAAGTTTTACAATATATTTCTTCTTATAACGTTCCCCAAACAATCTTCAGCCTACGTCCAATTTATCCAATCAGCTTACGGTTTTCATTAGTTTTTTGTAGGACTTGGCCATTGGTTTTTCTATCTGTCCATGGTATTCTTTGCGTTTTCCTCCGAAACCACATTTCCACAGCCATCAGATGTTTTTCAGCTTGTCTGCTCATTATCCACGTTTCACATCCATACAAAAGTACAGGTTCTGTGTAGCACTTCAATACTCTTGTTCTCGTAGCAATTGACACCTTTTCATTGGTCAGTATGTTTTCATTTCATCTTGCAAAGGGCTACCTTTGGCATAGAAATTCTTGTTCTAATCACTTCAAGACAATTCACATCATATGTTATGACTTTCCAATCTCTTTAAGTCATGTTGTAGTCTCGAGGTATGGTGTCCGCCTCGAGTGCTGGAGGTCCCGGGTTCAAGCCCCGGTTAGGACTGGGATTTTTTCACGTGGACTTCTAGTAATAAAAATTACCCCTGGTCTCTGGGTAGTGAGATCGGACGCCCGTGTGTATTGTTGCGCACGTAAAAAATCCCTTGGCAGTTGGAAATCGAACAAGAGTAGCCTAACTGCGCTGCCCGGGCAAAATTTCGAGTTAAAAATCTACCCAAAGTATTTCAGGATCCTCGCCGGTGCTATGGAGTTCGTTCACTAAGCTGAGTTTCTCCAGACTCAGGTTTGAGTTAGGAGAAGAACGGAGCACTTATGGGTTGCACCCGTGTGCCGTAATGTTGATCCGTCGACTAAACTAAACTAAACTAAACTAAACTAAACTTTAAGTCACCTCCCAACAGAAGCTATAGCTGTTCTAATCATATAATTCTTGCATGTCCCAGGAATATACGGTTTGAAATGTCATTCTTGTATGTTCCAGGAATATACGGTTTGAAATGTCATTCTTGTATGTTCCATGAATATGCAGTTAGAAATTTCATTCTTGTATGTTTCTGGAATATTCAGTTTGAAACGTCTTTCTTGTATATTCCAGGAATATACAATTATAAATGTCATTCTTGTTATGTTCCAGGAATGTGCAGTTATAAATGTCACTCTTGTATGTTCCAGGAATCTGGTTTCTGCATTGCCACATTGAGTATCACTGTCGAGATTGGAATGGGGCTGATTTTCAAGTTGGAAACCAAAGCCAGTTCCCGCCAGTTCCTCCTCGGTTCCCTACATGCGGCAGTTGGGACCCAGAGGAAGCCAAGCAGGAAGAACTTGACGCGGAACGTAATCAACCCATCTCTGACGTGAAGCCGAATACATCTACCAAAACCACGGCATGGCTACTTCCTACAGCATTGTTCATTATTGTTAATTGTTATTTTGTGCAGCGCTTTAGATAATAGACTGTGCAGTTTTCTATAAACGTTATTTTCGCAATGTATTAGATAACATGTTTATTGGTTATTTCACTTGTTCATTTCCAGACGATTTAGTAGCAATATGTCAAAAGGGGAAATAACTTTTAGGAAACATCACGAGCGTGATACTGATGAAACGTACATGGAAGTAGCCACTTGGGAAATGATATTTCTTTGATTTTTAAGGGCGTTTTTTGTGGACATGCAGAGCTTATAAAGTTTCTCCCATCTTGGATAGGTAATAACAGATTATGGCAGAAATGAAATAGAACTCAAAAAGAGAATAGGGATGGCCAAATATGCTTTCAACAGTATAAAGTCAGTATTAACATCTAGAGAGATTAACAACGCATTAAAAAAATGAGAATTTTCAAATGTTACGTATATTCAACACTATTGTATGGCGTGGAAGCCTGGACATTAAACAAGCAACTAGAAAGTCGAACAGAGATGCCCTGGAGATGTGGGTATTAAAAAAAAATATGTCGTATTTCATGGAAATAGAAACAATGTAATACATATGTTCTAGTAAAACTGGGACTGAAAAGAGAGAGAATGAAAGAAATAAAAAAGAGACAAGTGAAATATTTATTTCACGTTTAAAGACATAACACTCTTATAAAAACCATACTTAAGGACAAGGTTGAGGGCAAGCGAGCAAGAGGTAGACAACGATACATGTGGGAAGATAACATCAAGAGATGGACGAACATCAGCCTGACAGAATGTACAGTCAGGGCGAGAGACCGACAATATTGGAGATCCATTGCAGCCAACTTTAATTGTGGAGACAGAACCTGATTGATTGATTGATTGATTGATTGATTGATGGATTGATTGATTGATTGATTGATTGATTGATTGATTGATTGATTGATTGATTGATTGAGAGCCTATAAGTTGGGGTGCAGTCTGCATATGGGAGGAGGTATCCAGTAAAGAAACCTCAACTATCGATGTTGTCCTAAATGGCACGGGACTAGAAATCGGACATCTATGCACTATAATGGATGTTGTGCAACGTACTGCTTGCGACGTATGCTGAAATAGGCGCACAGCAAATGGTGATAGTAGAAGATGGTGAAAGTATGTTTAAAATTGAAGGATCGACTTTATTACAACGGTTTTATCTCCTAGGGCTTAGTCTCTTTCAGTAGAGCGGTCTGTCGAGAGCATCGTACAGAGCTCTAAAGACGACCATTGGAGTCTGTGAGCAAATGTTTTTAAGTATGCTCTGAAAAAAAGTACAAAATATACATAGAAGTGGCCAGTTGGGCAGACAGATGCCCTTAGTATAGACTGACCAAACATAAAACGTACACATTAGTGGTCACTTGGGCAGACAGGTGTCTTTAGTATAGTCTGACCAAACATAAAACATACTCGTAAGTGGCCACTTGGGGGAGACAGATTTCCTTAGTATAGTCTGACCAAACATAAAACGTACACGTAAACGACCATTTGAGAAAGCCAGATACATTTAGTATGTTTGAAAAAACATATAAAACACACACAAACGTTCCACCGGGAAACCAGATTTATTTAGTATAGTGTGACCAAATTTAAATAAAAAGCCAGCTTGTTGTGTGGTGCAGAAGTGCACAATAAAGAGCCATTCACAAAGTATACGTTGCCTGGAACTGATAGAGTGGTCTCTGGAATGATATCGTCGCTATCAGGTCTGGGCAGAATTATGCCTCCCCATGTCAACAATGTTTGCTATTATGGTTTAGTTTTCACGTCGATGTCTTGTTACCTGTGTTTTTGAATGTATTGACACCAACAAGAGCAATGTTTATCTCAGTCATCAAACACAGATGATATTGTCAATGTCAGACTGGGATGCTACCAAGAAACGTGATCAGAAAATTGATGATTTCTTCCTCGGAGAACATTGAATCGTCTCACTAAATGATGATTATTTCCTTGGAGTGCTTTGTCCTGGTATGTTCCCACCGACTTCCGTGCCTTATGTCGATGTATCCCAGACATTTCATGTGCGTTTTCCTTGTGACTTTAATGTATGATCTTACAGCTCTGCGGCTGTCACTACCTATCCATTTGTTTTCTGATCTTGTTTAGGGTTAGTGGTTTGAGTTCGGGGTTATTGTTAAGATCAGGGGTTACGGTTAGGGATATGGGTTAGGGTTAGGGATAGGGGTTAAAGTACATCCCCAACATCCTTCTCAACAACAACATTCCCACCGTCTCCAGTTTTCTCCAGCACTGATCTCTCTCTCTCTCTCTCTCTCTCTCTCTCTCTCTCTCTCTCTCTCTCTCTCTCTCTTTATATCTCTTCATGTCTCTCTCAATATCTCCCTATCTCTCTCCCTATCTCTCTCTCCCTCCCTATCTCTCTCCCTATCTCTCTCCCTATCTTTCTCTCTCTCCCTATCTCTCTCTCCCTATCTCTCTGTTCTATCTCTCTCCCTATCTCTCTCTTCTTATCTTTCTCTCTCTCTCTCTATCTCTCTCTATCTATCGATCTCTCCCCCGACACACACACACACACACACACACACACACACACACACATACACACACACAATCAATACCTAACGGATGATTCGAATCCGGGTCTCCCGAAGGAGAAAATGACATTCTAGCCACACGGCCAGCCGCTAGGGGTGAGAAGTTGACCCTCAGACGACACATGCCTCCAATCGGGTCTTCGACTCGCCGGCGGAACGGACCCCCCTTGGTCAGATTTTCCTGTCCTTAACCTGCGAATGGCCCAGCCAGCAGGCAGGGGAGTTTTCCTACTGCTAGAAGAGTTAGTTAGTTTGTCGACAGATCATCCTCATTGCACATCGAACCATTCAGCCCAGAAGTGCTCAGATCCCCTCCTCAGCAAATCCCACAGCGTGTGGCGGCTAATGACACCAATTCTGTGTTGGTTTATTAAACTTCTTTGGTTTACCGCGCAGTGTTCTTGTTTGGCCACAGCTCTTTTAACTTGCCGTTCTCGCAACCTGACCATGGTTATAGATTCACAGCCATAACATGGTTCTGGCAAAAGTCTTACTTCTCGTAGAGCATTCAGTATATCAGCCTGGTTCACGGCTCGCTCGCCTTCCACAGTAGCCTTACATGCAAGCCTGTCCTATTAGCCTGGTCCATGGCTCGTCCGCCCTCCACAGTAGCCTTACCTGCAAGCTTGCATATCAACCTGGCCCAAGGCTCATCCACCCTCCACAGTAGCCTTACTTTCAAGCCTGTCCTATTAGCCTGGTCCATGGCTCGTCCGCCCTCCACAGTAGCCTTACCTGCAAGCTTGCATATCAACCTGGCCCAAGGCTCATCCACACTCCACAGTAGCCTTACTTTCAAGCCTGTCCTATTAGCCTGGTCCATGGCTCGTCCGCCCTCCACAGTAGCCTTACCTGCAAGCTTGCATATCAACCTGGCCCAAGGCTCATCCACCCTCCACAGTAGCCTTACTTTCAAGCCTGTCCTATTAGCCTGGTCCATGGCTCGTCCGCCCTCCACAGTAGCCTTACCTGCAAGCTTGCATATCAACCTGGCCCAAGGCTCATCCACACTCCACAGTAGCCTTACTTTCAAGCCTGTCATATTAGCCTTGTTCACGGCTGGTCCGCCCTCCACAGTAGCCTTACCCGCAAGCCTGTAAAATCAGCCTGGTCCATGACTCGTCCGCCCTCCACAGTAGCCTTACCTGCAAACATGTCATATCAGCCTCGTCCATGGCTCGTCCACTCTCCACGTTAGCCTTACCCTCAAGCCTGTCAGCCTGCTAGAAGAGACAGAACGAAGCATACCATCATCTGATGTGGGAAGCTGAAGGTGGATAGCTTGGTACATCCCCCATGAGATCCGATGGTTACTTAGGGTGACATTGACTTTACGTGTTACACTTCAAGTGTCGTGTAGTGTTCTCAGGGCTGCTGAACGCTTTCATTGTTTGCCATGCATTGTAAGAATATTCATACTCAGGTTATTGTGTTGTTGAGTTTCATGTTGAGACAATTGTAAATCGTACAGTTTATATACTGACATGTTGAGACGAATTGTAAATCGTACAGTTTATACACTGACATGTTGAGACAATTGTAAATTGTACAGTTTATATACTGATATGTTGAGACAATTGTAAATCGTATAGTTTATATACTGACATGTTGAGACAATTGTAAATCGTAGTTTATACAATGACATCTTGAGACAACTGTAAATTGTACAGTTCACATACTGTCATGATGAGACAATTGTAAATTGTACATTTCATGCACTGTCATGTTGAAGTAATTGTAAATCGTACAGTTTATACACTGATGTTTATTCTAGAAGGACGGAATGGAATGCTGGCATTTTAGTGAATCCATATATTTCAATGAATTAACGTGAACTTGTGTATACGATCATTTGTTTAAGATTTTGTGGCTATTGGTAGTTACTGTAAATTTGATACGACATTTACCTAGATCTCAACAGAACAATTGTTTGATTAATCATGTTGATTATGTATTTGCTAAAATGTACAATTCCAGTAAATGATGTTTACACATTTTCACTTTTTACAGAAAATAAAAGACACCAAAATCAAGAGTGTTTGTAATTTTGTAAATAGCGATCACTCTAATTTACGTTGTGTGTGTGTGTGTGTGTGTGTGTGTGTGTGTGTGTGTGTGTGTGTGCTCTCGCGCGCGCGTGTGTTTGTATGTGTGTGTGTGTTTGTGTGTGTGACACAGATTGATGTAAATGGAAAATGGCAATTCTGGGCAGCCTATAGTATCCGCCTGCTCCGCGGCGAAGGTCTTACGAACGTAGTTCGTAATTCCACATACCTCGTTGGAAACACAGCTGCGGCCGATTTGGCAGCAGACCGCCTTGTGTTGGTTTCTTTAATGGTATGGGTGCCGGTCGTTCACACAGCAATGGCAAACTACTGAACGTAAACTTGCCAACAGATCACAAACAACCCAAAAATGCTAGGGCTGACTGCGGTGTCCTGTAAAGGATATGCAAATAACAAAATTAACTTTAGAATCTAACCATCCATCCATCCATCATGTGACATGCCGATAAGCGTGGGCGTTCATGATTCGCCATATCACTCTATCACCAGAGTCGTGGATCAACTCAATGTTCTTGTCTCAACCATACCACGTGGCCAAGCCATCCAGGTATTTACTTCTCTGTCTTCCCCTTGTTCTCTTCCCCTCGATCTTGCTAAGTTTTCACCAAGTTCTCCAATTTATTTCCTTCTCATAAAAAAAATAAAGTTGCGTGTCCTTCACAGGACGTAGAAGTCAACCCCAGCATTTACGCTGTTTGTACATGTCCAAAATAGTTTGACTGTCTAGTCTAGTTTCTCTAATCAGTTTACGATTTTCATTTGTTTCTTGAAGGCCTTGGTCATTAGTTTTTCTTTGCATTTTCCTCAGAAACCACATTTCCACAGCCATCAGATGTTTTTTCAGCTTGTCTGCTCATTGTCCACGCTTCACATCCATACAAAAGTACAGGTTCTATGTATCCCCTCAATACTATTTTTCTCGTTGCAATTGACATAATTTTATTTTGTTTAGTATGTTTTTCATCTTGCAAAAGGCTACCTTCGCCATGGTAATTCTTGTTGTAATCTCTTAAATCTCCCATCAGATGTTATGACTGTACCGATTCGCTTGTTTAAGAAAATTCCCCTTTATTTGTATATTACATTATGGTATTTCCTTCGTCCCAGTGACGTCAATAATCTGTGTCTTCTTACAATTCTTCTTCTTCTTCTTCTTCTTCTTCTTCTTCTTCTTCTTCTTCTTCTTCTTCTTCTTCTTCGTTCATCTGGAGTTGTTTTTTTTTTCGGACGTGATTGCGTTGTGCCTGTTTACAGCAGAGCTGCGTTCTTGCGCCGTTAGGCTGACACATCCGACTTCTGCGGCAATTCAATTCTAATCCTAGTTGTTCACTGTGTGCAACAACCGCATCTACTAAATGTTGCAGATCTTGCTCATTGTCTGCAATAAATTCTGTATCAACAGAGTGTCTAATGTTATTATTGCTGCGTCCCCCAATGATGATTCCTTTCATATCTTCTACATTTCTGAAAATATTTTCACTGTACAGGCAAAAAAGATCTGAAGACAATACACATCCCCCTGTAAGAATGACAGTCTAAAGCAAACAAAAGGAAATATCAAATCAAGAATCAACATCAATGCCCTGGGGACATTCCCAAACGTATTCAGCCTCGTTCGTTGTCAGCTATTGAGGAGTTCCCAGTGGCAGCCCGATTGAACGTTCACCAGCGTTGTTCTCTATGTTAGTGTCCTCCAGGCCCTATGCTCGCTGCCTGTGGAATCAGTCTCTTCAGAAGTGGGTCATTTGGTTTGCTGCACTTTCAGAAGTCATAGTTTCTCTCAATGGTGTTTTATTATGGGTGTAAGTTCAGATCCCTTACACTCCTGATCACAGAGAGAAAACTCGGGACAAATATCAAAATGGGAGAACCCTTTGCGGCCACTAAGACAGTTCATAAATAAACTCACATAGTATTGTTTGGCACTCATAGAAGTGAGAAGAAGGAAGTAGAGACGAACATTAGAACTGACCAATCATTTCTCTCTTTAAATGTTTGTGGATATCCTGCACATAGCATTACGGCAGTGTTGCCATCTCCTTTTGATGAAAAAGCACCAAAATTGACCCAAAAAAGCTCCGAAAAGCACCAAAAATGTTTGGAAAGCACCACAACAAAGCACCAACGGTTTTCATTACAAATGTAACAAGGTAGCACATTATAATTTATTATCATCACTGAATATTAGAATGAAGTTCATTCCAGATCCGCCAAATCTCAATCAGAACTACTCTCGAGGCAAAAAAGTACTAAATTGCAATAATATTTTTTGGGAAAGCACTACACCAAGCACTGTCGGTATTCATTCAAAATGTTATAAAGTAGCACATTATAATTTATTATTATCACTGAATATTAGAATGAAGTTTATTCCAGATCCGCCAAATCTCAATCAGAACTACTCTCGAGGCATAAAAAGCACTAAATTGCAATAATATTTTTTGGGGAAAGCACTACACCAAGCACTGGCGGTATTCATTAAAAATGTTATAAAGTAGCACATTATAATTTATTATTATCACTGAATATTAGAATGAAGTTTATTCCAGATCTGCCATAATCTCCAGTCAGACAACTACCTCTTCAGTTTCTGTAGCTACTTTCCTGCTGTGTTTGCTCCTGCGATGATGATGATGATGATGATGATGATGATGATGATGATGATGATGATGATGATGATGATGATGATGATGATGATGATGATGATGATGATGATGATGATGATGATGATGATGATGATGATTGAAAGAAACGTGTATATGCCTCCTGTGATCCAATTTTTCGTAGCATATCCTTAGGTAGTTTATAATCATGACAGCATTTGCCATATCTTTTCATTCCATATCTAATAGTCAAAACAGCTGTCAAACTCTTGATGCTCAGTCTGTTCCGCAATTTTGATTTTATAACTCCCATCTGACTGAAAATACGCTCCACGTCCGCATTAGAATGAGGTAAAATGAGCACAGTTAAAGCTAAATCTGTAAGATCTTGGAAAGGATTTTCACCGGTGGCATCCCTGTATGAGGCTATTTCTGCCCACAGTCCAAGTGTGTCAGAGGTCTGTGTCCACTGCATATGATGAAGTTTTCTCCACTGGAAATCGATGCAGGTGAGAGTAGCTGCATCTTCTACAAACATTTTGTGTCAACAGCTCTATTAAAAACTGGATGCACCTTCCACGAATTTCTTTCTCATCAGGAAACTGGTAGCCTGCTATTTCTGTCTCAAACTCATAACCTAGATTGGGATTAGGATCTAAATAATCTTGAATAGCATCACTTTCTGTTATTTTTTTCCCAGGAATAGCAATCTTTGAACTGATAGAATCAGTGAGTTGGACAAGATCGCTGAGTAGTTTTGTTGGATCCTGTATATCTGCTTCGAATTTCTTATTCACACTTTGAACTTCTCCGAGAATATGCTTGAGAAATATGAGATACACATAGTTTTTCATGTCGCTAAACATAGAATGTAGAAGTTCTGCTGTATAACAGCGCTCGTTGAGTCTTGCTATATCAAAATGAGTTCTGAGCTCGACCCACTGCTGCAATATTCTGACAATGGCAGAGTGAATGGACATCCATCGTGTCTGGCTTAATTGAACAACCTTCAGCGGATGTTGTCCATCATTTATTGAAGCAAAAGCTCCCTGTACTTTGCTTGACGAAGACTTGAGTGAGAAAACCAGTTATATGTTTCTCTAATCATGAACTCTATGTTCCTGGGCAGACAAGCAGCTGCAGCCTGTGACACTGCCAGCTGAAGGGAATGACATACACACCTAACTAGTACCAGATGAGGAACTTCGGATTTTAATTTTGTATATACTCCATTGTTTACACCTGTCATGAGAGATGCATTGTCAGTGCCGAGTGCAACTAGTCTTTGCAACTCAAGTCCATTCTTGTTTAAACAATCTTTTAACGCATTGCATATTGCCTGCGCGTTGCAGTCACTCACTTCAACTAAATCGTATTAAAGGGAGTTAAAGTACTTGAATATTGCGCGGTAATGTACTAAGACTGTTTTACTCCCTCGCTTCAGTTCAAATTCGGCTTTTTAGTGTTCCCAAAATGATTTTTAAAGTAATTTTTACCCACCCAAAAAAGCACCAAAAGCACCCCCAAAAAATTGTGAAGCACCAAATTCGCGCGGCCGCGCTAAATGCAACATTTTGGCACCAAATGACTTGAAAAAGCACTAAATTTGGTGCGAAAAGCGTCAAAATGGCAACACTGCATTATGGTCCGATGTATTTGTATGTTTGTTATTTGACCTATGCTGGTTTAATATAAATTATGAGACCTATGGTGCTATCTCAATGGTTTGATACGAATTATGTCCGTATTCCATAGTTGTGGGTTCATGTGTATGATATACTTGGCTAATGAAATCTTTTTTTAGGAGTGTGTAGTTGTAATTTACGTCCCCAAGTCAAGGACGAGAGGTCAACAATTTAGTCTAACTGTCCGGTGTAGGGGTTGAACCCTTTACCTCGGCCGGGGGGGGGGGTGTTCGCCTGCTTCGTGGCGAAGGAGTTACGCACGCAGTTCGTAATCCCGCATACCCGCGTTTGAAGCACAGCTGTGGGAGATTTGGCAGCAGACCGCCTTACGTTGGCTTTGTATGAAATGGTATGGTTGCCGGTCGTTCAGAAAGCAAAGGCAAACTGCTGGACGTAAACTTCCCCTTGAATCACGAACAGCCAAAACATGCTGAGGTTGACTCCTATGTCCTGTAAAGGATATGCAATACGTTTTTTTTTTCAAGTTGGTCATAACTCGAAATACACTTGCTCCGGCAGCGAGGCGCCGTCGTCATTTGGAGGTGACAGGTTCGAATCCCGGTCGGTAACTATGGCTGTCAATGCTTACGTTGTCTAGTGTGTCTTCTAATCTCTATTTCTTTCTTCTCACTTCTATGAGTGCTAAACAATACTATGTGAGTTTATTTATGAACTCAGTTTATGATGTGTGATTATGTTCTAGTAAAACTTAACGCATTCTATTTCTCGTTTCGTTGATTCACATCAAATGATGATGATGACGTCTTTCGTAGAATCAAACAATCAGGTGTCGTCTCCGCAATAAAGGTTGGCTGCAATGGATCTCCAACACTGTCTCTCACTCTGATTGTACATTGTGTCTGATTGCTGTTCGTCCACGTCTTGATGTTATCGTCCCACTTGTATTGTTGACACGCTGCGGGATTTACTGAGAAGGTGATCCGAGCACTTATGGACTGAATGGTTCGATGTGCAATGATGATGATCTGTCGACTAACTAACTAACTAACTAACTAACTGGCTATCTAGCCAGCTAGCTACCTAACTAACTAACTAACTAACTATCTATTGTTGTCTACCCCTTGCTCGCTTGCCCTTAACCTTGCCCTCCGGTATGGTTTTTATATGAGTGTCATGTCTTTGAACCAGTTTTGCTGTATAGCAGTGAATCATGGAATGTAAATGAACAAATTAAGAAGGAATTAGAAGCAATAGAGATGTGGTTCCTGAGACGAATGTTGCGAATTCCTTGGACTGCCAGTATAACTAACAACGATTGCCTGAAACAGGCTAATGAAACTAGAACAGTGTACACAACAATAAGGAAGAGACAACCAGCTTTCTTCAATCATGTGATGAGAAGAGAGGCATTGGAGAACATCGTGACAACTGGAAAGATCGAGGGGAAGAGAGGCAGAGGCAGACCAAGAGAAATGATGCTGGATGGATTGAGATGGTGGCATGGAGGAATATCAGCAGCAGAGTTGATCCAGAAAACCAAAGACCGAGATCTGTGGAGAGCCATGAACGCCTACGCCAGCTGACACGGCACTTGATGATGATGGTGATGTTATGTCTTTTAACGTGGGCAAAATATTTCAACTGCCTCTTGTTTATTTCCTTCATCAGCCGTATTCTTATTCTTCTTCTTCTACGTTCATCCGGAGAATTATTTTTCAGACATGATTGCGTCATGCCTGTTTACAGCAGAGCTGCGTACTTGCACCATTAGGCCGACACATTTGACTTCTGCCGGCGTTTGTTGACCGGGTAAGCCTTCCCGGGTCTCTTTCCATTCTCAGTTGCATATTATTATTTTTTTTTTTTTAATGTTGCATATCCCTTACAGAACGTTGCAGTCAACACCAGCATTTTCAGCTGCTGTTGATGTACTAGGCAAGATTACGCTCAGTAGTTTGCCATTGCCCGTCTCTCTGGCCGAGGAGTTAAACGACTTTCTTCGTAATCCCGTTTTTTCACGAAGGGTCTCTCAGCGCGCGAGAATTGGAAGCGGTTCTCGCCGCGTTGGTGACTTACGTAATAAGAGAGCCGGCCGCACAGAAAGCAATGGCAAACTACAGAGCGTAATCTTGCCAAGAAATCAACAACAGCGGTAAAATGCTGGTGTTGACAGCGATGTCCTGTGAAGGATATGCGAAGAAAAAAAGTTTGCCATTGCTTTCTGAAGGACCGGCTCACATACCCCCGTAAGTTACCAGCACGGCGCAAACTGCTATCGATTCTCGCAGGTGCTGTTTTCCCCACGTGGATATACGGGATTACGAACAATGTCGTTAACTCCTTGGCCAGGGAGACGGCTAGTTCATATAGAACCTCCGTATTTGATTGTTTTTATTTCCATGAAATACATTTTCGTTTCGTAGAAGCTTGTAGTTTGTTTCGTTTCGTTTCACTTCCAGTATTTAGCTAATGGCGGCGGCGGGATAGTTTATTTACTAGAGTCGGACCATTATGCTGGTGGTCTTGTCTTGTGTTTGTGGCTTCTAACTTGTTGATGAGATAATTTCCTACGCCTAGAGACGCCTGGTAACTGTAGGATGATGACTAACTGTGTGAAGGCTGGACTCAGGGGCGCCCTGATCGTGTTGGAAGGCTGTGATCGGAGCGGCAAGTCGACCCAGTGCAGCAAGTTGTTGGACAGGCTCAGGGACGATGGGAGGCAGGTTCTCTTGATGAAGTTCCCAGGTAAAATATTCTCTTTCTTGGGGTTTCCTGTAGATGTTTGTTTAAATCACACCCCGTCTCGTCACACCAGTGAAGTTGTTCACCCTGTCCTGGGAGTTTTGAATTTGGTTAACTTAATGTGTTTCTGTATAAAGCTTTAATGTGAAATTTTAAGAATTTTTTTTTTTTTGGCCCTCCCTGTAACTCGAGCGTAGACCATACACACGGCCACTGCTTCTACAGTGCTGGACTGAAGTTTGCATGTGGATTACCTTTTCCCTATTAACAGTGTCCCTCGCCATCAGACGAACCCACTCTGACTTCAGGGGTACTTGTAATTTACGTCCCCAAGTCAAGGACGACAGGTCAACATTTTAGTCCAGCTGTCCGGTGTAGGAGTTGACCCGCTTACCTCGGCATCAGCACACCGGATGTTTAAGAACACACGTTCTTACCCATTCAGTCATGCGGACCTGCTAAGAATTGCTTGATATGGATTAAACCTGGTCAGAACCCGAACAATGAGTTCCAACGGTACCTCATCAAGTCTGTATGTTTATTGATTCTAAGCTGAGATATCCAGATATGTGTGTCAAATTCTGTTATAAATAGAATAGTAAAATACTGATTTAGCAGACTTTGACTTGCTGCCCAGAAACAATTACTTACTTTTTTTAAAGTGCTACAACTTCTTTAATTTTGAGAAAACTCCTTAGCAACCATATATTTTTGCATTCAGAACAAGGCCTAACTGCCTAAAGTAGAAAAGTTTTGATGTTATGCAATATCGACTCATTAATATTTAAAATGGCCGCTAATTAATTATTTAATAATTATTTAAAAATTTAAACGTTGCTAACGAACATTGAAATGCCAGTTATGAATTTTTCCCCCCTAAGTTTGATAAAGCAAATCAACAGGCCACGTTGTGATCTTCTAAATATGCTTTATTCTTTTATGCTTATTACTAATTAAAATTTAAAATGGCAGCTAATTAATCATATATAAATCATCATCGTCGTCAAGTGCCATGCCAGCTAACGTAGGCGTTCATGACTCTCCACAGATCCCGGTTGTTTTTCTGGATCACAGATCCCGTTCTTTAGTTTTCTGGATCAACTCTACTGTTGATATTCCTCCAGGCCGCCGTCTCAATCCATCCAGCATAATTTCTCTTGGTCTGCGTCTGCCTCTCTTCCCCTCTATCTTTCCAGTTGGCACATCTTTCCAGTGCCTCTCTTCTCATCACATGACCAAAAAATATATTTGCCTCTTTCTTATTGTACATAATGTTCTAGTTTCTTGTTGTTGATGTTAACTTGTTGTTTATGTTGTCTTGTTGTTGATGTTACCGGGAAGGTTAACTCAGTCAACAAATGCTCGCAGAAGTCTGATGTATCGGCCTAACGGCGCAAGAATGCAGCTCTGCTGTAAACAGCCACAACGCAATCACGTCCACACACAAAAAACTCTGGATGAATGCAGAAGAGGAACTTGATGTTACCATATTGTTGATGATATCTTGATGTTATCTTTTTCTTGATGTTAACTTGTTGTTGGTGTTAACTTGATTTTATCTTGTTGGTGTCAACTTTATGTTATCTTGTTCTTGATGTTGATGTTATCTTGTTGTTGATGTTAACTTGATATCTTCTTGTTGATGTTAACTTGATATCTTCTTGTTGATGTTATGTTCTTGATGTTATCTTGTTGTTGGTGTTAACTTGATGTTATCTTGTTCTTGATGTTAATTTGTTGTTCATGTTAACTTGATGTTATCTTGCAGATCGTACTACACCGATTGGTCAGATGATTGACAGCTACTTGCAACAGACAGTGGAGTTGGACGACCATGTCGTACATTTGCTGTTTTCTTCCAACCGATGGGAAGCCATGTATGAGTAACTATTTTTGCTCTAACATCACTGCTACTACTACATCTGCTGTTATGACTGCTTTTAATAATACCAGTGGTAAACAACTCTAAACATGATTCAGGAGCCAGCATGTTTTTTTTTTAACACGAGCTTAGAAAAACATGAATCACACTCAGATTCATTCATTTATGCATTCAGTAGAATGTCCCTGACAGAACCTCGCTTTCATAACAACCTTCTGGAAAACTTCTCGATCACAAGCAAGAGATCATCCGCCACATCCTGCACCCATCTTCTCTTTGTCCTTCCTCTTCTCCTATGACCGGCATTTAACCCTCCTTTGTTGTTCTCTCTAAACTTTCATGACCTTTCAGTGACCAAAATATTTCAATTTTCTTGGTTTTATCGTCTTTAGTAGCCAAACCTCTTCAGTATTCAGATCTTGTCGTGCGGATGCATTTATTCTTTTCGGTATCCAAGATATTCCTAGAACTTGTCTGTAACATGTATATTCAAAGGCGTTTATTTATGCGCTGTTCAGCTTGTTTAGTAAGTGTCCAGGTCTCACAGACATGTGTTGCAATGGGAAAGATGCATGCTCTTGAAAATTCAAACTCAGATAAAGCAACATATTCTGCAACAAACCATTGAATTCCATTGTTTGAGGTCCAGTCAAAGATTTCTTTTTGGCCCTCGCTCGCTTTGAACTCAAGCATAGTTAACACCACACTATTTATACTAGTGATGGACTGAATTTTGCGTGTGAGTTAGCTTCCCCTATTAACAGTGACCCTCGCCATCAGGCGACCCCACTACAACTTCAGAGGTACTTGTAATTTACGTCCCCAAGTCAAGGACGACAGGTAAAAATTTTAGTCCAGCTGTCCAATGTAGGGGCTGAACCGCTTACCTCGGCATCAGCACAACAGATGTTTCAGAATACTCGTTCTTATACATTCGTCCATACTAGCATATCAAATCTCCGTGAAGATATGAGTCAGTGTATGAAATAAATCTGTCTTGTACTTTTTTAAAAATTCACATACGTCTCTAAGTCAATCACATTTAGCTTGGTTAATAATGCAATCAGACCTTAAATCAGTCTTTAATTTTTGCCTATACAATACAATGCCATGAAATGTACATTCATGTATTGCAGCATATTAGCATCCATTTTTTTTTACACTTTGCTAAAGCAGCACATTCCAGATTCTTCCTGTACTTTGAGACTCCTGGCACTTGAACATATAAGATTTGTCATGCTTTTGAAGTTTCCAGTTTAAATCGTCCCGTATATCTAAACACAACTATTGACATTCAGTCTGCGGTGTTGGGAAACTTCTACTCACTTTGTAATTCCTTCTTCATAGATAACCATGGTAGTAGTTCCTGCCACAGTTGCTGAAATGTTTGTTGTTAGCACGACTTGGGGAATTTAGAAACACTATCTTCAAAACACCTCCAGTTACCAGCCAGCACTGGTGGTTCATCAAAGAAGATCCGATGCAATATCAAGAGGATGTTCGAGAAGAAACTAGATTGACGACATCAAAAACAATGTACAATCACACGGAATGATGGCAAAAGTGGAAGATAATGATAATGATTTTACATGTTAGATTCTTCACGGTTGTCCCAAACACAATAATTTGTTTTACTTTATGCTGATCATTGTCGTATCACCTTGAAAATTACAAATGGTGTTTGGAATGGCAGACTTCTCACCTTCATTCTTTTCTCTGTCGATTTGTGGTAAATTTTGGTTCAAGATCGGCCTGCATAAGAAATCTGCAAGAGTAATCTGATTGACCTTGCACCGGTCAGTTTACATGGATTTGTTCTGTTCATTTTCTACAATTAAAGTTGGCGTAAAACTACATAACTCAACGAAAATGTTGACGCATGATGTGCACTTGGCATATTGATAGATGCTAGTGCTGCTGTAGGAATCAGTTAACTAACTGCCGTGCAAGTTACAAGACCTTTACCGTTAACGCTAAGATAACATATCACCGCAGAAATAATAAATATAGTTGTGTGTGTTAAATATCCCACAGCAGTTGGAAAATCGCAAAGAGTAGGCTGTAAGGTATCATAATCATGTGCCATGCCGATAAGCATGAGCGGTCATGTTTCGCCATCTCACTCGATCACCAGTGTTCTTGTCTCGACCATGCCACGTGGACAAGACATCCAGGTATTTACTTCTCTGCCTTCCCCTTGTATTCTTCCCCTCGATCTGGCCACTTGCCACCTTCTCCAATTTACTTATTCTCATAACGTGACCAAAACATTATGACTCTACGTCTAATGTCTCTAATCAGTTTACGATCTTCATTCGTTTCTTGTAGGACTTGGTCATTGGTTTGTTTGTCTATCCATGGTATTCTTTGCATTTTCCTCAGAAACCATATTTCCACAGCCATCAAATGTTTTTCAACCTTTTTGCTCATTGTCCAAGCTTCACATCCATACAAAAGTACAGGTTCTATGTAGCATCTGAACACTCTTTTTCTCATTGCAAATGACATCTTTTTATTGGTCAGTGTGTTTTCCATCTTGCTAAAGGCTACTTTCGCCATGGCGATTCTTGTTCTAACCTCTTCAAGGCATCTCCCATCAGATGTTATGACTATTCTTAGATACCGATTCCCCGGGAAGGTTAACCCGGTCAACAAATGCCCGCAGAAGTCGGATGTGTCGGCCTAACGGCGCAAGAACGCAGCTCTGCTGTAAACAGGCACAACGCAGTCACATCTGAAAAAAAATCCGGATGAACGAAGAAGAAGAAGAAGATACTGATTGTCTAAGAATATTGCCATTTACTTGTGTATTACATTGTGGTATTTCGTTCTTCCTAGTGACGACCATAATCTGTGTCTTCTTACAATTTATTTCTAACCCTTGTTGATCACTGTGTGCAACATCATCTACTAAATGTTGCAGGTCCTGCTCATTGTCTGTAATCAATACTGTATCATCCGGATATCTAATGTTATTGATGTATTATTGATTATTTTTCATGCGTGTTAATGCTTATTGTTCATATGTTGTCTAAGATTAGCTTCATAAGTGATGTTGATATGTATGAGAGGAAATAGAGAAGAAGGACAGAATGTCAAATGGGCCTGCATGCCCAATTCTTAACCCTCTGAAAATAAAGTTTGTTCGTTCGTTCGATATGATTCCCGCAATGAGGCCACCCTCCTGGCAAAATTGTTAAGAAAATAAACCTACCCACGGCTAAGTATAGCCCATGACCTTGGATAGAATCTGTGTAGAGGAAGTAAACCTGACACACAGATGCATGCTGGAATCAGACACGCTGACCTCTGCGGTACATGACAAGGATTGATGTATTTCCCTCCAGAGAAATGAAGGAAAAAGAAGGCATAAAGTTGTGTGCATGCATAATTCTTGTTAGTGATCTCATTGTCAGACTTTGACAGTTTTCAACTTTATGTTTTACAGGAAGAAAATGACCGAACTGTTGCAGTCTGGGACAACAATTATTGTTGATCGTTATGCATACTCTGGTGTTGCTTACTCAGCTGCGAAGGTAATGACACCTGAGGTGGTCTTACATTGTACGTGTTCTCTCAATGTTTTTGTTTGTTTTGTTTTTTGTTTATCTGATTAGACATGTTTCCTGTTTAAGTATTGTTTGCTGTATTTATCTACAGTCATTATTATTGTTCCTGTCAGCGTCTCACACTCACACAGGTATTCTAACTCCTTCATACGCACTCAAGAAAACCATCAGTCGTACGTATGGGTTTGTACAATTTATTCGGGCGAGCCTGATCATCATCACAATGTGCGTACAGGCGGTGAATTCATTACATACATATACAAATGCCGCCTTACAAACGCTTATAGCACACAGCCAACAGTGTACTGCCGTCTAGTCCGTTCAGGGCAGTGCCCCATGAACTTATGTCCCCTCCTATCACTCGGTCTTGTCCTGTCTCGGACATCTCTGTGTCCCCACCTAGGTCCTGTCTCCAATCTATCTACTGTCCTGTAGATGTCCTGTCTTATAACCTCTCTGTGTCTTGACTTATGTCCTGTCTCCTGTCTTATGACATCTCTGTGTCCTATGTCCTGTATAACGTTATCTCTGTAGTCCTGACTCTATTCTGTCCCTTGTCCTCTCTATGTCCTGTACCTATTCTCCCAACATCTGACAGTACCCATCCTGTTCTACTTATTACTGTACCCATCCTGTTCTGTTTATTACTGTACCCATCCTGTTACTGTTTATTACTGTACCCATCCTGTTCTGTTTATTTCTGTGCCCATCCTATTCTGTTTATTACTGGTACTGATCCTGGTCTATGTATTACTGCACCAATCCTGTTCTGTTTATTACTGTACCCATCCTGTTCTGTTTATTACTGTACCCATTCTGTTCTGCATATTACTGGTACTGATCCTGTTCTGCATATTACTGGTACTGATCCTTGTCCTGTCTCGGACATCTCTGTGTCCCCACCTAGGTCCTGTCTCCAATCTATCTACTGTCCTGTAGATGTCCTGTCTTATAACCTCTCTGTGTCCTGACTTATGTCCTGTCTCCTGTCTTATGACATCTCTGTGTCCTATGTCCTGTATAACGTTATCTCTGTAGTCCTGACTCTATTCTGTCCCTTGTCCTCTCTATGTCCTGTACCTATTCTCCCAACACCTGACAGTACCCATCCTGTTCTATAATCCTGGTCCTGGTCTGTTTATTACTGTACCCATCCTGGTCTGTTTATTACTGTACCCATCCTGGTCTGTTTATTACTGTACCCATCCTGGTCTGTTTATTACTGTACCCATCCTGGTCTGTTTATTACTGTACCCATCCTGGTCTGTTTATTACTGTACCCATCCTGGTCTGTTTATTACTTTCTCATCCTGTTCTGTTTGATTGGGGGGAGGAGAAAGACATGTGACAACGCCTGGTCTAATCCCAGTCAGTCTGTTGTGCTGTGCCGAATTATGACCTAGTTCTTCTTCTTCTTCTTTTCGTTCATCCGGAGTGTTTTTTCAGATGTGATTGCGTTGTGTCTGTTATGCGCCCTTGGGCCGAAACCCGTAGGCCAACACATCGACTTTAGTGTGCTTTTTTGACCAGGTAGCATTCCTGGGAGACTCTCACTTTTGCGGTGCCATCTACTACACCGCTGGCCAAGTTGTAGCGGTCGAAGACAACGGTCATCCCTCAAAGGAAGGCAGGGACAGTCCATAGCATTTTCCGCCATCCAAGGTTGCTTCCATGGTTGCAGGGCCGACACATAGCGCCCTGATGCTGGGCTTACCGAGGGAATCGTCACGTCCTGCTCATGGCTGCTTTGATTCCTCACTTCAATATATTGGGCATTTCGTTCGCCCCGGGCCATTCCTGCACAAACCAGACAAGTCTGCAGATGGTATCCACTCAGCGAGTTTTCGGACATGTGCTTGTCCTTGCGCCCTTCAGAGCTGTTCCAGGCGCGGCGGACATTAGGAAAACTACCTAGTCAGAACTGTTCCGAGCAAGAGCGGCATTCGAAAACTAGGTAGTCAGAGCTGTTCCTAGCACGAGAGACATTCGGACGAGACATTTCACTTGGACATAAATGCGTAGTGCCAGTTTTTATTTTGCCACCCGTAGGCCAGCACTTCCGGCTTCGGCGGGCATTTTTTAATGAGGTTAGCCTTCCTCTGGTTTCGAGGCACGTTAGACTTATTGTTGTGATGTCGCCCGCATCTCAGCTGGTCAGGATAGAACGGTCAACGACATCATGGTCAACCCTCAAGGGAAGGCAGGGGCAGATTATGGGCATTCTCTCGCTATCCAAGGAGGCTTCCATACTTGCAGAGCCGGCACATATTGCTCTGAGACTGGGTTCACCCGAGGAGTTGCCTCGTCCTGCTCATGGCTGCTTTAGTTCCTCACTTCCATATGTTGGGCATCTCGCTTGTCACTGGCCACTCAAGCACACACCAGGATCGGTCAGACTGTGGGTGTCATCCACTCGGTAAGCTTTTGCTTTTGACTTCGGACCACGCAATAAGTTCGCTAGCCTTGCGTTCCATTTCGTGTTATTGAGACGTTTTTTCCACTTTTGTCTACTCTCTGTGAGTTAGATACAGACAGTTTTCGTAACCATTCCATTCGACTGGGGCACTTCTCTGACTTTTTTCTACTCGCTCAAGAGGTAGGCTACATGTGCTGCCGGCTCAGCACCTTACCTCCATGCAGCAGTGAACGAGGAACGGCCAGGCCCTCTCTTCCGGGAATCCCTCATATCCCCCAGCTGAGAGCCTTCGAACAAGAATCAGAGCTGCGCATGTAGCTTGCACAGTATCTCACCTCTATTTTTCGGAGGGTGGGTATGGGGCCGGCTCTCAGATCCGAGGGTTGGTGGCTTAGAGGCGTTCAGCCTCAACCCTCGACAGAGAGCCTTAGAGTATTGTCCGGACCAAATCTTTTGCCTTCGTGCGCCTGATTTAAATTTTTGACTGCTATCCTCAGTCTAACCTGCAGAGCAGCAGGTTGTCTCTCTCTTGGTCTGGTCCCTATCCCATAAGCTGTCCGATATGTAGTTTTTCCATCCATCGGCAAGCGAATGGGGTCGATGGGACACGCAAGCTCCGCCACCACGTCAAGGTGGAGACACATCGGGGGAGATGACCTAGTTCCATTCTTATGTTCCTATCTACAGGCACGGAGTTCCTGTACATGTTTTGCATACATTGCTAGTTTCTGAGGTAGGAGACGGGCAGGAGAGCTCTGCGGTAGTTTTCATGGAGATGATACTTTGGTTGATTTGAAGTTGGAACTGTGACTAACCAACTAACCGACTGAGATGCAAAGGGGAGTGAGACATGCTGGTGTGGTAGGAAACGAGCAGACAGACAGATTGGCTGGGTCTGCACAGCTCAGTGTGGGGTATTGGTGCAGGATAAGGCAGACGTAGTTGGGGCCATTTGGTGTCATGTGTAGAGTGCAGAACAGTTAGATTATTACCGGCAGGAGAGGATCATGCTGTAGGGAGTGACCAGAGGACCTGAGCGATCCTAACTAAGGACTGTGATGTAAGATCAGGTAAAAGTTAGTTGCATTTGCTTCACAGGATGTAGCCGTCAACCCCAGCATTGTTTGCTGTTTGTCTGTTTGTTATTCCTGGGCAAGTTTACTTTCACCAGTTTGAACGACTGGCACTTATACCATTGTATGGAAACCAACTTAAGGCAATCTGCTTCCAAATCGCCTGTAGCTGTGGTTCGAACATGGTATGTGGGATTACAAATTGCACTCATAATCCCTTCTCCACAGAGTCTGTAAGAGCAAACAGACACATAATCAGACTGCTGGCCGGCTGTTGAATGTGAGAACGGAGCACGTATGGGAATATCCTGAGTGCTGTGATGTCAGTTCTTGACTCAACTCAGTCACCGTTCCATGGTCGTGTCAAAGCAGAAAGTTGAGTTGAGCTAAGAACCGACATCACTGCACTCAGGACATACACGCTGTGTACCCTCGTTCAACAGCCAGCAAAGAGTCATACTGCTAATCATTCCAACTGCTATCTGATTGAAAGTTCTTCTGATCTCTCCTCTGGTTTGAGATTCTTCCAGAAACCCTGCTGATTCCCCCGCCATATTTCCACTTACGGGTTCTGAGTCTGTTCCCCCACCTTCTACACCTAGTCACACCGGCGCATGACCACCTCTTCCTTGTCCATCGGTAATCTACCACCAAGATGTGCATTTCCTGCTAGCCTATCAGCCTGTTCATTCCACAGCACTCCCACATTGCCAGGGCAAATTATCCATACAATTCTCACAATCTGTGACCTCTGAAGCGACGATAGCCATTCCACACGATACATTCCTTTCTCCACCTTACTAAGCATACTCCTTGGGTCCGTAATGAATACAATGTGTGTTGCAGTGGTCTCCTAACGATCGGAAGGCTGCTGTTACTGCTTCCACCTCCATTCTCATGCTGTCTTATATGCCAGACTCTCCTTTTTCAAGTCCCTCGTCCATTAGCCTTCATGTTGAAACCCCATGAAACCCCAACCACTAAGTCCATTTCTCACCACTGATACGTCGATGTAAATCACTATGTCATCTTGATATGTATTGCTCTGGATAACAGAATGTTTCATATATCACCTCAGATTTTTATGAAAGTAACTTTCTAAACTACTTTTGAAAATTTGATTCCTCAATCAGGGACTTCCCATGGACTGGTGCCGCCAGCCAGATGTTGGCCTACTAAAGCCTGATAAGGTGCTCTATATAACAGTCAGCCCGGAGAAGGCAGCACAACGATCCGAATTTGGGACAGAGCGTTACGAGAAACTGGATTTTCAACAGAGAGTTAGTAACATGTTTCTACACCTGAAGGATTCCTCATATTGGCAGGTATGTGATTATTTTCTCTGTTAGTTATCTGTCTGTATGTGATTATGTCTGATGATTACGTTCTCTGTCTGTGTGATTATGTCTGATGATTACGTTCTCTGTCTGTGTGATTATGTCTGATGATTACGTTCTCTGTCTGTGTGATTATGTCTGATGATTACGTTCTCTGGCTGTGTGATTATGTCTGATGATTACGTTCTCTGTCAGTTATTTATGTCTGTATGTGATTATGTCTCATGATTATGTTATCTGTTTGTATGTGCTTATGTCTGATGATTACGTTCTCTGTTATCTGTTTGCATGTGATTATGTCTGGTGATTATGTTCTCTGTGTTAGTTATGTGATTATGTCGGACGATTATGTTCTCTGTTAGTTATGTCTATCTGTGAGTACAAATTCGGTGTGTCCATTTTTAACACAGAATTTGCTGTCTACTTCTCAGTAACAGCTGTGTATTATCAGTCACTTCACAGTAACATCTGCATGGTTCCGTCATACTGCTACTGAGTTGAGTGTGTGGAGTGACACTGTGAGCTGATAATTTTGTGTGCAGTGCGTTTACATCTGTCTGCGGTTGTTTGTAGCGTGAACTACATGTTCAGAAAAATGGTGGCCGGCTGGTCGCTGAACTAACTGGGTTGCCTTATGGGGTAATGTGTGGCTGCTGGTTTTCTAGTGACTGCCGTTTCCATCGACGATGAACTGTGTTTTTCATGCCAGACTTTTGTGTTGGCATTCTGGCAGTGGCATTGTGCATAATATACTTGCGCAGGATGTTGGTTTGTGGACACTTCTGTCCCACTTTTCCAGTGGGGCAGTGAGGAGTATTTTGTATGATATTCACTTGCACTGGAATGGGTCATAATGGGGTGACCTTTTGTCATGAAGTTGGAACTGGGACTAACTAATTAACTATTCTTATTGTCTTTGTTTTTCCCCTATGACAGAGGTCACAGATTGCGAGAATTGTATGAATGACCCCGGGAAGGTTAACCCGGTCAACAAATGCCAGCAGAAGTCGGATGTGTCGGCCTAATGGCGCAAGAACGCAGCTCTGCTGTACACAGGCACAACGCAATCATGTCCAGAAAAAAAAAAAAAAACTCCGGGTGAACGCAGAAGTATGAATGTTCTGCCCTGGTCGTGCAGGGGAATGAACAGGCTGATATCTGGCAGGGAATGCATCTCTCGGTGGTACCTACAGACAAGGGAATGGGCGCCTGTGGGACCACATGGAGAAGGCGGTGGAATGATATGGCAGGGATCGGCAGGGGTTCTGGACGAATCTCAAAACAGAGGAAAGACCAGGAGAACTTTCATTCAGATGGCAATTGGAACCATTAGCAGTATGACTGCTGGTTGTTGAACAAGTGTCGGAGCGCGTGTGGGAATGTCCTGAGTGCAGTGATGTTGTTTCTTAGCTCAACTCAATCACTCCCCTATGAATTTATGAACCTAATTGATATGACATGCCATCAAATGTGTTAATTTGCCTTGCTTCTATTTTGTATGTGAGACAGCAAGGCCTGGTCCAAATGAACTGTTTGTCAGAGACATCATTTGAGTTTTGACAACGCTTGTTGTTGCCTTCATGATCCTAGGGTTGTTATGTAAGGGTGTAATCATATTTCTTCCTGTTTCAGACTGTGAATGGTGAAGGATCTATTGATGCTGTCCATGAGGAGGTTTACAAACTGGCGACTCAGACAATCAGGGAATCGGAACATTCACCTTTGTTGAAACTTTGGACGAAAGACCAGTAAAATGTGCCGTTGTAGGTGTGTTTCTGTGTTTACTGCCAGGACTAATATCTTTGCACTAAGAGTAAAACTACAGGTGCTTCCACACTCTCAGCAGACATTGATCTGGGATTAACCACAATAAAGCTGTGAATGGGAACAAAGTGGAAATATTCATCTTGACAAAAATGTACATGTGATGATACGATGTTGGGAATACAGTACTGTCATTTGTAATCAGAAACAGTGACAAGAATATGTATAGATAAACAGCCTCGTATGTTTATGTATAAAAACATCTTTGTAACTTATGTTAGTTTCAGTGATTGTGTGAAGCAGTGTGTATTTGTGTGTGTGGTTTTGGGTATGTTTGAACATATATGGTGATGATAGAGAAAGAGAGAGTATGAAAGAGTGGATGATTTAGTGTGTTTATGATTGTAAGTAGGTATGTGTGAGTGTAAGGAAATGTGTATGTGGGTGTATCATGTAAATTTCCTGCTGTGTGTGTGTTTATGAATGTACGTGTGTCTGGCTGCCTGCCTGCCTGTCTGTCTCATAACATGGTAATATGCTTTATGTCCACAATTTTAATTTGACAGTTTTTTTTCCCTATGTAATATGCAAAATAGTTAATTGATGTAAGTAAGATAGGTGATTTGCAGGGCCAAATGTAAGACGGGCCTGCGCACCCATTTTATGATCCTTTGAAAATAAAATTTGTTTGTTCGTTTTTAGTGATGTACTCATTGTGATTTTACAGTTCTGCTGTAGTTCCACCGATTCCATGTCTGTCGGAGTTAGGTGGCCCCCAAGTCTGGTACCAAGGCACCTCTCCACAAGGGGTTGTGTTGTGGAGCTTTTCTTGCCCTCTCCAAGCTCAGAAACTAGTTGGGTGTACTAGAAGGTATTGGACCTTCACGTCTGCAGAAAGATTTGTTAGTATGTAACGAGGTCATGGCATGGATTCATGCGTAAACATTGGCGAATACTGATTTATTTTTTTTTTATTACCCAAAGTATGTTTTGCTCTTTTAATGACAGATCAAACATCTGTTGTATCTTGTCCCTAGGACTTGCTGGTGTGGTGGGAAAAGAGCAGGTGGACAGATTGGCTGGATCTGCATGGTTGGGTGGGGTAATAGTGCATCATAAGGCAGATCCTTCATGAAGGACCTCTGGATCTGAGTCTACATAGATTGGTCAGCACAAAATGCTGTTTGAAATGGAGGAAAGGGCGTGTGCAAAGAATACCCAAATAATACTAGGGATGCGGTCAGAGTACCAACTGGATAGTACTGCCATAACTATGAGCTGAAATTGAGGCAATCAAGATAGCAACAGAGAAATTACTAAATACCAGCCATGGTACACAACCTGTGGTGTGATGCAAAATCAGTACTCAAGGTGCTCTTGTCTGGGAAATTGCCAGTACTATGGGCAGTACTTTCTGAACGTAGCCGTCAGTGTAAAATCACTATACAGTGGATACCATTTCACTTTGGAGAGTTTACTGGCTAGCTAAGGAAGGAGCAACATGAGACCTGATGTGCCTGTCACAAACCACCAGAAGAAAATAAATGATTAAGTCAATCAGAAAGTCTGAAAAACCAGCTCAAGATGGGTACTACTTTGTGGGCAAACCAGAAAAAAATCATTATTCTGCACCCCAGAACAGGACACAATAGATTATGCAGCAACATGTATACAAAATTCAAGATTGGTGAATCGGCCATGTGTACATGTGGATTGGCGTCGCAGACAGCAGAGCACATACTCCAAGACTGCCCAAAATACGACATATCTAGGCAAACCTTCTGGCCTAGAGAAACAACAGTAGAAGATAAACTCTATGGACCACTGATGTGAACTAAAACAAAACAGTGAAATTCATGCAAGAGACAACGCTGCGGTTACAGACAAATTTCAAGCAAATGAAAGAATATTCAACCAGAGAAGAGTCCCAGTACTAGTGTCACTAGTTATAATCTTATGTGTCCATCTGGCCTTTCCTAGGATAACTGAGAGTCTTGCCAGATCTTCTAGTCACTCCCTTCTGCTACCGTTCTCTCTGGGCAATGATGTTAATGGAAGGTTTCAGTATTCAAGAAGTGTAAGAGCAGATTAACTATCAGTATTCAAGAAGTGTACAGAGCAGACTACCCGTCATCATGAAGTGTACAGAGAATTATACCTAACAGTATTAAAGAAATGTATAGAGTAGATTACCTATCAATATTTAAGAAGTGTACGGAGCAGATTACTTCAATCGTCATTAAATGTACACAGCAATACACATACCCGTCTTGAAGAAGTGTAAACTGATCGGCTTACTGCTTCATACACTTTTTGAAGATGTGTATATTTATATATATATTTCTACGTAAAACTCATGAGGTATACTCCTCTGTTAATTTCTTTATGACTGTTGGTTATGATGTTCTGTACGCATCTTGAAGACTGCTATAAACTTTTCTGTAACCTTCTTGAAGATTGCTGCTCTCTACACAGCTTGAAGGTTCTTGCTCTGTACACTTCTTGAACACTGTAATCTGTACACACGCATACATCAATTACTCTATACACTTCTTAGAGGCTAGATGAGACATACAATGCTCCACAGACATTTGTGAGGTAGACTGCTATGTCAATTTCTTGGAAACAGGCAGGGCTGGTCTCTACACATGCTAGAGACATGCATACACTGCCGGGATCACTTCTTGGAGACGTATACGTAAACTGCTCTACCATTTTTGGAGATCTATACGTAAATCACTCTGTACAATTCTTGGAGACTGAGACATATATCTGTATGTACACTTTTTGAAGACTTGTATGTATTCTGCACTGCACTCCTCGTGATGACTGAATGTTTACTGCTCTGTACACTACATCGAGATTGAAGCGTATACTGCTCTGTACACTACATCGAGATTGAAGCGTATATTGCTCTGTACACAACATCGAGATTGAAGCGTATACTGCTCTGTGCACTACATCGAGATTGAAGCGTATACTGCTCTGTACACTACATCGTGATTGAAGTGTATACTGCTCTGTACACAACTTTGAGATTGAGGCGTATACTGCTCTGTACACTAACTTTCGAGATTGAGGCGTATACTGCTCTGTACACTACTTCGAGATTGAAGCGTATATTGCTCTGTACACCAAACATAACTACGACAGTGCGTATGGCCGCTGGGTCAGCTTACTCACACCAAGAGAAACGTTTAAACAGCTTTCATATGCGGTGTCTGCGAAGAATACTTGGTACAAAATCACAAATACTGAAGTATTGGAAAGATCAGGTTGTGTGACAGTGTGTTCCATGCTCAGTCTTCGTAGACTTAGATGGATAGGACACTTTAGGATGGATGGATGATGGTAGAATACCAAAGGACATCTTTTTTTAGTGAATTACAGATGGGTAGGAGATCTCAGGGTCGGCCTCTACTACAATACAAAGATGTGTGTAAGCGGGACATGATTGATACAGGCATTGATAATGCGCATTGGGAGCAAGTCGCCGCTGAACATGATGCATGGAGGGCAAAGATCAGAAATGGAATAAAGACACAGGAGAAAATGATGTTTGAAGCACAATGTAACAAACTATTGTCTGTCAAGACAGCAAGGCGCCAATGTAATGTAATGAAGGAAGTGAAATTCAAAGGGAAAACTGAAAAAATACTTTATTGATACAAAAGTATTCAATGAAACTTGACACACACAAAACAATCTACGAATATACAATACACACTGAAAATAGAATAATGAAATCTAATGTATTAAATAAACTTGTTACCTCTTAGGAGAACTTATCAATATTGCAAAATATACTGATAAAGAATTGTGAAAATCACAACTTATATCTTAACATAGCAAAAACACAGTTAATGCATACAGATAAAACTACTATGGAGAAAGAAATATATGTTAATGAGGACACATTTTAGGTGGTGGGAAATTTGTATATCTTGGGTCATTGATTACCAACAACTGTGACACAATGAAAGAAGTTAAACGACTATCAATTGCTCTTCAAAGACTAAAACAACTGAATAAATTATGGAGTGAAAATAGAACTACTAAAATTAGATTTTTAAGAGCATGCATCTTTCCCATTGCAACATACGCCTGTGAGACCTGGACACTTACTAAACAAGCTGAACAATGCATAAATGCCTTTGAATATAAATGTTATAGACGAGTTCTAAGAATATCTTGGGTAAAGAAAAGAACAAATGCATCCATACTTCAAGAGCTGAATATTGAAGAAGGCTGGCTATTAAAGATGATAAAACAAAGAACATAGAGATATTTTGGTTACTTGAAACATCACGAAAGTTTGGAGAGAACAATAATGGAGGAGTATATGCCTGGGAAGAAAGGGAGAGGAAGGCCAAAGAGAAGATGGGTGTAGGATGTGGCGGATGATCTCCAATTGGGTGTGTCGAACGCTGGACATCTTGCATATGACCAAGAAGTTTTCCGGATGATTGTTATGGGAGCGAGGTTCTGCAAGGTATACGCTACTGAATGAATGAATACTGATGACTTGAAACTAAACAATGAGTCTAAATATTAATAGCTTCCTTGGGCAAAATAAAAATTACCAGGGGGAGAGATGGATGGATAAAATATTTAAATGTGTGACAGAAAGTTGGGGAGCAGCCCTAAGACAACGTGTTGTTGATCTGAACTCTGTTCTAGCAACTTCTATGGTGCCGTTAACAATAGACTCTGGACTGCTGTCATTCGTTGGGCTGTGTCCAGTGACCTTGAGGGAAGAACTTGCTGCATGGACAGCCATTGTTCTCCAGCAGAGGTTCCCAAGCTGGCACCCTGGGGAGGACACTCCTCACCAATGTTGTCGACGCAGCTCTCTCTAACAGGCATAAATCTGTGGGTGGATGTCTTAAGCTGCAGCAGAAACAGCTTGCAAGGGCAGAAAGATGGACCCCGCAGTGGTGTGGCTTAAGTATTCCTGTTATTATAGGGTGTATTTTTAATGACTTTGCAGTGTTTGAAAATATTGCCAGTCCAAGTTTTGTATTCACCCTCTGTAAAGTTCATGCAACATAACGGGTAAATACAAAACTTGGACCGGCAATATTTTCGAACACTGCAGTCATTAAAAATACACCATGTGTTATGATTATTGGAGCTATGGTAGCGACTTAGCTGCTGGCTCAATGGTTGACACCTGCATGAGGCTGGATCCTAATAATTGATCTCAGCTGCCAGGTCCGCTCAGCCTGAGTATGAGTACCAAGACATAGTCTTGGGGAGTTAATGTGGTCGGACTGACAGTGACCGCTTGACCCACTGGTGCCCACGGGTCTAGCCCTGTACCCCTATTTGTGAAAGGGTTCAATGCTGTTACTATTATTATTTTTAATTTTATAATTGTAACATTTTAAATTTCATAATTATAAGATTTTTAATTTAATATTTATCACATTATTTTTAATTTAATAATTGTAACATTGTTTTTAATTTAATAATTGTAACATTGTTTTTAATTTAATTATAACATTATAGTTAATTTTGATGACAGGTCTTAGATGTGACTGAGCTACCATATGACAGTAGACGGTACTACCTGCTTTCTGTTAGCTCCTGAATGTTGGGCGGCGCTCACCAAACCGATACCCCACATTGTGCCAACGGCTTTGGGCAGAGGAGCACAATTAGGAGGGTACAAGCCTTATCCCCATGCATCTAACACTAAATGTCATGACAGGGCAGACCAGGCTCTAAGCTGTGGTCAGCAACTGGTTTAGGATCGAAGCTGTGACAGCGAGCAGTTAGAGCATTGCTTTGCTGATCCGGCCGCTACAGCAACTAGTCCTGTTCCAGATGTATTGGTGTTACCTTTCCTCTGGAGTAAACTAGACAGGCCAAGAGTGGGATCATGCTGCATGGGCAACACATGCTCTCTACAATCCAGCTCCAGGGTTTGTGTTTTGGAGAGGATAATTAATAACTCCATCCATGGTCTGCTTGCAGTTATGCCTTCTGTGATGCACAATGAACTCACTATCGTCTGTCAAGATGGCAAGGTGCCAATGCATTCTTAATTTTCAGAATTTAAGCATTCACATCTGGTTATCATTTTCTGTTACTCTTCTTTCACACATTAAATATATTTTACCATATTCATATTGCATCTATGTAGCAGTATATACAATGATATCAACACTTGAGCATAAATACAATACACATTAGATGCAATAAACATCAGAAAATATGCAAACTGGCCAGACATAGCATGTGAGGTAAGTTAAATAAACAGATTTTATCTACTTCAAATTGTCCACTCCAAAATAAATTAGTGGACGTTCCAGCGCTGGATAGTGTCAGTTTCGTGTGATTGAACAATAGTTCACCTCGACACCGCAAGGTACAAGAGGAACATGATGAGATCAGATGATGAACAATAGTTTTGATGTCAATCCATTTTCTTCTTGGGCGTCCTTTTGCTCTTATAGCAAATCTTCTTTGATGTAGTGCCAGTGCTGGTAGTTGATTGTGTCGCAAACTAACGAGATGGCCGAATCATGTGATCTTCTGTCTTGGTGACACAGTTATTAGAATACATAGTCATAATAATTGTGTGCCCTGCCAGCTGGTGTAGGCATTCATGATCTCTGTTCCGTGGTATTCTGAAACAGTTCTGTTGATGATATAACTCCATGCCGCGGTCACAGACTATCCAGCATCATTTCTCTGTTTGCACTTTGATGTAGAATTATGGGATGGTGTGTAGGTGTCGAGGTATTCTGGTTCGGGAAATGATTGCTTTCATCACAATACGGATGTCTTTAGAAGTGCATCAGGGACTCTGCAGATGGTGCAGGCACAGATGTAATGGGTGGTTTGAGGTGTTCTCCTAAGGGTGGATAGTTCATTGTACAGGGTTTATTAGTGGGTGCTGGTTGAGGATGTTTACATGGATGTGTTGTGTGGGTTTTGGATTAAGCTGCGTGGGTTTAGATATGACTTGTGGGCATAGGTGAAACTGCGGATTCTGGTGTGATTGTGTGTTTAATTGGAGCATATGTGGTTCATGGCAACTGATGTGATTGTGTGGTTTATTGGTTCATGTGTAGCAGGGTTGCTTCTAGGCGCAGGTGTGACTTGTGGGTCCAGGTGTGACTTGTGGGTCCAGGTGTGACTTGTGGGTCCAGGTGTGACTTGTGGACTCAGGTGTGACTTGTGGACTCAGGTGTGACTTGTGGACTCAGGTGTGACTTGTAGGCTCATTTGTGACTTGTAGGCTCAGGTGTGACTTGTGGGCTTAGGTATGGCTTGTGGACCCAGGTGTGGCTTGTGGACCCAGGTGTGGCTTGTGGACTCAGGTGTGAATATGTGGTTTTGAGGTGAAGGCTTGGCCACAAGTCTGTTTGAGGGTTCAGGTATGACTGTGTGACTAATAGGCTCACATGTGGTTTTGGGGTTCAGGTGCGACTCTGTATGTTTGAGGGTTCAGGCATGACTCTGTGTATGTTTGAGGGTTCAGGCATGACTCTGTGTATGTTTGAGGATTCATGTGTGACTCTGTGTATGTTTGAGGGTTCAGGCGTAACCGTGTTTGAGAGTTCAGGTTCTACTGTACGATTAATGGGCTCAGATGTATCTTGTGGTATCTGTAGTCCAAAGGATGCAAAAAGATCAGATAAATCATTTAAGGTAAGCACCACTGGCGGCCCAGGTGTTAAAACAGGTGCGGAAATCGCCAGCTCTGAAGTACTGGGCCCAGAATTTGGAGATGTCTGGTTTGAATCTCCATCGACGAAACCAATAATTGGAAGTCCAATCGGCAGAACAATTTGTGGGTTGTCACAAGTCGCATGTTCCTGGCCAATATGAGGAGCCATGTTTTTTGTCTGTTGTAAGTGCCGAAGATTTAAGATATCTGTAAAATAGATATTTTATTACGCAGTGACAGCAATAGCCAGATTTTCAATTCAGTCTATACCAATCTAATTCCTGTTTCACGTAAATCAATATAATTAACCATGGAAGCTGTGTGACTGTTACTTTAAAAATGCAAGACATTCTGGCACATAAACATAAATTAACTTCCTGATTTTATGAAATCAGGCACAGTGATATAAAGTGTTAATTCGTCAATTTGATGAGTGTTACTTACACAGTTTGATGTTGCCACGCACAGTGATATATGTTCACAATTTCTTCTTCTTCTTCTGCGTTCATCCGGAGTTGTTTTTTTCCGGATGTGATTGCGTTGTGCCTGTTTACAGCAGAGCTGCGTTCTTGCGCCGATTAGGCCGACACATCCGACTTCTGCGGGCATTTGTTGACCGGGTTAACCTTCCCGGGGTGTTCACAATTTGATTAAATTAAACCTGAATTAACAATGTATATCATTACTGGCAATGCCGATCGCATTCTGGTATGAACCTAAGGCCTATCCACGTCAATATGGAAGCACTAGACTCGAGTTTCGCCCTCGTTTGAGCTCGTCAGTAGTGCATATCCCTGACCGGATCCGGAAACAGTCCCGGATCGCGGGTGTGTAACCACGCGGCACACACTGGACACACCAAATTATCACAACAGAACACCACAACGCTACCCATCATAGGCTATGCTCAAGATTGCCCAATCGCCGCGACCGACGTCCGTCAATCGATGGGACCCGAACGATCAGGACTTCTCACTGGCAAGGAACATAATCAATGTATATCATAGCGTTTAATTTAATCAAATCTGAACTAACAATTTATTGCACTGTATTTTGTTAAATCAAATCTGTGAATAACAATTTATATCATCATGTTTGCCTTAATAAACTTCCTGTAACATTTCACAGCATTGTGTCTGACTTTATAAAGTCTGAGAAATAAACAATTTATAACTCTGGGTAAGAATTAGACTGTAAGGTACCTCTACATCCCAGGGTAGAAGAGGAAAGACAAAACAAGACTGTAAGGTATCTCTACATCCCAGGGTAGAAGAGGAAAGACTAAACAAGACTGTAAGGTACCTCTACATCCCAGGGTAGAAGAGGAAAGACTAAACAAGACTGTAAGGTACCTCTACATCCCAGGGTAGAAGAGGAAAGACTGTAAGGTACCTCTACATCCCAGGGTAGAAGAGGAAAGACTGTAAGGTACCTCTACATCCCAGGGTAGAAGAGGAAAGACTAAACAAGACTGTAGGTACCTCTACATCCCAGGGTAGAAGAGGAAAGACTAAACAAGACTGTAAGGTATCTCTACATCCCAGGGTAGAAGAGGAAAGACTAAAGCTAGTCTGTAAGGTGTCTCTACATCCCAGGGTAGAAGAGGAAAGACTAAACAAGACTGTAAGGTATCTCTACATCCCAGGGTAGAAGAGGAAAGACTAAACAAGACTGATCCCAGGGTAGAAGAGGAAAGACTAAACAAGACTGTAAGGTATCTCTACATCCCAGGGTAGAAGAGGAAAGACTAAACAAGACTGTAAGGTATCTCTACATCCCAGGGTAGAAGAGGAAAGACTAAACAAGACTGTAAGGTATCTCTACATCCCAGGGTAGAAGAGGAAAGACTAAACAAGACTGTAAGGTACCTCTACATTCCAGGGTAGAAGAGGAAAGACTAAACAAGACTGTAAGGTACCTCTATATCCCAGGGTAGAAGAGGAAAGACTGTAAGGTACCTCTACATCCCAGGGTAGAAGAGGAAAGACTAAACAAGACTGTAAGGTACCTCTACATCCCAGGGTAGAAGAGGAAAGACTAAACAAGACTGTAAGGTACCTCTACATCCCAGGGTAGAAGAGGAAAGACTAAACAAGACTGTAAGGTATCTCTACATCCCAGGGTAGAAGAGGAAAGACTGTAAGGTACCTCTACATCCCAGGGTAGAAGAGGAAAGACTAAACAAGACTGTAAGGTATCTCTACATCCCAGGGTAGAAGAGGAAAGACTGTAAGGTACCTCTACATCCCAGGGTAGAAGAGGAAAGACTAAACAAGACTTTAAGGTACCTCTACATCCCAGGGTAGAAGAGGAAAGATTAAACAAGACTGTATGGTACCTCTACATCCCAGGGTAGAAGAGGACAGACTAAATAAGACTGTATGGTACCTCTTCATCCCAGGGTAGAAGAGGACAGACTAAATAAGACTGTATGGTACCTCTACATCTCAGGGTAGAAGAGGACAGACTAAACAAGATTGTAAGGTACCTCTACATCCCAGGGTAGAAGAGGACAGACTAAACAAGACTGTAAGGTACCTCTACATCCCAGGGTAGAAGAGGAAAAACTAAACAAGACTGTAAGGTACCTCTACATCCCAGGGTAGAAGAGGAAAGACTAAAGCTAGTCTGTAAGGTGGTACCCCTGCATTTTCAGGGTAAAAATCAAAAACATTAACCAATAACCTCTAGGTACCAAGTCACGGCATAATGAGCTGAGAGACCGGCTCCCTTCCACCTTGTCTTCCTTCCACCTTGTCTTCCTATACAGTTAGCACGTACCTGTTGTATTGCCCGTCCCCTGAGCCATACTGGTGGTAAGTGAATGAACCTGTATGGATATCTTGATAAGCAAGAGCTCTATTTATCGCATATCGCAATTTTTAAACTAATATTTAGTAATATTAATAGTATAGATTCTGAAACATAACTTACTTACGCTGCTTCACACGTAGTCCGAGCGTGTCTTCTGATGCAAAATAAACACAGAATGTCATTCACAGCCGACGTACGCAGTGTACAAGTTCAGACGTGATCTCCCCCAAGTTTTGCTGCTATCTGGTCAACAAGTTCACGTGAACACGGATACTGGAGGAGTCACCTGGTATTAATCAGTCTACTCGAGCTTACCTAGGAAACATGATTTTGAATTGGGTAATTCCCATTTACGCAGAATTTTCTCGGAATCTACATCTCTCCGGAAATTCCCACAACACAAAACTGTCAGATCGGTAAGACTTCTCTTGACTGTAGTATACAGAAATAACAATATATTTTTATGCACCTAGTACACAATATAATCACACACATACGCATGCCTGACTAAGGTCTGAGTCCAGGTAAACACAATGATGAATGCAGGAGGAAACCGGTGAACATAAAATCTTTGACGTAAACATGTGTATTGGACAGGCTGGAAGACGTCAAAGCGATTTACCGAACAGCATTCGTACACGTCTAATTATTATCGTTTTAATTCCCACGATCATAAGGGAATCAATGATGTATGTGTCATTGTTATAAGACCATGTTACTCGGACACTTCTCTCAGAATGAAGACGGAAAGCTAATTAATTTCCACTATGGGATGTGTACATCCAGCGGGTATCAATTCTATTGTAGATGCCGCGATTTACCTTACGTCCTCTTGTCTCCAGGTACCTTTGCCGCCCTCCCCCTTTCTTTTGTCATCTCATGCCCGGACGATAGTTAATCTGTACCTTCGTTGTCTATGTTTAATTCTAATATTCCCGATTTCATACGTATACTTCTCCACATTATTGCTGTACACCGTACCCACGGCTCCATACTTTCAACCTCACTGGATGAAATGAATGGTCATCATCATTCTTGATGGACAAACAACACATATACACGGTTATCATGCACTTGTCCCCTTTTTTTGTGGGCGGAGGTAGGCTAAATATTTCGTTTACATTTATTGTGTTTTAATTTCATATCCTTGTTTCGTTCGCCTGAAATATGTTTATAACTGCAATGTTGTCTCTTGTAAGAATCTAAGTCTTTTTTAGTTCACTCACCGGTCCATAGAGTTTATCTTCCACTGTTGTATCTCTAGACCAGAAGGTTCGCCTGGATCTGTTGTAGTCTGTGCAATCCTGGAGTATTGATTTCAAATTGATTGTCTTATATCTATGTTTGTTTTGTTCGTGAGATAGATATTGCCTAGAGAAAATAGCACACTTGTGTTATGTTTCATTCCTACTTTTAGCGCTCTCTCGCTTTGAACTCAAGCGTAGTCCATACACACAACTTCAAGAAGCGCTGGGCTGAATTTTGCGTGTGGATTAGCTATCCCTATTAACAGTGTCCGTCGCCATCAGGCGAACCCATCCAGACTTCAGAGGTACTTGTAATTTACGTCCACACGTCAAGGACAACAGGTCAAGATTTTAGTCCAATTGTCCGGTGTGGGGGTTGAACCTCTTACCTCGGTATCAGCACACCGGATGTTTAAGAACACGCGTTCTTATCCATTTGGCCACGCCGACCTATTTTTTATTATATTATTGTCACCACCATGCTTAAGCCGAATGCCTCGCGCTCTGTAGGTTGTAGGTTTGATCCCTACCTGCATCGTTCGGTTCCTTAGTGTAATTTTATTGGAGACTACTGGTTTTCATTGATGTCTTCGTTTCATTTTTATTGTTTAATGTTTCTCCCGCTGATTTCCTCCTGTGTTTCTTGAATGAGACCCCAGTCAGGTATGTATATGTGTTTTTACTTTGTTCTTGGGAGTTTAAAATACGTTATTGTTTCATTATATACAAACAGCTCTGTGCGGGTTCATTGGTTAGATATGAGTTCTGTCCATAGTTGTGGGTTCAGGTAGATGCCAGACCTGGCCAATGCCAACTGTTTCGCTAGTGTTGAGTCAGTCATGCCTTAATTGACACTTTATTTCTGCATTAAGGCCTGTGTCGTTAATCGCGGTGGGACCCTCCGTGGCCATGTGGTTACACCGACTACCATGTGCCCCGAAGGTCGTAGGATTTATTCCAGGGTACGTCGTGCAGATTTCCCGGACAGTCCCGGGGGTCGTCGCTGAAGCTACGGATTTCGTGTTTTGTGCAACGCTGTAGGTGTGTCATCCTGCGCAAAAAGGCCGAGCAACGATGGATAAAACCTGGTGCAATGAAGTCGATCATCTTGGGTTGTAGACGTTTTTTTTAATACTGGCGAAATCACATTCCTGATTAAAGTTATTTGTATGTTCATATTTACATAACTTCAATCAATCAATCAATCATGTGCCATGCCGGAAAGCGTGGGCGGTCATGACTCGCCATTTCACTCGATCACCAGAGTCGTGGATCAGCTCAGTGTTACTGTCCCGTCCATGCCATGTGGCTAAGCCATCCAGGTATTTTCCTCTCGGTCTTCCCCTGGGTTTGTTCCCTTCGATCTTACCAGTTGTCACCAAGTTCTCCAAGTCATTTCTTCTCATAACATGTCCAAAAAATTTTGACTGTCTACGTCTAATTTCTCTAATCAATCTACGATTTTCATTTTTCTCCTGTAGTACTTGGTCATTGGTTTTTCTGTCTGTCCATGGTATTCTTTGCATTCTCCTCAGAAACAACATTTCTACAGCCATCAGATGTTTTTCAGCTTGACTGCTCATTGTCCAAGTTTCACATCCATACAAAAGAACAGGCTCTATGTAGCACCTAAACACTCTTTTTCTGGTTTCAATTGACATCTTTTTATTGGACAGTATGTTTTTCATCTTGCTAAAGGCTACTTTTGCCATGGCGATTCTTGTTCTAATCTCTTCAGATGTTATAACTGTGCCGAGATAATTATACCGATTCACTTGTTATAACTAACGTTATATTTCTGTCACCGTCTTGATAACAACAAGCCAGAAGGATCAACGGGAAATGATAGATACAGTGGTTGTTAAGTTACTTGCATCCTTTACTGGACGTTGCAGTCAACACCAGCATTTTACGCTGTTGTGATCTCTTCGCAAGTATACGTTCAGTAGTTTGCGATTGCTTTCTGAACGACCGGCACCCATACCATTTCGTTAAAAAAACGCAACGCGGTCTGCTGCCAAATCACGCGCAACTGTGTTTCAAACGCGGGTTTGTGGGAATCGCGAACTGCGACCGTAACACCTTCACCACGGAGCCGGCTACAGTGTTTGTAGAGAGTGAAAGAATGGGTCTTAGTTTGAATAATAGAAAGACAGAAGTCATGGTGATATCAAAGAAACAGATTGTGCCTAAATGTGCACTTAAAGTACAGGACGTTATTTTGGGGCAAGTGCAGAAATTTACATATCTAGGCACATGGATAACATCATATGGAAGATGCATCACTGAGATAAAGAACAGAATAGGACACACACAAACTGCATTCTATGAAATAAAGAACGTTTTGTGCAATAAGTCACTGTCCTTGAAAGTTAGAAAAAGAGTTCTGGCATGTTACATAGAACCAATTTTAACACACGGCTGCGAATCCTGGACAATTGGTAAACAGGCGAAAAAAATCCCCGGAAGCCTTGAAGATGTGGTTTTATATGAGAAAGTTGAAAATTAAGTGGACATCCAAAAGGAGCAATCAAGACGGTTTAAGGGAAGCTGATTCGCAAAAACAACTTACCACAAACATCAGAAATAGACAGTCGTTTTTTGGTCATATAATGAGAAGACAAAAACTGGAACATATTGTGACAATCGGAAAGAGAGATAGAGGAAGACAGTGTGAGAAGATTCTTGAAAGTTTTGTGTCATGGCTCTGAATGGAGTCAACACACGAATCGATCTATGACGTCGGAGATGGTAATTTGAAGAGAGGCTGGTTCCATGACACTGCGTGCACCATCTCTAAGCCATAGACGCCGTCATTCATGATAAACATTTAGAAATAAGACAATGTTGGTTTACAAAAATTCACGATAAACATTCAGAAATAACAAGACGATATTGATATACAACAATTTATGTAAAAGTAAATTCTCATTAAAAAACATGTCAAAAAGCTATGATGTCATTTTGTGTAAAATATAACAATAATATGTAACATATCATATTCTTCTTCTTTCGTTCGCTTGAAATGTGTCTATAACTGCAATGTTGTCTCTTGTATGAATTTAACTCTTTTTCAGTTCACTAAGTGCTCCATTGAGTTTATCTCTGTAGTTTCTATGGTTCAGAAAGTTTCCCTATATTTGTCAAATTATGGGCAGTCACGGAGTATGTGCTCTGCTGTCTGCGGTGCCAATCCACATGTGCACATGGCTGATTCGCCAAGCTAGAATTTTGTATACATGTGGTTGCGTAATCTATTGTGTCCTGTTCTGAGGCGCAGAATAATGACTTGTTCTTGTCGGCCCATAAGGAGGTAGTCGTCTTGAGCAGGTCTTGGTGGCCTTCTGACTGATTTGATCACTCATTTCTTCTGGTGGTATGCACGTCAGGTTGTTCTTCTATTGCCGCCTGACAGGCTCTTCTCAGTTCAATGCATGGAACTAAAGAGTTAAGACTCAGTCTTTCTGAGGACTTTCCAACAACAACATACAACGTGGCTCTCGGGGCACCGACTGGCACCTTTCCGTCTTAACAGACGACAATTTTTAAAATGGAGTTATACCTCTCCATGGGACGCAGAGGTGTTTCCAAGGCACCAGGGCCGGGTTATATACTGGCCAAGACCTATTGACGCATACTGGTCGAAGGTCCTGGGCAACAGGTCCCTTCGGGGTCCTGGCTGAAGTCAATATGATCGCCGATTCCTCCGAAGTCGGAGAGTGTCTGCCTGTATGGCGAGGAACCACCAGTCTGCACACCAATAAGCCAGACATGGGGCAACGGATACTCACGCAAAACTCAGGTCCTGTATGACATCACACTGATGTTGGACAACAGGGTGCCTTCATCCGACATACAGGACTTCGCGTTGGAGCTCAAGCCAACGAACACAAGCAAGCAGCAAGCAAGCATACCTCTCCATAACACAACGTCTGGGTTGAATTTAGAGATCATGTAATGCCCTCTTTCGGCCTCCTTGTTTACTCCAGAGGAAAGGTAACACCAATACGTCTGGAGCAAGGCAAGCTGCAGACATTGCTGGATCAGCAAAGCAATGCTCTAACTGCCCGCCTGTCAGAGCTTCCGTCCTAGACCAGTTGCGGACCAAGGCTTATGGCCTGGTCTGCTATGACATATAGTCTTTAGGTTGCAAGTCCTCGCACTAGGATAAGGCTTGTACCTTCCCAATTACACTCCTCCGCCCGAAGCCGTTGGCACAATGTAGGGTGTTGGGATTGGTGAGCGCCGCCCAACATATTCGCTAACTGAAAGCAGGTGATACCATCTACTGTCATACGGCACCCTAGACATATCTGACTAAGACCTGATACCAAAACGGGACACTACATTCACACTATTATCAGGAGTTAGTCGACATATTGTCCTCACTGCCCATCAAATCATTCATCCCACACATGCTCGCATCCCCTCCCTCAGCGTGTATCAACTGAGGACACCGACTCTGTGTTAACTGACTATTCATCTTTGTCCCCCTGCATAGCGCAGGCTGTTCCTCTGTTAATACATCATACAATATTTAATATAAATCACATCACAAAATAGCCAGCGTATATAAAAACAATGTCATCAAAATGGCGCCGGCTGTCACGTGACTGGGTGGGGCCGAGTTCCCGTTTCCGAGCGAAAGTGAGTTGGAATCGCTGTTAGACCTGAATTAGAAAATAAAAGATCGGGTTAAATATTATCAGAGATTAACTCTTTACCGGTTGATTAAACTTTAACCCATTTCTAACAAACTAAACTGTAACCAATTACATGATGGCTGCTGGGTTTAATCCAATAGTGACTGTCAAACTTCAGTCCATTAATGACTAAGTAAACTTTAATCAATTAGTTGAATTACTGATTGGCTAAACTTTAACCCGTCACTGGCTGACTAAATTTTAATCCGTCACTGACAGACTAAACTACTCGTCACTGACTGACCAGATCACAGCCCATTATAGAATGTTTAGAAACTTTAACTCTGTACTCCTGTGGATGTACATTTTTACCCATTATTGGATTGCTGTACACTTTAACCCTTTATTGGTTCACTGTACATGTTAACACCGTTCATTCCTACTCAGCTCTAGTTATCCGTATTTAAAGTTTCAGTGTCTCTCTCACAATTCCCCCACCTCCCACCCACCCCCTTCCACACACACACACACACACACACACACACACACACACACACACACACACACACACACACACACACACACACACACACACACACAAGTGGCCATGATATCACGCTACTCGTGTCCAGCTATTTAATTAACCTTTTGTATTCCAGACACGTGTATATTAACTCTTTATAGCCAAGATAGTTGGTTTCTTTTAATAATCGCCTGTGTCGGGAATGGGTCAACCCGAGTCTATTACAAATTTGGTGTTCGAAAGGCTTTCATGCTAATGATGTCTTTCTCGCAGAAACGTCAAATGATAATTTGCTAAAACATGGTAAAACTCGGCTTTTCTTCAGTTTATTTGTACTTGCATTCGTTGGGATAGAGCCTGTACTTTTTTTATGGGTTTGAAGCTTGGACGATGAGCAAACAAAATGAAAAACATACGATGGCCGTGGAAATGTAGTTTCTGGGGAACATGCAAAGAATGCCATAGACAGACAGAAAAATCAATGAACAAGTCCTTCAAGAAAATAAAATGAAAACCGTAAACTGATTAGAGACATTAAACGTAGACAGTCAAAATGGTTTGGACACGTTATGAGAAGAAATACAATGGAGAACTTGGTGACAACTGCAAGACTGAGGGGAAAAGAACAAGGGGAAGGCAGAGAAGTAAACATCTGGTTGGCTTGACCACGTGACATGGCTGAGACATGAACACTGAGCTGATCCACGACTCTGGTGATCGAGTGAGATGACAAAACGTAACCACTCAGGCTTCATGGCATGGCAGATGATGATGATGATTCGTTGAGATAGATGAAGACCGTATGGCGATGGCTGCAATCGAATATTAAATATGTGAATATCCTGTCCTCCGGTCCTCTTTGGAGGAAAGTGTCACACCTAGTTGTGTTTCTCACAGGATGTGAACACCATATGCTTCCTACGTGTACAATGTGATAAATTGTGCCGTATGACAGATGGACCTACAAATATTTGATTTTTAAGAGCATGCATCTTTCCCATTGCAACATACGCCTGTGAGACATGGACACTTACTAAACAAGCTGAACAGCGCATAAACGCCTTTGAATATAAATGTTATAGATGGGTTCTAAGAATATCTTGGATACACAAAAGAACAAATGCATCCATACTTCAAGATCTGAATAGTGAAGAAAGTTGGCCATAAAAGACAATACAACAAACAAACCTGAAATAGTTTGGTCACTTGAAACGTCATGAAAGTTTGGAGAGAACAATAATGGTGGGATATATGCCTGGGAGGAGATAAACAGGAAGGCCAAAGAGAAGATGGGTGCAGGATGTAGGAGATGATCTCCAGGTGGGTGTATCGGGCGCGGGACATCTTGCTTATGACCGAGAGGTTTTCCGGAAGGTTGATATGAGAGCGAGGTTCTGCAAGAGACACGTTACTGAATGAATGAATATGTACCAAGGCGAGAGTTGAGGAAAATGAAGGACCTGGTAAACCTGCTGGATCTGCATTCCCTGCAGATGGATTGTGCCGATGTTATTATCGCCCTTAGAGAGTTGTCGCGAGCCGTGGGTTTTGTCGCCAGTGAATCCACATCGTTGTCCAGAATGAGAGACTCGGGAGTAAGAATTGGCGCGGCCAGACACGAGAGACACATCGGGAGAATGATGGGGCCTGGTCAACCAACACAGAACTGGTACTATTAGCTGCCTGACGCTGTTCATATGTTTGGTGGCGTCGTCGGAGGGGGGGGGGGGGGGGTTTGGGGGGGGGGGGGAGGAGGAGGATGAGCTAGTCATAGACCTGTCTGGAATGCAAGGATGATACCCTAACAGATATCTAACTAACTAACTAACCAAGCGCTGATTCAACCAAATGAACATCGAGAAAAGTTTCATTTAATTAAATATATCATTTGTCATGGTGAAAAACCCGGATACTCGAGTGTCCTGAAGACATCTTTCAAGACTGAATTATTTCATTGATTGATTGATTGATTGATTTAGGAACCGACATTATTTCATTATACTCCGGAACTTTCCTGGAAAACCGGGACGTCTGACAAGCCTATATACAGTATATCATACTGGTGGACAGAATGTCTTCAACTTACATGGAGCAGGTTTTGCAAGATTTCTGACACTGTTTGAGCATGTATCTAGGGTTGATGCTGCAGTGGTCGTTTTCGGCCCAAATGCTACACAGCGCGTTGGTGTCCCGGCATCCTGATGGAGGCAAAAAGAACAGGAGTATGGTTATTGCTGTTGTAAGCGTGTCGTAGATGGCTAGTAAGGCATGTGTCTGCTGCTTATTATATCGTGCAGTTTGTAAAACTTAAAAATAGGTCGCTTCACACCGTGAGACGTGCTGAATATTTCCTTTACCTCTTCTCTCTCTCTCCCCCCCCCCCCCCCCAACCGTCATCCTTATTTCCCCTTCTTCTTCTTCTTCTTCTTCTTCTTCTTCTTCTTCTTCTTCTTCTTCTTCTTCTTCTTCTTCTTTTTCCTCCTCCTACTCCCCTTCTTATCTTTTTCTTCTTCTTCCTCCTACTTCTTCTTCTTTATCTTCTTCTTCTTCCTCCCTCCTCCTCCTCGTCCTCCTCCTCCTCCTCCTTCTTCTTCTTCTTCTTCTTCTTCTTCTTTTTCTTCTTCTTCTTCTTCTCCCCCCTTTTTCTTTAGCTTTCTCCTCCCCCTCCCCCTTCCGCTGTCTCTCCTTCTACTTCTTCTTCTCCTTTAAATTCTTCCCTACGACTCACCGTTACAGTTATTGCAGGACTTCTTGCAGTGCACGAGGCTGTAGCGAGGGTTCCTGTCGCAGTCACCACTCTCAGCCCAGGCCGCGCACCTGTCGTCAGTGTCCTGGCAACCGCCGCTGCCACCTGCAGACATAAGACACCATTTTATACTGGAATCTGTCTGTCTGTCTGTCTGTCTGTCTGTCTGTCTGTCTGTCTGTCTGTCTGTCTGTCTGTCTGTCTGTCTGTCTGACTGTCTGTCTGTCTGTCTGTCTGTCTGTCTGTCTGTCTAATCGTAGTTATTGTTATGTCTGTCTATCTATGCATTGTTTATGTTTACAACATTCAATTGATCATGTTTTTTTTTCCTATGTGAATGCATCATGCACTTTTAATGAACGAAAGATGAGTGATTGGAGGGGCCGAATGTAAGAAGGGCCTGCGTGCCAAATTTGTAACCTTTTGAAAATAAATTTCAATCAAGCAATCAATCAATCAATCTAATCGTGTCTATCATTATGTTTGTCTGTCTAATCATAGTTATCATTCTGTCTGTCTATCTATCTAATCGTAGTTATCGTTCTATCTATCTGTCTAACGTTATCTGTCATTTTGTCTGTCTATCTATCTTTCCTTCCTGGGCAGACACGGCGACCAACTATCTCAAGATGAGTCTAATCACGTGGCTTGCCCTCTCCTGAATCATCATCGAGTGCCTTGTCGGCTGGCGTAGGTTACCATGCTTCTCCACATCTTGCGTTCACCAACAACGCGTATCCTTTCATATGCTGACACCTTTTTCCTGTCAAGACTGCCGAGAATCTTCTCTCGCTGTCTCCCTCGATCTCTCTTCCCACAAATATTTCCAGTTGTCACATCACGTTGCAGTGCCTGTCTTCTCGTGGTGTGGTGAAGCTTGACGAGTGCATCTTACGTCTTTGGTTTAACTACATCATGACTGAGTAGTAGTGTCAACGTGTATATTGTTGTGGGCACTATGGTGTTTGACAATTCGAGTGCATACTACAATATTTTATAATCATATGAAATAAATAAATGAATTATATTTTGATGGAAATACTTAATACGTATAGTCACTGACGCTGTTCGAATGTGAAACATTTGTTATCCCCACCATAATCACTGATTCACTATAAAGTCTTTCTGTCGGCAGAAAATTGGTTCGGAAAATCTAATTGTTGAGTCTCGGTCTATTTGACCAATAGTTTATTTTGTTTATTTCTTATAGTTCTACACACTGTTCTAGTTACATTACCCTCTTTCATGCCGGGCAGTCGCTGTTGGCTGCTCTGACAGTTCAAGGTATTCACAACATTCGTCCCAGGAACCACATCTCCACATTCCAACAGAACCCGTGACTATGTGTTTTAAGTATTTGATACAAAGTATTATTCATTTATTCACTTCATATAATATATAACTCTACAGTATGCCCATGACGAGATGCAGCGAAATTGTCAGGCAATAAATAGTGCAACATATTGTTTATAGCTTCTGTGTATAAAACCTCGTCTTCTCTGCATCCAAGTTATTCGATTTTTGTTCATTAATGCTCCATGATTAGCTACCATACAGCAAAACAGGTTCTGTGTAACATTTCAGCACTCTCTGTCTTACATTCAATGATGGTGACTTATGCGTAAGATACTTTTAAGTTTCTGGAATGCAGCTTTTGCTTGATGTATTTTGCTCTTAATTTCTGTCGTACATTGCTTCCGATGTTATAATTGCCCCTAGATATTTGGCTGGCTGGCACCTTGCCGTCTTGACAGACGGTAGTTTGTTATATTGTGCTTCAAAAAGGCTTAATAGCTAAAACTAAAACACATGGCGATAGCGAATGTGATTAATCAGACCAGTTCGTGCTGTAAATGTTCGTCCACAATGGTTGCATGTTAAATCATGGTCATTTCCACCATCACGCACTATCTTATGTCAAACACGCTCAGTGTGTGGCCTATGTTAATAAGTATACGAAACGCATTTGCCTTGTTCATTTAAATGTCTCTGAATTGCAACTGTGAGGCGTCGACCTTATAGTATTGTTGAGTGGCTGTCAACTCGTGTGAAACAACACCTAACTGTATGACCTACCTGTGATGACGTCTGTGGTTTTCTTTGTTGTACCCGCGCCACCGCTGCACACCTTGCATGACAGGGCGCAGTTCTTACGCATCCAGCCGGGGTTGATGTTGCAGTGGTCGAAGCGGGCCCAGATATCGCACTCCGTGCTTGATTTGTGCTGGTTGAAGCACGGCGCTGTAAATCAAGTATATATGAATTCATTGTGAACGCTTACACTATAGCTTAAATTACACGATTAGCTTAGATTAGATTATAGCACAAATTACACGTTTAGCTTAGATTACACTATAGCTTAAATTACACGTTTAGTTTAGATTACATTATAGCTTAAATTACACGATTAGCTTAGATTATATTATAGCTTGAATTACACGTCTTGGTTAGATTATATTATAGCTTAAATTACACGTTTAGCGTAGATTACATTTTGGGTTTAAATTACACATTTAGCTTAGATTACATTATAGCTTACATTACACGATTAGCTTTGATTACATTATAGCTTGAATTACACGTTTAGTTTAGATTACATTATAGCATAAATTGCACGTTTAGTTTAGATTACATTTTAGCTTAAATTACACGTTTAGCGTAGATTGCATTATAGCACAATTTACACGTTCAGCTTAGATTACAATATAGCTTAAATTACACGTTTAGGTTAGATTATATTATAGTTTAATTTACAAGTTTACCATAGATTACATTAAAAGCTTAAATTATTATTATATCGGTGAGACGTGTGTTGTGAGAAATTACATTATAGTGATGCTAAGATTACAGCTTAGATTACATTATAGATTATATTATAGCAGTGGCAGCGAAATTTAAATATAAGAAAATTATTTGCTGTAGTCGCCATCTTGGTGACGGCAATTCAATAATATATGTTGATTGGTTGTTGCACTGTTGTTGTTTGCCCATCGTTTCCAAAGAGGACCATATTTCCACCTGTCTGTGCTAGAGTGGTTCCAAAGATGGGCGACTGTACTTGTCTTTTTCCAGAAATGTCTATCAGAAAGAACCCAAGGGAGTGTCGGTTGTAGATCACGTGGACACAGATTTTGGTTATCATACAGCATGTTTATGAGTACTTCCTTGTTGAAATATGACCATGTCAACAGAAATCCGACTACTGGAGAACAGAGCGATCACCAGCGCAGTTCTCCCAATTCAAAGCTTTTTATATACTTAAGATACAGAGTTTATTTGTAGTCAGTTGTCGACTTGTTGTGAGTGGCTGGGTATAGCAAGAATTCAAGAGAACACTTACCACTCGTGACCGCAGGTCTGAGTGTTGAATATTTCCCTGTCGTCACTGTAGTTGAAGTTGACTCCACGGATGGGTCTGTGCCCTCGCAGATGCCTCGTCCACACGCCTTGGCGCAGTGTTTGGCCATCCACTCGGTGTTCGTTAAGCACTCCAGCTTCTGTGCCCATATCTGGCATTGGACGTCGTCGTAGAGATTCTTGCATTTACCTACATCAATAAAACAAACATACTCTCAGAACACAAGTCGCAGGATGTATTAGGCGTCGGGAAACTACGGTACGCGCGCGGAACATTTTTCAATGGCACGCCGAATGAACTCAAAAACAGTGCATAATCTTATATAAATTAATTTTTTTGTTTATATTGAGGCCTGTAAGTCACAGATTTTACATCTAATAAGTTAAATATGATATATGGTATGAAATCAGAATTACGAATGTTTAAATGATACAAGATAATAATTTTATGGATGTATAAATATGAACTGAATGTCTTAGGTTACCCCAAGAACAGTATGCTTTATCTGCAGTTCGTGGAAGCGATTGTCTGGTCTGTATTTTATAGAATTGTGTGGCTTGTCAGTATTTTATAGAATTGTGTGGCTTGTCAGTATTTTATAGATTTGTATGGCTTGTCAGTTATTTATAGAATTGTATGGCTTGTCAGTATTTTATAGAGTTGTATGGCTTGTCAGCAACCAGCAACCACTTACCGTCGTCGCATTTCTGGCAGGCCTTTCTGCAATTGGCAATCATCCAGCTGGGGTTGGACTCACACTCTCCGCTGGCAGCCCACTGCTCGCAGGTCGGGTTGTTGTTTTCACAGTCCACTGTTGGGAAATGGAATCATGGGATATTAGGTTTAACCCTATACTGAACACGTTATACAGCTGTTAACTCTCTCTCTCTCTCTCTCTCTCTCTCTCTCTCTCTCTCTCTCTCTCTCTCTCTCTCTCTCTCTCTGTGCGTGTGTGTGTGTGTGCGTGTGTTTGTACAATAGACCATAGACCATAAATCATATAATGTAACATGTAATTCTGCGCATTAGACCATATAATGTAACATATAAGACGATGTAAATTAACAGTTAGTTGTGTAGAATAGTTGCCCTCATCCCCTCCTCCGCCTACTTATCCTACTCCTGTTCTTGTTCTTGTTCTTATGATGATGATGATGATGATGATGATGATGATGATGATGATGATGATGTGATGATGATGATTATTATTTATTGTTATTATCGTCTCCCTTAACTTGTTTCTGTTTTTATTTTTTGTTATGTTTTTTTTTTTGCTATAAGGTAAGTTCTCCCGATGATCTCGAGTTTGTAGAGTTCCTCTTGAGTTGCCACATCTGGCTTCAGTGAGCCAGTATATCTGTCTGGAGTGGCTGGAGGCAACTCTCTGCATCCCCGTGTCTGCCATCTACAGGCAGTGTTGCTGTATTGGTGTCTTTACTTCAAGAGACTCACTGATGTGACCATATCGAAACATTTACTTAGTCTTAGTCATGGCAGTAAGTAAAGCAATAACCCGGCTCGAGACACAGACCTTCACTCGGGCATGCTTCGTTAGTGACTCAATGGGTATGCCGAGGAAGGTCGAGATGGGGTGGGTCCGAATACAGTGGTTGTTGTCTCTGGAGCGGTCATACTGCCAAAGACTAGTTTTATTTTCGTGCCAAGGCATGCGGGTGTACAAGGAAATGAGCAGGCTGACAGGCTTGCAGGTAGGGCTACTGTGGAGGGCGGACGAGCCATGGACCAGGCTGATATACTGAAAGCTCTACGAGAAGTATATCGTTTATGAGAACCAAGTGATGACTGAATCTACAATCATGGTCAGACTGCGAGAACAGCAATTAAACAAAGGTGTGGCCAAACAAGAACACTACACAGGAAGCCAAAGAAGATTGATAAACCAACACAGAACTGGTGTCATGACCCGCTACACACTGCGGGATTTACTGACGAGGGGATCCGAGCACTTATGGACTGAATGGTTCTATGTGCAATGAGGATGATCTGATGACTAATTAGCTAACTTATTTACTTAGCCTAGTCGCAACTTACAGTTGTCTTCGTCCTCGTCTGTCTTATTGCCGCTGAAACCAACACCCTCGACATCACACAGGGCGCATGATTTCCTGCAGTTAGTGAACATCCAATCCGCATTGACAGCGCACTCGCCGTCTCTGGCCCACTCCTCGCACTTGGCCTCTTGTTCTGGCACGTTCTGGCAGTTAACTGTTGTTGGTGAGAGTAATGACAAACATATGAGATCATATACAGGCTGAGTCATGCACACACGCATGCACATACGCACGCACACACACACACACACAGGCGAAAAGAGAGGCAGAACAATAAGAATGCTTATGTTGCGCACTCGGCGGGCGCGTTAATCGACAGGGGGCTACACGTCTAATGCCTACAGTGCGATTGGACCAGGGTTTCACGTCATCGTCTTACTAAGTGAGGGAAAGAATGACCACCTAATCATCTGTGAATTTATACCTAGAGAGAGAGAGAGGGAGGGAGAGAGAGAGGGAGGGAGGGAGAGATAGGGAAAGAGAGAGGGAGGGAGAGAGAGGGAGAGAGAGAGAGAGAGAGATAACCAAGTGGTCTGGTGCCAATACACACACACACTCACTCTCTCTTTCACACACACACACACACACTTACACACACACACACACACACACACACACACACACACACACACACAGGAACTAACCGTAAGGTCTGAGAGAAGAATTCTCTCTCTATCACTCTGTCACTCTCTTTCTCTCCCTCGTTCTCATTCTCTGTCACCCTCCCTCTCTTTCTCTCTCTTTGTCTCTCTCTCTCTTTTCCTCTCTCTCTATCACTCTCGCTCCATTTCATTCTCTCCAACTCTCTCTCTTTCTCTGTCACTCTATGTGTGTCTTTGTGTCTGTCTCCCTTCTCTCTATCACTCTCTCACTCTTTCTCTCATGATCATTCTGTCACTATCTCTGTATCCCCTCTCTCTCTCTCTCTCTCTCTCTATATATATATATATATATATATATATATATATATATATATATATATATATTTCTCACCCTATCTCACTCTGTCGCTCTCTTTCTGTCTAACACTCTCTGTCTCTAACTCTCTCTCTCTCTCTCTATCTCTCTCTCTCTCTCTCTCTCTGTCTCTCTATATATCTCTCTCTGTCTCTCATAAGACACTCACACACAGATAAGAACTCACCCTGTGGTCTGGTAGCCAAATCTCCGCACAGCCCACACGTGGCTCTACAGTTGATCTGCATCCAGCGCTGGTTGGTGACGCAGTCTCCCCTTTCCTTCCACACCTGGCACTTCTTTCCATTGAAGACATCACTGCAGCCTCCTGGAGAAAGTTCACAGATAATAAAACTTTATTTTTCTTGTGTAGATATTATAACACTTTGTCTTTCATGAGTAGATAATATAACACTTTATCTTTATTGTTTAGATAATGATACTTTCTATTTCTTGTTTATATAATAACACGTTATCTTTCTTGTTTATGTAATAACACGTTATCTTTCTTGCTTAGGTAATACCACTTTATCTTTCATCTGTGGATACTATAACATGTAATCTTTCTTGTTGGTATAATAACACTAATTTATGTTCCTGGTTTAGATAATAACACTTTATCTTTCTTGCTTAGGTAATAACACTTTATATGTCTTGCTTAGATAATAACACTTTACCTTTGTTATTAAGTAATAAAACTTTATATTTTATCTATAGATAATATAACATTTTATCTTTCTTGGTTGGATAATATCACATGTTATCTTTCTTGTTTAAATAATACACTTTATCTTTCATGTGTAAATAATATAACACGTTAACTTTCTTGTTGACATAATAACAACAATTTACGTTACTGGTTTAGATAATAACCCTTTATCTTTCCTGTTCAGATAATTTAACACTTTTAGTTTAGTTTTTAATGTAATATAACACTTGATTGTTCTGGCCACTCCTCGCAGCACCGTTCTCCTCAAGCAGTTATGGTGTATATGTTCATCCATGCTATACACACGATCCCAAAAAGGTCCTAATCAAATCTGCCTTATAGGGCACCAATGCCCCATCCACAGGTGCAGATCCAGCCAAAAGACATTGCCGCGTTACCACATGCAGAAATTCAGATATCTGGGCACATGGATAACATCAGATGGAAGATGCATCGCTGAGATAAAGAGCAGAATATGGCAAGCAAAAACTGCATTCTATCAACTGAAGAATGTTTTGTGCAATAAGTCACTGTCCTTGAAAGTTAGAACAAGAGTTCTTGCATGTTACATAGAACCAGTTTTAACATACGGCTGCGAATCCTGGAAAAAATCCATGGAAGCCTTGGAAGTGTGGTTTTATAGAAGAATGATGAAAATTAATTGGACAACCAAATTTAGCAATATGGACGTTTCAAGGAAAAAGTCGCAAAGACAATTTATCACAAGCATCAGAAAGAGGAAGTCATAATTGTTTGGCTATGTTATGAGAAGACAAAAACTGGAACATGTTGTGACAACCGGAAATATTTGCGAAAGGAGAGATAGAGGAATACAGCGTGAGAAGATTCTTGACAGTCTTGTGTCATGGCACGGAAGGGAGTCAACACACGAATTGATCCGTGACATCTGAGATCACAATTTGTGGAAAGGCATGATCACCCACGCCAGCTGTCAAGGCATTGGATGATGATGATGATGATGATGATGATGATGATGATGATGATGATGATGATGATGACACTTACCCTTGGTGCTCTGTGCATTCCCGCAGACACCACAAGCTTTGGCGCACTGCTGTTTCATGTAGAAGGGATTCCTCTCACACTCGCCCTGGTTGGCCCAGATGTAACAGGACCAGCTGTCGTAGTTGTTCACACATTCTTCTGTTGGGGGAGTAAATGGCATTGACGTGTTTAATGAGACAGGCTATCAACAAAAAGCAGAGGCTAAAGTAAAGATAAGTCCACGCTAGATAGCAAATTCTGGAGTCAACTGTATGTGTTGTGACCCCCCAGTACACTCCAAGTGTTGTGGAGTCAACTGTTTGTGTCGTGACCCCCCCCCCCCCCCCCCCCCCAGTTCACACGAAGTGTTGTGGAGTCAAATGTTTGCGTCGTGACCCATGGACCCCTGTACACACTATGACGTGTGTTGGGCATATGGCACTGGCCCTACATTCTGTATAGACCACTCAGCACTCGACGGGTCTGTGGTTAGAATCACGCCTGTCAGGCTTACTTCACACATTGTCTTCATGACTCAAGGGGTATGCTTAGTAAGGTGGGGAAAGGAATGTTTCGTGTCACAGATTGTGAGAATTGTATGGATTTTTTGTCCTGGCCGTGCGGGAGTGCGGGGGAACGTACAGGCTGATAGGCTGGCAGGGAATGCAACCCTCGGTGGTAGATTACCCATGAATAAGGGGGAGGTGTTCGTGCGTCTGTGGGACCAGGTGGAGAAGACGGGGGAACAGATTGAGAACCCATGTGTGGAAAGAATTAGATTGCGGGGGATCGGCAGGCGTTCTTGAAGAATCTCAAAACTCAGAGGGAAGACCAGGAGAACTTTCAATCAGATAGCGGTGGGAACGATTAGTAGTGTGACTCTTCTCTGGCTGTTGAACGAGGGAACGGGGCGAGAATGGGAAATTCTTGAATGCAACGATGACAGTTCTTGGCTCAACTCAACTCAACTCTTCTTCTTCTTCTTCTTCTTCGTTCATCCGGAGTTTTTTTTTCGGATGTGATTGCGTTGTGCCTGTTTACAGCAGAGCTGCGTTCTTGCGCCGTTAGGCCGACACATCCGACTTCTGCGGGCATTTGTTGACCGGGTTAACCTTCATGTTCACTCATTTTAGACTGAGTCTGAAAACGAACTCCCGACCCTTCGGGGCGCGAGGCAGGGTACTTAACCACTTCGCTATGGAGACCCAACTGTTGCATGTATTACGAAAACGTCAACACGAACAGCATCAACATCAACAACAACAACAGCAGCATCAACATCTACAACAACAACAACCCTAACATTACCGTTGCTGTTTCTGGTGTTCTTGCTGCAGTCGCTGCTCCCGTCCCGACATATACAGTTACAGTTTTGGTCAAGGTGTCCGTCCGGGCCGCACTCGTCCTGGTTGCTGCAGTGACCTGTATGATCAAGGAGATTGTTAGAATGTGACAACAACAACAGATCAGTCAAAGTGTCGAATGTTGCAGTGACCCGTGTAGTCAGGGAGATTGTTAGAATGTGACAACAACAGATCAGTCACAGTGTGGAATGTGCTGATTAGTTGTCTACTTTTGATAACTCAATGTTGCTGAGTTATCTTCTCTTGTCCCTCAATGCTGTCGAGTTATCTTCTCTTGGCAACTCATATTGTCGGAGTTATCTTCTCTTGGCAACTGTGTTGTCGAGTTATCTTCTCTTGACAACTCACATTGTCCGAGTTATCTTTTCTTGACAACTCACATTGTCCAAGTTATCTTCTCTTTTTAACTCGATGCTGCCAAGTTATATTCTCTTGACAGCTTATATCTACAGTTGTCTTCTCTTGACAAACTAATGCCATTCTGACGAAAGTGCAGGTACTTTGCAGCAACGAAATGAGAATAACACAAAGTCACAACATGAAATCGATGAGGCATATGAACACGACGTGAACACAGAGAACTGAATGTATGAGGCACACATACACGGAGTGTATGCAGAGGACAGTGAATGTATGAGGCACACATACACGGAGTGTATGCAGAGGACAGTGAATGTATGAGGCACACATACACGGAGTGTATGCAGAGGACAGTGAATGTATGAGGCACACATACACGGAGTGTATGCAGAGGACAGTGAATGTATGAGGCACACATACACGGAGTGTATGCAGAGGACAGTGAATGTATGAGGCACACATACACGGAGTGTATGCAGAGGACAGTGAATGTATGAGGCACACATACACGGAGTGTATGCAGAGGACAGTGAATGTATGAGGCACACATACACGGAGTGTATGCAGAGGACAGTGAATGTATGAGGCACACATACACGGAGTGTATGCAGAGGACAGTGAATGTATGAGGCACACATACACGGAGTGTATGCAGAAGACAGTGAATGTATGAGGCACACATACACGGAGTGTATGCAGAGGACAGTGAATGTATGAGGCACACATACACGGAGTGTATGCAGAGGACAGTGAATGTATGAGGCACACATACACGGAGTGTATGCAGAGGACAGTGAATGTATGAGGCACACATACACGGAGTGTATGCAGAGGACAGTGAATGTATGAGGCACACATACACGGAGTGTATGCAGAGGACAGTGAATGTATGAGGCACACATACACGGAGTGTATGCAGAGGACAGTGAATGTATGAGGCACACATACACGGAGTGTATGCAGAGGACAGTGAATGTATGAGGCACACATACACGGAGTGTATGCAGAGGACAGTGAATGTATGAGACATATGAACACGACGTTAACACAACACTGAATGTTTGAGGCATATGAACACGACGTTAACACAACACTGAATGTTTGAGGCATATGAACACGACGTTAACACAACACTGAATGTTTGAGGCATATGAACACGACGTTAACACAACACTGAATGTTTGAGGCATATGAACACGACGTTAACACAACACTGAATGTTTGAGGAATATGAACACGACGTTAACACAACACTGAATGTTTGAGGCATATGAACACGACGTTAACACAACACTGAATGTTTGAGGCATATGAACACGACGTTATCGTGAGATGGTTGAGGATTGTGTGCCTCACAGGGAGACCGAATGCACACGAAGAAGAAGAAGAAGAAGAAGAAGAAGAAGAAGAAGAAGAAGAAGAAGAAGAAGAAGAAGAAGAAGAAGAAGAAGAAGAAGAAGAAGAAGAAGAAGAAGAAGAAGAAGAAGAAAAAGCAGAAGAAGAAGAAGAAGAAGAAGAAAGACGCCAGTCACACGTCTGATGATGGGCACCTGAGGTCCCAACTTACTGTACGCACTGAGTAAACTCACTGGAGTAGTCGTACATCAAGTTGATGCTCTGTACACACTGAGAACACTTACTCAAACAGTTGTACATTAAGTTGACTATCTGTACACACTTAATACACTTACTGGAGTAGTAGTACACCAAGTTTATCAACTTGACTATATTGTACACACTGAGTACACTTACTGGAGCAGTTGTACATCAAGTTGACTATCTGTACACACTTAATACACTTACTGGAGTAGTAGTACACCAAGTTTATCTATACACACTGAGTACACTTACTGGAGCAGTTGTACATCAAGTTAACGATCTGTACATCCGAGTAGGCCAACTCCTTTAGGTAGACTCTGCCAATGGACGACTCCTTGCTCTTGTCAAGGGCACTGATCGTCTGCGACTTGCCGTCGTATGAGAATGCCTGGTGACATAAAACAGCAACCTCAGTCTTGTTCGGTTGTCTTAACTCTCTCTCTCTCTCTCTCTCTCTCTCTCTCTCTCTCTCTCTCTCTCTCTCTCTCTCTCTCTCTCTCTCTCTCTCTCTCTCTCTCTCTCTCTCTCTCTCACTATTCTATACTTCTCATATACAGACACACTTTGACTACTGCTCTACAATCTGGGACGGTTGTTCTAATTCAAACACCAAGCGACTTTACTCACTCCAGAAACGGGCCATGAATCTAATTTATAGCAAACATTTATCTGACAATCCTAGCCTGTATAAACGCCTTCAGTTACTACCACTCCGCAAACGCCTGCTTTTCAATCAAGCTAAACTAATTCACAAAATCCTGCATCGGAATGCCCCAAATTACCTTTGGCCATTGTTTAAATATAATGCTAGACACAGTAAACGTTTAAATATATTACACATTCAGAAGCCTAGGATTGACTTATACAAAACAAGCTTAACGTACTCCGCAGCTCAGCTGTGGAACAATCTTCCACAGGAAATCAAAGACATCACCAATCCCTATTCATATAATCACAAATTGTTCGAACACTATCTCAGTACAGATTACCTTCCCCCTTAATAATAGAGATAATAATAATAATAACAAAATCCTAGTATAACAGCCAGTCCCCTTTTGGTAGGCCAATATATTCCACATGGCTACTCTGTGGCTGAAGGGCTTGCGAACGCGGTTTGTGAGCCCGTATACCCGGGTTCGAAACACGGCGGCGCTGGTTTGTTCGAAAAAGGTATAGAGACCGGTCGTTCAGAAAGCAATGGCAAACTACTGAACGTAACACTTGCCTAGTACATCAACAGCAGCTGAAAATGCTGGTGTTGACTGCAACGTCCCGTAAGGGATACGCAACAAAAAAATAACAAGTGTCAGATCATTACCCGGGAAGGTTAACCCGGTCAACAAATGCCCGCAGAAGTCGGATGTGTCGGCCTAACGGCGCAAGAACGCAGCTCTGCTGTAAACAGGCACAACGCAATCACGTCTGAAAAATAAACTCCGGATGAACGAAGAAGAAGAAGATCATTATCTAATATTACTGTGTCGTGTAGTTTTGATGTTCGCATTGTGCCCATGCCTTTATAATGCATATCTTTTATATTGTTGTTGTTCTCTGATAGCCTTGAATGATGTGTGAATGAAATAATGTATGAAAGAGAGTGATAGAAGGGCAGAATGTTAGACGGGCCTGCGTGCCCAATTCTTAACCCTTTGAAAATAAAGTTTGTTCGTTCGTTCGTTCGTTCGTTCGTTCTCTCTCTCTCTCCTGTCCGACTCTTACTCTTCTTATTTCCTCTCTCTTTCAGTCATCTCTCTCTTTTGTTTTCCCACGGTTTCTCATCTCTTTTCTTCTCTCACCCTCTCCTCTCATTCTGTTCCGACTTATACTCCTCTCATTCTCCTCTCACTTTTTCTCCTCTCTCTCTCTCTCTCTCTCTCTCTCTCTCTCTCTCTCTCTCTCTCTCTCTCTCTCTCTCTCTCTTCCCATGATTTTTCATCTCTTTCCCTTCTCTAAACCTCTTTCTTTCTGTTCTAATAGCCAAGCCATCCAGGTATTTACTTCTCTGCCTTCCCCTTGTTCTCTTCCCCTCGATCTTGCCATATGTCACCAAGTTTTCCAAATTTGTTTTCATCTCATAAAGTGACCAAACACTTATATCGGTCTACGTCTAATTTCTCTAATCAGTTTACGATTTTCATTTGTTTCTTGTAGGACTTGGCCATGTCTACAATGAGCAGAAACATGATGGGATGGCTACTGTCTTGGAGGACTGAGCACGTAACGGAATGGCCAAGGCGCAGTTACGTAGATCGACATAATATAACAACAGCACAGAGTTGTGGAAGTCCTTGCGGCACCTGGGACTTGGGGTTTTGAGCGCAGTTCCACAATTCTCCGACACACTGAGTAGAGAGTTCGAAATTAGCTGCAGGAGATTTGGAAGCAGATCATTTTGCGCTGATTTCGGTGGTATGAGCGTCAGAATTTCAGAAGGCTATGGCAAGCTTTTTTTCGCATATCCTTTACAGGACATCGCTGTCAACATGAGCATCTTTCAGCTGATTGTTGATTTCTTGGCAAGATTACGCTCAGTAGTTTGCCATTGCTTTCTGAGCGACCGGCTGACATACCCCGTAAGTTACCGACGCGATTCGAACCACTGCTGATTCTCACCATCGTCACGTTACCTACGAGAGTATACGAGATTACGGAGAAAAGTCGCTAACCTCTAGGCCAGGAAGCCGGCTGTGACAAGCTACTAAATATAATATTATCTAGTAAATCACAAACTAACAATAAATGCTGGGGTTCAATTCGACGTCCTGTAAAAGAACAAGCAACAAATTAGATGCTCGCCTTGTATTTATGATACAGATGCAGTCCGCACCGACCAGACCAGTTAATCGGGGTTAGCACGGAGTAGGAATGATCACCTTTGGGCATGACTGGAGTGCAGTGATAATTGAAGAGAAGAAAACTAAACTGACAGACATTTAACTTAAGACACAGGTGGTCCCGCCTGGGAGAGAATACTTACAGTAATACCGTAGTGCATCACAGAGGAGTATTCGTACTTGACATTCATCTGGTTGACCTGTTTAGAGTTGTACTTGTTGAACCAGACACGCATGACTGGGTCCACGTTCTGGTAGAGAATGTTGATGTAGTCGTCACGGTCTGGCAGTTGGTGCTCATGGACCAGGCCAATGGCGTGGCCTATTTCGTGCAGGTACAGCCCTTTCTGGAATTACAAGGTGTGCTGATGAAGTGGCAAGCCAAATTTACAAATACTTAAATATTGGAAAGATCGGGTTGTGTGACGGTTTGTTCCATGCTCAGTCTTCGTAGACTTAGATGAATAGGACACATTACGAGGGTGGATGATAGTAAAAAACTAAAGGACATCTTTTTGGTGAATTTACAGATGGGTAAAAGATTTCGGGGTCGGCCTCTACTACGATACAAAGATGTGTGTAAACGGGACATGATTGATACAGGCATTGATAATGCACATTGGGAGCAAGTCGCCGCTGAACGTGTTGCATGGAGGGCAACTATCAGAAATGGAATAAAGACAAAGGAGAAAATAATTGCAGATAGGTCACACACTGAGCGTGTGAGACGTCAGATGGTGCGTGATGGTGAAAATGACAATGTGTTCACATGCATCCATTGTGGACGAACATTTACAGCGCGAATTGGTCTGATCAGTCACATTCGCTACCACCATGGGTTGTAGTTAAGCCTTTTTGAAGCACAACGTAACAAACTATGGTCTTTCAAGACGGCCAGGTACCAGTGAGTGAGTGATTGGAAGGAGACATAAAATCACACGGAGAAGAGAATTAAAAGCTATGTCATCATATGTCCTGCCAGCTGGCGTAGGGTCTCTCCACAGATCTTGGTCCTTCGTGTTCCGGATCAACTCTGTTGATGATAATTCCCCCATGTCACAGTCTCAATCCATCCAGTGTCGATTCTCTTGGTCTGTTGATGATATTCCTCTTGCCCCGCCTCAGTTCATCCAGTATTGTTTCTCTCGGCCTGCCTCTGCCTCTTTAACAAATGACCTTTCCAACAGTCTCATGTTTTCCAATGCTCCCCTTTCTCGACACATGATCAAAGAATGTCATTTGCCTCTTTCTTATTATCTTATATAATGTTCTAGTTTCATTATCCTCTTTCAGACAGTCGATGTTAGTTACTATGACACTCCATGGCATTCACAACATTCGCCTTAGGAACCATATGTCATTTGCTCCTAAATTCTTCCTAATGTGTTCATTCGTGTTCCAAAATTCACTGTCATACAACAAATCACTGTCATACAACAAATCACGTTCTATTTAACATTTCAACACTTCCTTTCCGACATGCAATGATAGTTTGTGTTGGATAAGATATTTTTCATTTTATGAGATGCGGCTTTTGCTTGCCCTATTCTGTTCTTAATCTCTGTTGTGCATCCTTTATCTGATGTAATGATTGCACCTAGGTATTTAAATTAATAACTTGGTTAAGAAGAGGGAGAAAGACAGACAAACAAGGAGACAGACAATTAGGGAGACAAGCAGACTAAATATTAGGGAAATAAGCAGACGAATAATTAGAGAGAGAGAGAGAAAGAGAGAGAGAGAGAGAGAGAGAGAGAGAGAGAGAGAGAGAGAGAGAGAGAGAGAGAGAGAGAGAGAGAGAGACAGACAGACAGAGAGAGAGAGAGAGAGACGACTAGACCAGACAGCAGACAAGATGTGTAGAGAACTCACATAACGACAGCCCGGAGCTTGCAGGTTGAGCATTTGGACGCCGCCGACCATTCCCAGCTGAGAGTTGCACCTGTGGATAGTGAGGCGTGTGAGTAATGAGGCGTGTGAGTGGTGAGGCGTGTAAGTAGTGTGAGTAGTGAGGCGTGTGAGTAGTGAGGCGTGTGAGTAGTGAAGCAAGTGAGTGATGAGGCGTGTGAGTGGTGAGGCAAGTGAATGATGAGGAGTGTGGATAGTGAGGCGTGTGAGAAGTGAGGCGTGTGAGTAGTGATGCGTGTGAGTGATGAGGCGTGTGAGTAGTGAGGCGTTTGAGTGGTGAGGCGTGTGAGTAGTGAGGCCTGTGAGTAGTGAGGCAAGTGAGTAGTGCGGTGTGTAAGTGATGAGGCTTGTGATTAGTGAGGCGTGTGAGTAGCGTGTGAGTAGCGTGTAAGTAGTGAGGCGTGTGAGTGGTGAGGCGTGTGAGTGGTGAGGCGTGTGAGTAGTGAGGCGTGTGAGTAGTGAGGCAAGTGAGTAGTGAGGCGTGTGAGTAATGAGGCGTGTGAGTAGTTAGGTAAGTGAGTAGTGAGGCATGTGAGTAGTGAGGCAAGTGAGTAGTGAGGCGTGTGAGTAGTGAGGCAAGTGAGTAATGATGCGTGTGAGTAGTGAGGCGTGTGAGTAGTGAGGCGTGTGAGTGGTGAGGCAAGTGAGTAGTGAGGCAAGTGAGTAGTGAGATAAGTGAGTAGTGAGGCATGTGAGTGGTGATGCGTGTGAGTGATGAGGCGTGTGAGTAGTGAGGCGTGTGAGTGGTGAGGCGTGTGAGCAGTGAGGCGTGTGAGTAGTGAGGCAAGTGAGTAGTGCGGTGTGTAAGTGATGAGGCTTGTGATTAGTGAGGCGTGTGAGTAGCGTGTAAGTAGTGAGGCGTGTGAGTGGTGAGGCGTGTGAGTGGTGAGGCGTGTGAGTAGTGAGGCGTGTGAGTAGTGAGGCAAGTGAGTAGTGAGGCGTGTGAGTAATGAGGCGTGTGAGTAGTGAGGTAAGTGAGTAGTGAGGCATGTGAGTAGTGAGGCAAGTGAGTAGTGAGACGTGTGAGTAGTGAGGCAAGTGAGTAATGATGCGTGTGAGTAGTGAGGCGTGTGAGTAGTGAGGCGTGTGAGTGGTGAGGCAAGTGAGTAGTGAGGCAAGTGAGTAGTGAGATAAGTGAGTATGAGGCAAGTGAGTGGTGAGGCGTGTGAGTGGTGAAGCAAGTGAGTAATGAGGCGTGTGATATATTGCCGTATATTCGAGTATATTGCCGTTAGCTCGCTTTGAACTCAAGGGTAGTCCATGGCTGTGGGATAGTTGTACCTATTACCAGCGTCCCTCGCCATCAGATGAACCCACCCCGACTTCTGGGGTAATTGTAATTTACGTCCCCAAGTCAAGAACGAGAAGTCAGCATGTTATTCCAACAGTCCGGTGCAGAGATTGAGCCCGCTACTTCGCCAACAGCACACCGGAAACCTAAGTCTGCTCGTTCTAATCCATTGCGCAACGCTGACCCGGTCTGATAGCTATTATAACGTGATCGCACAAACACGACAGACAACTGCCAAACTTACCCAACGCCATTTTGAAAGCGGACGCTGTTCTTGTCTGCTCTCACAGCGGGTCTGAACTGGAAGCAGGTGTACCGCTCCCACTCTGTCATGGCTCTACGCATCAGGTACTCCTCTTTCTGGTCTGTGAGCAACAGACAAGTATCGGGTTAGTGGCTGGTATTTTGTCAGATTGATTGAGTGATTGCTTGGGTAATTGATTCGTTAATTTAGTGATTGACTCACTAGTTTTTTGAGTGATTTTTTGAGCGAATGGATGATTGATTTGGTTGTGAGTAGCTGATTGATTTGGTGATTGAATATGTGATTAATTGAATGAGTGAATGATTGTTTGAGTGGATATATGTTTGGTTTAGTGTGTGATTGATTGAACTTAAGACTAAATGCCGTGGGAGGGCAGACGAGGCCCTAAGCCTTAGTTGGCAACTGGTCTAGGACTGAAGCTTCGACAGGCGCACAGCTAGAACATTACTTTGCTGATCCGGCAGCTTCTGTAGCATGTCTTACTTCAGGTATATGTGTGTTATTTTTCCTCTTTCGTATTGACAGACGAAAGTATTTACACTTCCAAAAAATAAAAGACATAATAACTGCAATCCACAGCGGAGACCAGGGATGGAGTTATACCTCTCCACAGCACACAAGTCTAGGCTAAATTGTAAAAACTATACCCATGCAGCATGATTTCTCTTTCGGCCTGCCTAGTTTACTCCAGAAGAAAGATAACACCAATACATCTGGAAAAGATAAGCTGCAGAAGCTGCTGGATCAGCAAAGCAATGCTCAAACTGTCAATCATATGAAGTTAAATGTATATTGTCATGAGTGCGGTCGGACCAGGGTCCGACAACAGGGCTCGTCGCGTGTTAAGTGAGGAGAGGCTAGCTACCTATTCTTCCATGTATTCAGAACAACAAAATGTGGTGGTCCTACACATCATTGACCTAGAGCTGGCTCTTGCTTCAGAGATCGTTTGTTGAAGACACATCATCATCATCATCATCATCATCATCATCATCATCATCCAATGCCTTGCCGTCTGGCGTGGGCGATCATATCTCTCCACAAATTGCGATCTCAGAAGTCATGGATCAATTTGTGTGTTGACTCCCTTCCGTGACATGTCACAAGACTGTCAAACATCTTCTTCCGCCATCTTCCTCTATCTCTCTTTCTGCAAATCTTTCCGGTTCTCACGACATGTGCCAGATTTTGTTTTCCCACAATGTGGCCAAAACACGATGACTGTCTCTTTCTGATGTTTGTGATAAGATGTCTTTGCGACTTATCCTCCCTCTATAGAACCACATCTCCAAAGCTTACGGGAATATTTTCGCCTCTTTACTAATTGTCCAGGATTCGCAGGCGCATGTTAAATCTGGTTCTATATAACATGCACTAAGTCTCTTTCTCTCTGGCCGAGGGGTTACACCACTTTCTCCTTAATCCCGTTTATCACGCAGAGTCTCGTAGCGGGCGAGAACTGGGAGCGGTTCGTCCCCCGCTGGTGACTTGCGGGATAACTGAGCCGGCCGCTCAGAAAGCAATGGCAAACTACTGAGTATAATCTTGCCAAGAAATCAACAGACAGCTGAAAGATGCTGCTGTTGACAGCGATGTCCTGTAAAAGGATATGCGAATTTTAAAAAAAAAAAGTCTCTTTCTAACTTTTAAGAACAAAGACTTATTGCACAAAATGTTCTTTATTTGATAGAATGCAGTTTTTGCTTGTCCTATTCTTTTCTTTATCTCTATGATGCATCTTCCATCTGATGTTATCCATGCGCCAAGTTATCTGAATTTCTGCAATTGCCTCAGAATAACGTCATTTACTTTAATTGCACATTTAGGCACAATCTGTTTCTTTGATATCACCATGACTTCTGTCTTTCTATTATTCAAACTTTGAAGAGACGCGGAGAAGAGAATTAAAGATGGGGATGAATTATTTGAGGAGAAATGGGCGGAGCTGCAGGACATAACAAAGAATGTGACATATTGGAGGGGGTTGTATGAAGGCCTATGTCCTAATGAGAGATAACGAGCGAAAGAAGATGCTCCACTGAGATCCTCAAATATGAACAGAAGTGGCTTACCAAAATGTCCTTTAGCAAACAGATATGGCATCTCCGCGTTGGTCCACCTCCAGCGGGTGTCCCTGGTGGCCTTGCGCTTGGTTCTGATGCCGCTGCCTTTATAGTCCTCGGCGAAGTCGGACACGTAGTTGTAGGGCCTGGGCATTGCTGCCCGCACTGATGCCTTCATGCCCATTTTCGTCATTTCCCTGGGGAAGAGAAATATGCGCGTTGTCTATATCTGTGGTCAGTTGCTGCTGCAGGAGGATTATTGTCAGGAATGAGAACGTTGGGCATCTGTCGGAGGATCACTCTATGCAGTCAGTACCTGATGAGCCTGTCGGGTTATGTCAACTGGGTTCTGCTGAAGTCTGAAGTCTGTCTACCCCAAGTCTTATATCAGTGAGGTTCTGTTAAAGTCTGCATTTGAACTACCTCAAGTCTTATGACTGTGAGGTTATGTATAATTATGTCACTGACGTACCTCAAGTATTATGTCCGTGAGGTTCTGCTGAAGTCTGTATTTGAGGTATCTCAAGTATTATGTCAATGAGGTTCTGTTAAAGTCTGTATTTGAGCTACTTCAAGTCTTATGTCCGTGAGGTTATGTTAAAGTCTGTATTTGAGCTACTTCAAGTCTTATGTCCGTGAGGTTATGTTAAAGTCTGTATTTGAGCTACTTCAAGTCTTATGTCCGTGAGGTTATGTTAAAGTCTGTATTTGAGCTACTTCAAGTCTTATGTCCATGAGGTTATGTTAAAGTCTGTATTTGAACTACCTCAAGTCTTATGACTGTGAGGTTATGTATAATTATGTCACTGACGTACCTCAAGTATTATGTCCGTGAGGTTCTGCTGAAGTCTGTATTTGAGGTATCTCAAGTATTATGTCCATGAGGTTATGTTAAAGTCTGTATTTGAGCTACTTCAAGTCTTATGTCCGTGAGGTTCTGTTAAAGTCTGTATTTGAGCTACTTCAAGTCTTATGTCCGTGAGGTTATGTTAAAGTCTGTATTTGAGCTACTTCAAGTCTTATGTCCATGAGGTTATGTTAAAGTCTGTATTTGAGCTACTTCAAGTCTTATGTCCGTGAGGTTCTGTTATAGTGTACAAGAGAGGTGCAAGAATATTACGTCTCTTGAGAACTGTAAGACTATACCACTGAAGTGCTGTAACAGTTTGTCTATGAAGTACTCTAAAAGTCTGTCTATGAAGTACTGTAACAGTATGTCTATGAAGTACTGTAAGACTGTCACTGAAGTACTATAAAAGTCGGTCTATGAAGTACTGTAACAGTATGTCTATGAAGTACTGTAAGACTATGTCAGTGAAGAACTGTAAAGGTCTTCTGATGATCTTCAGGAAGGACTGGTCACCGGGGTATCACAGAGTGGAACAGTTGAGGTGGTCAGATGTTGGCAGACAACACAGATACCTGCTGAGGTGACTTACTCGGGGCTGGGTGGCTGGTACAGGCTCAGGAACTGTTCCTTGTCCAGGTACATGTCCAGTTCTGCCAGGATGTGGCCTTCGTCTGCGAGCACCATGTTGCTGGCAACTGTCATGTGACAACCAACAATTATGCTAATGTTACAACTAACAATGATGCTAATGTTACAACCAACATTTATTTTAATGTGACAATCAACCACTGTGATATGGCAATCAATATTTACTGTGACAACAAACAATTTTTCTAAATAGACAACCAATAGTTACCTTAATTTGACAACCAAAATATAGTGTACTGTGACAACCAACAATTACATTAATGTGACAACCAACAATTACGGTAATGTGACAATCGATATTTACTATGACGTGACAACCAGCAATTACTGTTATGTGACAGCAAACAGTTACAGAATTGTGACCAGCAATATTTAGTGTAATGTGAAAACCAACACTTACTGTTATGTGACAATCAACAATTACTGTTATGTGACAAACAACAGTTGCATTCATGTGACAACCAACACTTACTGTGATATGACTGAAATTGTGTAATTTGGCACATAAGTTGCTGTTATGCGACCATGTTGGGTAGTATAACACAAGTTATGACATGTGTCAACAGTTACTGTAATGTGACAATCGACAGTTGCTGTAATGTAACTTACATAGTGTAATGTGACAAAAGCAGCAGTAATGTAACAAAAGTTACAAGAATGTGACAAAGCGTGTGTACTGTGACAACGGTTACTTTTATGTGACAATAATTACTCTAATGTGACAGACGTTAGAGCAATGTGACAACAATTATTGTAATAACAGTTGGGATAATGTGGCAATAATTACTATTTAAAAAAGTCGCTTAAAAGTCGACAGGGTCGACTTCATTGCACCGGGTTTTTATCCCATATGGTTCAGTCACTTTTCGCAGCGAACTGCCGAAAGCGTCGCACAAAGCACGTACCCCGTAGCTCCAGCGACGACACGATTAGCAGTGTGACTCTTCGCTGACTGTTGAACGACGGGACGGAGCCCGTATGGGAATGTCCTAAGTGGTGATGTCGTTTCTTAGGTCAGCTCAACTCAACTCAACGTACAAGAATGAGAGACTGAGTGAAGATACTTCTTCTTCTTCTTCGTTCATCCGGAGTTTTTTTTTTCTTTTTCGGACGTGATTGCGTTGTGCCTGTTTACAGCAGAGCTGCGTTTTTGCGCTGTTAGACCGACACATCCGACTTCTGCGGGCATTTGTTGACCAGGTTAACCTTCCCGGGGGAGTGAAGATACAAGAATGACAGATTAGTTTAGTTTAGTTTAGTCGATGGATCAACATCACGGCACACGGGTGCAATCCTTAAGTGCTCCGTTCTCCTCCTAACTCAAGCTTGATATGACAAATGACAGATTGAATGCAGAGACATGAATGAGAAAAAATAGAAGAATGAGATATTGAGTGAAGAGGCAGATTGAGTCGAAAGACATGAATAAGAGATGAGTGGAGAGACATGAAAGAACGAATTACAAGAATGAGAGATTGAGTGGAGAGACATGAATGAGAGAAAATATAAGAATGACAGATTGAGTGGAGAGACACGAATGAGAGAAAATACAAGAATGAGAGACTGAGTGAGGAGGCATGAATGACAGATTGGGCAGAGAGACATGAATGACAGATTGAGTGGAGAGAGATGAATGAGAGATTGAGTGGGGAGACACGAATAACAGATTGAGTAGAGATACGTGAAAGAGAGAAAGTACAAGAATGACAGAGTGGCTGTAGGGATATGAACGAGAGAAGGTACAAGATTCATAGACTGGGTGGAACATGTGGAACCTACCTTCGACGCCGCCCATGGATCCGATGATGATCTCATCCATTGTGCTGTTGGTGACATTCTCGTAGGGCCGACCCAGGCCTGGGGGTGGGGCCATGGTCTGACGACCGGATTGTGCCAGCAATGGGAGTACCGCAGAGAACTGAGACAGGAAAGCCAGATTATATAAAACAAATACAGTGTTTGTAGTAACGGGACAGCGGCACAATAAAAGACAACAAGAAGAATAATTAATGAAGAGGGGGGTTTCTAATAAAAACATTAACAGTTTGATGTAAATTACAATCAACTTGTAACCTGTCAATATTGTTGTTAAGGATGCCATCACGTGACATCACAGTGCATACGAACACGGTGAGGTTATAATGACAGTTAAAAAATGGCCTTCTCACTTTTGACATGCACCAAAGAGGAACAGCGTTCTGTTATCCGTTTTATTTATAAGTAAAGGGGCGAAACCTATATAAATTCATCAGCGAATGAAGGTCCAGTATGGTGATGAATGCCTGTCAGTCCAGCAAGTGTATGAGTGGAGTAGGAAGTTTCAAAACTGCGTGACCTCTGTGACAGACTGTTCACGACCTGGTCAGGCACACCGAGCAGTGACCACCGAGTCGATATTTCTTACAGGAATCTAATCACTTCAGGAAATCAACATCAGGATTGGTAAGGCAGCAGCAACAATGAACAGATTAAGAAAAAGAGTCTGGGAGAACAGGAAGCTTACTGCCAAAACTAAAGTCCTTGTCTATCAAGTCTGTGCCCTTAGTACTCTTCTTTATGGCAGTGAAACCTGGACAACTTACTCACACCAAGAGAAACGTTTAAACAGCTTTCAAATGCGGTGTCTGCGAAGAATACTTGGTATTAAGTGGCAAGACAAAATCACAAATACTGGTGTATTGGAAAGATCAGGTTGTGTGACGGTTTATTCCATGCTCAGTCTTCGTAGACTTAGATGGATAGGACATCTTAGGAAGATGGATAATGGTAGAATACCAAAGGATATCTTTTTGGTGAATTACAGATGGGTAAGAGATCTCAGGGTCGGCCTCTACTACGATACAAAGATGTGTGTAAGCGGGACATGATTAATACAGGCATTGATAATGCACATTTGGAGCAAGTCATCGCTGAACGTGTTGCATAGAGGGCAAATATCAGAAATGTAATAAAGAGAAAGGAAAAAAATTATTTCAGATAAGTCACACACCGAGCGTGTGAGGCGTAAGATGGTGCATGATGGTGAAAATGACCATATGTTCACATGCATCCACTGTAGACAAACATTTACAGCGCGAATTGGCCTTATCAGTCATATTGGGCACTGCCGTGGGTTGTAGTTATTAAGCCTTTTTGAAGCACAATGAAACAAACTATCGTCTGTCAAGACGCAAGGTGCCAATATATTCATCACTTTATTGGAGCTGGGGGACTTGTATTGAACGCAGTGGTGACGTCATCGAGAAATGATACATTTGTTCTTTACTTGTCCAGAATTTACTGGAGGGAAAAAACACATTTAAGGTCTTCATTTGAAGCCTTCTCGTAAAAGACAACTAGAATAACCAATGAGGAAGTTAAATTTAAAATAGAATAACAATTAAGGAAGTTAAATGTAGAACAGCGGGTCTGGAAGCCAGGTTGATGATGATACGCACTGATAATACCATAAACATGGGTTCTAGCCTAGTCTCGTCATTTGTCAAAGTGAAGGAAAGACTGATCACCTATTCCTCCTTGCTCTCCGGCCTACAACATGCGATGACGCTATCACATCAGTGACCTGTAGCATGAAACTGGCTCGGGTCAGTTTATTCTGTTTTATTATTAAGTGTGGGAGAGTCCAGGCAAAGACAAGCATCTTACAAGATGACGAATATTATCTGCAATTTATCTTTGTCGATCGAGATGTGGAAAACAGTTCTTTGGGCCTATCCTGATGTACGGAAGCGAATCATGGACAATTATCAGACTAGTGGGGAATTGTGTGAACGCTGCGGAGATTTGGTTTTATAGAAGAATGATGGGAGAAGTAAATACCTGGATGGCTTGACCACATGGATTGGTTGAGACAAGAACACAAAGCTGATTCACGACTCTGGTGATCGTGTGAGATGGCGAAGCATGACAGGCCACGCTTATGGGCATAGCATATGATGATGATGATGATGATGATGATGATGATGATGATGATGATGATGATGATGATGATGACGATAATGATGATGATAACATCATAGATGGATAGAAAGAGCAACGAAGATATCTTGAAAGAAGTTAACTCACAAAGAGAACTGGTCACTCACATCAGAAGAGGACAGTCTACATTTTCTGAGCATGTATTGGGAAGAGGAAAGCTGCAGTTTGTCGTTACAACAGGTAAGATGGAGGAGTTGAAGGCTCGGGGAGACCAAGAGACAAGATACTCGACAGTTTGGCATCATGGCATGGAGGAACAGCAGCATCAAAACGACTGGCTACCACGCCTCCTGTTATCAGCAATAACATATTGCATAGCAAACATTCAGTCCTGCGATACAAGAAGTATGGACTACGTTTGACTTTAAACGAGCGAGCGCAAAAACAAAAACATTGCATGTCTTTTGCGGAACTTTGCGACCCCAAGCACAGGTTGACCTTCGAGGCAATTTTACGTTAAGTAGCTTACCATTGCCTTCTGAACGAAAAATCAATATTTGAGTCCAACTGACCAGTGTAGGGACTTAACCGCGTACCCCTCTGTCAACGTACCGGAAGTTTATACGTAAACGCAGCAAACCCCGCGGCCGCATAGACCTCTGATTTAATAAATACAAAACACATAAGCACTTACAATATACAGGAGGCTGTAGACAGACGCCGCTCCGTACATAGAATAATGATTCATATTTGGCTGATATTCGATCACAGAAATTATATAAATATGCTTCTTTTAATTCTCTGCTCTATCAGATATGCCAATATAGCACCACGTTTAAATGATCTTTAATCACACTTCTGACAGCTGAGCTGGCAATTGTTTGTAAACGCGAGAAATTTTAATAATTTATTTGTATAAATTATCACAACCTGGTTGATTTAATTGCACAGTGCGTATCTTTGGGTATTATTTAGTATGGAATGTTTTGTTTTAATGTTTTCCTTTTAGCGATATATTTTGTGTTAACGATATATTTTATTTTAACGATATATTTTGTTTTAACGATATTATTATAAATGGACGGGTGAAAATGTTCGACGCTTAGTGAAAACTAACCATCAAGCGATGTGCAGGACAGTTATATACTGTCAACTACCAGGATGTCAGGACTGGACAGTAACCAGTGAAAACGTGTCGACGTTGAGTGTGTTGTGGTTGTTTGAAGTCCGCGCGCCATGCGTCACGCGTGCAATGTTCGTCTCTAGCGAGGCATAGAGAACAAAGAGGAGGTGAGTACTGCAATATTTCCTGTCTGCTGGAGGTGCGGCGCCACGCACGACGTAGTATGACCTTATTAATATTGATCCCGAGTCTCCGTGGCGAAGTGGTTACTTAGCCATCCTAACACACAGAAGGTTATGGGTTCAATTCCGAACTCAGTCTGTCGGTTCACAAGTGGCGTTTTCTCGGAGACACCTGGGTGTCGTCGATGGAGCTACGGAGTTCGTGCTTTGTGTGATGCTTTCGGCAGGCCACCGTCCGGAAAGAGACCCAGCCATGTGGGATAAACCCAGTGCAATGAAGTCGATCCTTTTTAACGGCTTTTTACTCCTATTGATTCTGCTGACGAAAGCAACTGGTTAGAGTGGAAATGGTTTTGCTTTCAATAGTTTACAGTGAAAATATTTTCAGAAATGTAGAAGACATAAATGGAATCAGCATTGGAGGACGAAACATAAATAACATTAGATATGCAGATGATACAGTATTGATTGCAGACAATGCACAGGATCTGCAACAATTAGTAGATGCGGTTGTTGTCCACAGTGAGCAGCTCGGGTTGGAATTAAATTGTAAGAAGACACAGGTTATGGTCGTCACTAGGAAGAACGAAGTACCACAGTGTAATATACAAGTAAATGGGAATATTCTTCAACAAGTGAATCAGTACAATTATCTCGGAACAATCATAACATCTGATGGGAGATGCCTTGAAGAGATTAGAACAAGAATCGCCATGGCGAAAGTAGCCTTTAGCAAGATGAAAAACATTCTGACCAATAAAAATATGTCAATTGAAACGAGAAAAAGAGTCTTGAGGGGGTACATAGAGCCTGTTCTTTTGTATGGATGTGAAACTTGGACAATGTGCAGTCAAGCTGAAAAACATCTTATGGCTGCAGAAATGTGGTTTCTGAGGAAAATGCAAAGAATACCATGGACAGACAGAAACACCAATGGCCAAGTACTACAAGAGACACATGAAAATCGTAAATTGATTAGAGAAATTAGACTAGACAGTCAAAATGTTTTGAACATGTTATGAGAAGAAATGGACCCCCGAGAAGGTTAACCCGGTCAACAAATGCCCGCAGAAGTCGGATGTGTCGTCCTAACGGCGCAAGAACGCAGCTCTGCTGTAAACAGGCATAACGCAGTCACATCCGGAAAACAAAATCCGGATGAACGCAGAAGAAGAAGAAGAAGAAGAAGAAGAAGAAGAAGAAGAAGAAGAAGAAGAAGAAGAAGAAGAAGAAGAAGAAGAAGAAGAAGAAGAAGAAGAAGAAATGGACTGGAGAACTTAGTGACAACTGGCAAGATCGAAGGGAACAGACCAAGAGGAAGACCGAGAGGAAAATATCTGGATGGCTTGGCCACATGGCATGGACGAGATAGGAACACTAAGCTGATCCACGACTCTGGTGATCGAGTGAAATGGCGAGTCATGACCGCCCACGCTTTCCGGCATGGCACATGATTGATTGAGTTTATTGTTCAAGAAACTCATTTCTTCTTCTTCTGCTGCGTTCATCCGGAGTTTTTTTTTTTTCGGACGTGATTGCGTTGTGCCAGTTTACAGCAGAGCTGCGTTCTTGCGCCGTTAGGCCGACACATCGGACTTCTGCGGGCATTTGTTGACCGGGTTAAACTTCCCGGGAGAAACTCATTTAAAACTCTGACAATGCTTTTGTTTTTGAACTTCTACTCCATGAAGACTATAAAGAAACTTTGAACCTGTACTCCATGAAAACTCTAAACATAATTGGAATCTCTACTCCATGAAAACTCTAAACATAATTGGAATCTCTACTCCATGAAAACTCTAAACACACTTTGAACATCTACTCCATGAGAACTGTAAAGATGCTTTGAAACTCTACACCATGAAAACTAAAGATGTTTTGAACTTCTATTCCATGAAAATTCTACAGATGTGTGAATATCTACTCCATGAAAACTATAAATATATGTGAACTTCTACTCCATGAAAACTCTAAAAGTGCTTTGAACTTCTATTCCCTGAAAACCTGTTATCTACTGTTTAGCTAGAGTTAGCGGAGGTAACTGTCAAAAAGCAGTCATTTACTGCCTATACAGTATCTTGCGGTGTATGGCGGAAAGGGGGGGGGGGTCTAAAGCCTGAGGAATTAAGACCGCCTGGCTAGTGCAGTCGTCGCGAACTGTGCAGGTCAGGGTTTTCTCTTTGCCCCCGACAGACAAAAATCCACACCTTACCGAGGATTCGAGACCCGGTCTCCCGAAGTAGAAGCCGGCATTCTAGCCACTCGGCCGGCCGCTTCCCCACGGCAACGGTGTAGCGAAATCAATGTTACTTATTGTTTAGCTAGAGTTAGCCAGGGTAACTGAGTGACTAGACGCCTGTTATCTATTGTTTAGCTGGAGTTATCCAGGGGTGGCTAGTCGCCTGTTATCTATTGTTTGCCCCCTCATTGACACCATCAAACAGTTTAGGTACTTCAGCTATTTTTTTTTTCCGTTCGCTCGCCTTGAAGTCGAGCTGCTCCAGGCTGGGCTGATTTTTGCGTGTGGATTAGCTTTCCCTATTGCCAGTGTCTCTCTCCATCAGGCTATCCCACTCCAACTCATGAGGTACTTGTAATTTACGTCCCCAAGTCAAGGACGAGAAGTCAACATTTTAGTCCAACTTACCAGTGTAGGGGGTGAACCCGCTATCTCGCCACCAGCACATCGGAAGTTTAAAACTAAGAGCTCTTATCTATTCAGCCATTCTGACCTCTTCGGCTATATAAAACCACGCAGCTCATTGCTGAAGACAACAACACGTCTCTAGGAAGCGTGGTACACGAACCACAGTCATAAGCACTAAAACCAACGTTTCGGACATCTGTCTTCTTCTTTGTAAGTGTTTACATATCCTTGATTCACATACGGCTGTCTAGAGATGCCAGTTACATAAAAATGAAAAACACATGCCACAGTGTCCCTAAATAATCTCAGTACAGGTACATCAACCCCAACGATCGGCCTGGTGATATAATTTAATTGCCTCGGACTATATCCCGTGTCCGAACTCATTGACTGCCTGGCTGAGATTCCTTCCTCAGCCCGAGCTCCGAATAACTCACTAGTTTCCTTAACGTAGCCCAAACACTACCGCCGCTGAAAGCCTGGCTAAGTCTCCAATACTTAACCTCAGAATCAGCTGTCCCCGTTAAGTTCCCCCTGACTTAAGTCCAACTTCATGATCGGGCTAAGTTCCCTCCCTTAGCCCCATAATTCAACTCACTGAAGCCACAAGGCGGAGTTATCCCTAGCTCCGCCACAATTCAACTCCCTTCTCATTTGCCCATACTTTTCTTTTATTCCCTCTTCCGGACCTCCCAAGAAATACCATTTAACCCCTTTTAGCCCCATTCTAAATCCCTCCAACACTACATTTCTGGACTTCCGTTGTCTCCTTCCTTAGTCTACTACCACGTTTTTTCTCTGTGCCCCGGTGACCCGTACTGATATCTCCGTGATCTATCCTCCATTGTGTTTCGGGCCAGCCATTGTTTGGAATTCCCATCTTCACCTTTCTGACCTAACATCTGCATATTCTTCTCTGACCCAGTTAACCTTGATGGTATTATACAATTCTTAACTCGTCCATTCATCTTCCCACCGGGACTTTTAATCTAGACAAGTACGTAATATCCTAACCACTTGTTTAGGGGCTTCCCCATTAGCTGACGATTTATATTGATGTGTACGTGCCTTAACCATCACCGTGTCTGTGACTACCCCAGTTTGTTGAAGATTGTGATTAACCCTCCTGGTCTCACAACTGCACATTGCTTTCTACTTCTTCTGCGTTCATCCGGATTTTTTTTTCCGGATGTGACTGCGTTGTGCCTGTTTACAGCAGAGCTGCGTTCTTGCGCCGTTAGGCCGACACATCCGACTTCTGCGGGCATTTGTTGACCGGGTTAACCTTCCCGGGGGTTTCTTAGGACGTTTGAATCTCACTGTTGTGGTGTTATCCCCCGTCCTAGCTGGCCCATATAGAACAGCCAAAGACATCCTGGTCAACCCTCAAGGGAAGGCAGGGGCAGACCATGGGCATTCCCCGCCATCCAAGGAGGCTTCCATACTTGCAGAGCCATCACACAGCGCTCTGGTACTGAGCTTACCCAAGGAATCGTCACGTCCTGCACATGGCTGCTTAGCCTCACTTCCGTATATTGGGCCTTCCGTTCACCATAGGCTATTCATCCGGAAACCAGAAGAATGCAGTCTGCAGATGACATCCACACAGTGAGCTTTCGATTAAGACTTTCCACATAATGGTTTTGCTATCCAAGCAATATTCCATTTCGTGTCACTAGGACACTTTTTCCACCTTTTACGAAGCCCACACAGTGAGCTTTTGATTTGGACTTTCCACGTAATGGATTTGCTATCCAAGCAATATTCCATTTCATGCCTCTGGGACGCTTTTGTAACCGACATACCTGTGGTATGAAGTGTGGCAGTCTAAATACATCTGCCTGCACCTTTAGATGTCAACCTGAATGTAGTTAAAGTAAGCTGCGGTCAACTTGAGCTTGTTGATATCTCCATAGAGCTTGTCCTCAAATGAAGCAGGTGTGGGCCAAAATATCTTTCTCTGTTCTGCATATATTGGGCAATCCTGCAGCAAATGTTTTGCTGTCATTTTTCCAGTTCGACAATTACATTCATCGGTATCTCCTATCTTTAGTTTATTGAACAAGTGGTATTTTAGCCTGTTATGTCCTGTGCGGAGTCTGAAGATTGCTACTTGTTCTCTTCGGTCGAGTTTGTAATATGCATCATCCTTCTGGTGGCCTGGATGCTCCGATTCCCATTTTGATCTATAAGTGCTTTTTATAAACCTTTTTGCCTCATTATAGGTTATGTCTATGTCAGGCTGTGGTAATCGTCCACCCTCTTTTGCTAGTCTGTCAGCCTCTTCATTTCCAGGTATACTGCAATGTGATGGGATCCACTGTATTACAACTTTTTTGGATTTCTGGCATAGACCATGGAGTGCTGCTCTTAGGTCAGCTAGTTCTGTGCTGTTTTTGCTCTTCAGTATTGAGACAGCTGACTTTGCATCTGTGAAGATAGCTATTTGCTTCTCTTTATTTCCTCCATTAAGAGCATTTCTGCTGCAGTTTTCAAAGCCTCTACCTCCGCTTTGAAGTTACTTGAAAATTTTCCAGTTGCCACTGACTGTGTTTTTATCACTCCATTTTTTAAATTAAGGAGAAAATCCTCCTCCTCCATTTTTAATTGAATCTTTGGCTGATCCATCTGTATATGCATGGGTACAATTGCTGCTTGGGTAATGTTCTTTTATGTAGTTGAGGGTTATTTCTCTTCTTTCGGTTTCATTCTGAGTGTTCTTTTTCTCAATACCAGGAATGTTTTCTATCATCTCAGGCAGTTGCTGCTGTCTCCAAGCTGGGAAGTTGTGTGCATTGTAAATGGGCTTGACTGTTGATATGTTAAGTATGGGATCTGCCCTAATCTTTCGTTTTGCAGTTTCTACAAAGTTGCTACGCTTCAGTCTTCCCTTTCCAAAACCATTAAACCTGTTATACATAGGGTGGTCTGTCAATCTTCTAAATTTTTCTGCTTGTTGCTGGGCTCTGCTATCTCTTCTGTCCTGCATTGATTGTAAACAAGTGATCTTTTCTAGTTCATTAATAGGCGTTGTCTTCAGGCTTCCAGTTATGATTCGCATTCCTTGGTTTTGGACTCTACTTATTTTGTTAAAGTTTGACTTAGCTGCTGTTGCCCAAGCTGCAATGCCATATTCCAGTACTGGCCTCACCCGTCCAGTATATAACTTCTTGAGAACTTTCTCATCTGCTCCCCACGTTGTACCAGCAAGCTTTTTCATGATTGCCATTCTCTGCCTTGCTCTTGTTCGATTTTTCTCAACCTGTGTCTTCCATGTCAGGCGACGATCAAAGGTGACTCCTAGATAGTTTGGATTTTCTTCATGGCGCAATATTTTTCCATTCAATACCAGCTTAGGTTGCTGAGTTTTATTTGAGAGGGAGAACACTGTGCATGTTGTTTTCTCCTCACTTATCTTCACTAGCCATGATTTTGACCAGTCCTCTAACGCTAATAGGGCTTGCTGTATTCTGCTGTTAGCTGTACTAATATATTCTTCAGATGTCCATATGGCTAGGTCATCTGCAAAGGAGGATGTGTGTACTCTGGCTGGAAAATTTTCCGTGATGTCATTTATATATGCTAGGAATAATGTTGGCGAAAGAACTCCTCCTTGGGGGACACCTTGCTCCAACAGCATCATTTTGCTTGTTTGTCCTTGTACTTTTGTCCTGGCAGTTCTGTTCTCAAGGTAGTGGCTGATCAATTTATACATTTTTCCATAAACATGCATTTTTTGCAGTTTTACTTTCAGTCCTTCCTTCCATACTTTATCAAATGCTTTTTCTAAATCTATCCATCAGACTGCTAGTGTGTGCGTTTTCTCTTGGAAGGCATCCTCTATTTCCTGAGCTATATAGGTTATTTGATCTTCAGTGGATCTGTACTTTCTGAATCCTGCTTGGTGTGGTGTTAAGAGTTTGTTTTCTTCCAGATGCCATGTTAGCCTGCCATTGATAATGCGTTCCATTAATTTTCCTATACAGCTAAGTAGACTGATAGGTCGATAGCCATTTGGTTCTTCCAGGTCTTTTCCTTTCTTTGGGACTGGTATTAGTATAGCTTCCTTCCATGCCTGTGGGACTATTCCTCTCTTCCAGCTGTTATTTAGGACTACTAGTAGTTTCTTCTTTGCCTTGGTGCCTAGTCCTATTAGCATTTCATTTGTGATTCCATCCTTTCCTGGCGATTTCTTCTTTTTTAAGGTTCTTCATTGCATGTTCCATTTCTTCCATTGTTAGATTTGCCATCATATATTCTGCTGCTGTCTCTGTATTTCTATGATGTATCTGTTTGTCTTTGATTGCTTTCTTCTGTTCGGTTGTAATATCAATGTGGTTTGCATTTGCATAGTGTTCCATTAGTGCATTTGCAGCCTTTTTTCCTGTAAGCAAGGCATTTCCTTGTTTAATTGTTATTTGTTTGTTTCTAGGTCCTTCATTGTTCATGGCTTTCACTAGTTTCCATAGCTTGTTTCCATCCCTCTCAAAATTCAGGTTTTCTGTTTTTCCCCTCCAACAATCTCTTGTTGTTTGATTTACTGTTCTTTTATATTTTGCTGAGATGGCTTTAAGAGAGATGTTCGCTTCAATTGTTCTCTCTCTCTCTCTCTCTCTCTCTCTCTCTCTCTCTCTCTCTCTCTCTCTCTCTCTCTCTCTCTCTCTCTCTCTCTCTCTGCTGTCTTCCTGGCATCTTCAACTTTGTCCTCCAAACTTTGTAGCTCTTCAGTCAAGTATGGTTTGTAATTTTTCCTCGCTCCTCTTGGAATAGACTCAGTGGCTGCCTGTATTATCGCTCTGTTTAGACTTTCCACCATTTGCTTCATGTTGCCATGTCGTGTATTTATGTTTTCACAATATTTGTCTGTTAGTATGGCAAATCTGTCCCAATCTGCTCGTTTGTAATTCCAGCGGGGCAAGGGCTTTTGCTCCTGTGGAACATACTCCATATTTATTACAAGCTTGATTGGTCTGTGGTCACTACCTGCTAATTGGTCCAGCACATGGCGATCGATTTTGTGGAGGATGTCTCCTGTGCAGAAAGCTAAGTCTGGAGTAGAAGTGGTAAGCCATCTTCTGGAGTAGAAGCTCGGTGTGTCATCCGCTTTGTTGAGTAGATGGAGATTTGAGTCTATTTCCCAGTCCTCCAATTCATCTCCTCTTTTGTCAGTATCTGGGTATCCCCATCTTTCTGAACGGCTATTAAAGTCTCCGGCAATAATGCAGTTTGTGTCAGTTATTTTCATGTTTGAGAGTGTAAGGTCCTTATCTGCTGGGCTATACAGATTGTAGATTCTTAATTTCACGTCCTTTATCATTATATCAACACCTATAATTTCCGTTTGGTTGTCAGAGATCACAGATACTTTGCTGCAAGGTATTGTATTTTGTGTAAGTATTAGAACTCCTCCTTTGTGTCCTTCGCGGTCGAAACGTGTGGCCTGATATCCTCTGACTGAGAATTTGCGATTGGCGTTGAGGTGTGTCTCTTGAATGCATGCCACATCTATTCTATCTTTATGAAGACGCTGTGTTAGGGAGTCTTTCTTCTTGTAAACTCCTTCGGCATTCCACTGTAGTATGTTGAGTGTCCGGGGTATTTGGTCAATAGCTCTTAACCTACTCCTCTGTGCCTTGACTCCACAGCACAGGAGAAGGTGACCACCAGTAGTCATGGGTGGACCCCCTCGAGGCAGGGGGCCCGGCACTATCGCCGCCTGATGGGACTTCACGGGATTAGCACCATAACGATTAATTTTGATTTGTGAGCACATTGCTTTGTTACTTTCCACATTATTAGCTCGTACAACAGCCCTATCTTAGCGTTTAACACGCACGTTACACTAGTTATTACTTTGAATACTTCTATTCTAGTCAGTTTTCCAACTATCCTAGCTATTACTGTAATGGCTTCTATCCCAACCATATTTCCTTATATCCTAGCTATTACGTTGACGTATTCTCTCCTTCATCACAAGCTAGCGATTCGTGGAAGCACACCAGGTCCCTCAGCGAGGTGCTGTAGTCATTTGGAGTCCTACTGTGGGCGGGATGCCTAGACCTGACAAACGCATCTGCTAGATGTTGCAGATCCTGTTCATTGTCTGCAATCAATACTGTATCATCTGCATATTTTATACGAGTTGACTTCAAATAAAAACCTGAAATGTGTGTGTGTGTGTGTGTGTGTGTGTGTGTGTGTGTGTGTGTGTGTCTGTGTGCGCGCGCGTGTGTGCGCGTGTATGTGTGTGATAATATTGTGATAAAGTAAAGAAAACAGGTATCATTTTCGGTGACACTCACCACTGCGTTCAACGCCACTCCTGCACCGCCGATGTGTGGGTGGGGGATGTGTGGTGAGTGGGGGATGTGTGGTGAGTGGGGGATGTGTGGTGAGTGGGGGATGTGTGGTGAGTGGGGGATGTGTGGTGAGTGGGGGATGTGTGGTGAGTGGGGGATGTGTGGTGAGTGGGGGATGTGTGGTGAGTGGGGGATGTGTGGTGGGTGGGGAATGTGTGGTGGGTGGGGGTTGTGTGGTGAGTGGGGGATGTGTGGTGAGTGGGGGATGTGTGGTGAGTGGGGATGTGTGGTGATGGGATGTGTGGTGAGTGGGGGATGTGGTGAGTGGGTGTGTGGTGAGTGGGGGATGTGTGGTGAGGGGGATGTGTGGTGAGGGGATGTGTGTGAGTGGCGGGATTGTGGTGGTGGGGAATGTGTGGTGAGTGGGGGATGTGTGGTGAGTGGGGGAATGTGAGTTGCGGGATGGGTGTGTGGGAGGGGGAATGTGTTACATAACATGATAATATGCATTGTTTACGCTTACAACATTCATTTGACAATGTTTTTTTTTCCCTATGTGAATGTATCATGCACTGTTGATGAACGAAAGATGAGTGATTGGAAGGGCTGGATGTAAGACGGGCCTACGCGCCCAATTTGTAACTCTTTTTAAAAATAAAGTTCAAGTCAATTCAATTCAAGTCAATTCAATTCAATAAAGTGCTCGGATTCCTGTAGAAAAAAACTGTCTTGGTCGCTTGTTTAATTAACCACTGATGCACCACCTGCTATACCTCTTCATAATACCTCATCTCATCTCATCTCATCATGTTCCTCTTGTACTTTGCGGTGTCGAGATGAGGTATAAACAGCGGGAGAGTGCCCGCTTTTGGGCTTCATGCGTCGATATTCTCATGGACTCTGTTATTCCCTGCGTCCATCGTTTACGTGGTCGGCCTCTTCCTCTGCTTCCCTCTGGTCTGTACATTGTTGCTTGTTGTGGTATACTGTTAGTTGGTAACCTCTTCATCGGACCGACAATTTTTAAACTTTCTACTTCACTCATACACTTGCTGGACTGGCAGGCATGTATCAACATAATGGACCTTCTTATGCCGATTAACTTCTTTAGGTTTCACCCCTTCACTGATAAAAAAAAAATCAGATAACAGAACACTGCTCCTCTTTGGTGCATGTCAAAAGTTTGGCAGCCATCTTTAAACTGTTCTTATGAGGCCACCGTGTTCGTCTGCACCGTGATACCACGTGCTTAACACTTTTGACATCTTTAACAACAATATTGACAGGTTACAAGACAATGGTATGGTTATTGTGATTTTTGTATTACTTTTAAGCTTTTCATTTGAGGCTCCGTCGCATTATTAATGTTATGTGTCTCCCCCCCCCCCCCCCCCACCACCAAGTTACGAGCCCTCTTATATTCTCTATTTTCACTATATTCTATATTGGGTGGGGGTGGGGTGGGGGTCTGGTGACATTACACACCCTTGTCGCACTCCACTCTTGATAATCTGATATTTATCTACTTCATTATCAATCTTTACGGCCGTTTGTTGATTCCAGTACATGTTTTTTATAAGTCTGTAGTGTTTACTTTTTTTCTGTGATATTCCTGCTCAGACCTACACAAGAGCAAAAGTCGCTTCTCCCAGGGACAGTGCACAGTTTATTGCAGGCTTGCACAAGTGGTTTAGATCTGGCTAGGAAAATGCGTGTGACTTGATGTGGCCAATGACGGAATGCATCCAATGGAGAAAGCGATGACTTGGATTTCCGCAATGTCTTCATTCAGTATTCATCATTCATTCATTACATGCGCGTGACTTATCTCTTGAGGTCAAGTGTCAGGGTCATAGTATCCGCGTCATTTATACAACACTTGTTTATGTTTATGGTGACGTCTTGTTGTGTTATCTTGTTAATTGATTGTCGTTGTTGAACATTGGAGCAGGTCTCTTGAGAGTCTTTTTTCTAGGATTGTTTGTCGCGGAAATTAGGTGGGGTGCTTATGTGGTTACCATAGCGGTGGAAAAAAACCGCATTCGCAATCACAGATGTAAACAATTTTTATAAAAAATAACACTTGTTCACCAAAGATCTGTGACTTCTATTATCTTTTCATAGTCCATGCCGTGTGGCGTTGGTGATCATGTCTATCCACTCCTCCGAAGTCGGAGAGTATCTGCCTGTACGGCGAGGAACCACCAGTCTGCACACCAATAAGCCAGACATGGGACAACGGATACTCACGCAAACCTCAGATCCTGTATGACATCACACTGATGTTGGACAACAGGATGTCTTCATCCGACATACAAGACTTCGCGTTGGAGCTCAAGCTAACGAACACAAGCAAGTAAGCAAGCATGTCTATCCACAACCATTTATCTCGTGTAAGAGAGAAATCATTTTTATAGACAATTTTATTTGGCTGTTTGTGAGTTCTAAGAATATCTTGGATAAAGAAAAGAACAAATGCATACTTCAAGAGCTGAACATTGAAGAAGGTTGGCTATTAAAGACGATAAGACAAAGAAAATTGAAATAAGTTGGTCACTTGAAACGTCACGAAAGTTTGGAGAGAACAATAATGGAACGGTATATGCCTGGGTAGAGAGGAAGAGGAAGGTCAAAGAGAAGATTGGTGCAGGATGTGGTGGATGATCTCCAGATGGGTGTATCGGACGCGGGACCTCTTGCTTATGATCGATAAGTTTTCCGGAAGGTTGTTATGGGAGCGAGGTTCTGCAAAGGACATGCTACTGAATGAATGAATGAATGAATAAATGTTTGTGATATATTAAGCAGTATTACGTTCACGATGTTGTCACTGCTTTCTAAAAGAACGACACTCATACCATCGAATTCAACGCAAGACTGTCTACTTCCAAATCATCTGCAGTTAATGTCGACTGGGGAAAGTGTGAAACGAGTTCACTGACCTCGAATCACAGCGTCGGGTCAGCCTTAAATATGTAATACTAATTTGAATACGTAATTGAGAAAATCCCCCCTTCCTACCCCCTTTTCAATCCCAACATCCTTGTCTTCATTTCCGTCGTATTGTCCCAGTTCCGCATATTCTTGAAAACTATGGTTGGCTGGTTGGTCACTAGGGTCACTTCAATCGTGGCATCGTATAGTTCTAGGACAGAGGTTCCCAAACCACGGCCCGCTGGCCACTTGTGGTCCGCCAGCTGTCAGAAAGTGGCACGCGAAGCCTCGTTATTTAATATAATTTATTTTAATAATTTCAAAAATGCACTCGGAGCGCCCCGTCAGAGTGCGATAATTTACTCTGCTCGTGGTTGTTATGCTCAGATATTATCGAATGTTCAGTTCGCAACGAAACGTTATGAAGTTCTCCTATCCCAGCCTTGTCGACCAATCAAAGTGCGCAAGGCGCCTTGTTTGTTGTCTGTTACAACTGTTTACAGAGTCGGTAGTATTGTGTTGAAATTATATTTTTTTCAAATAAATATTTACCATTAAAGCCAATAAACATGAGTGTGGAAAATCTAAAATCAAACAATGGTGAAAAAGCTGAAAATGTGAAGACGTTGCTTGTCGTGAATTCAAGGAAGACTGGGCGGAGAAATTTATGTTTATGCCTAGCCGTAATGGTAAACCAGTTTGCTTAACTGTGGATTTTGTGTTTCTGTTACACAAAAACATCTAATCTGAAACGAAACTTCACGGACACACATTCAGACATAAATGCCCAATATCCGATCAATTCGGAGTTAAGAAAAGATTTCATATCTAAAAAAAGAATGTTCTCTGACCAGGCAGCAGTCATTTTTCACTAAGGCTAACGAACAGAGCAAGAATGCTGTTGTTGTGTCTTACGAAGCTGCCTGCTTCACCGGCAGCTGATCAAATGATTTTATTCTGGCGACTATTGCCTGTTGAACAATTTGAACACTTGCGTTCATTCGCCCAGAGATACATTTGTCCTTTTGGTTCGACTTACAGATGCGAGCAGTCATTTTACGCAATGACCGTAATAAAAAAAAAAAAAAGCTAGCAACATTCCAGACTCACCGACAGTAACCTAGCTGCGCTTATGACTTTGGGCACGACAGATATGTGCCCAGACATTGATAAACTGGCATCTGAACTTAAGTAACTGGTTATGAAGAATAGTTACAATTGTAAATTAATTACATTGATAGCGATTTTCGAAACTGCTTTAAAATTTATTGTTAAATGAACTTTTGATTTTAAGAAAAACATGACCGCAGTGCAGTACTAACACTGACTGCCTTTAAAGTTTTAGAATTTTGTTGACGAAAGTTAAGGAAGGTCACAATGATATTGCACGACTTTTATAATTTTATGACGCTGTGGCCCGCTTAACTACCGAAAATAGTAGATATGGCCCTCTGCTTGAAAAGCTTGGGAACCACTGTTCTAGGATGTTTATGTAAACTATGGTTAGCGGCTTGTGTCATTGACGTAATTTTCACTTGGTACTCCGTGACCTACAGTTGCCTGCTCCTCTTCCGGGGAGCACTTCACCTTTGACCTAGACATTAGCACCGACTGAACATATCTTTGTCCAATCCTTTCTTTTTTGATCTTTCCACAAACAGCGGAATTTTTTGTTTTTCTTTTCGTTCGCTGACACTGACCGTTATCATAGTCCACACGCGTACTGATGTGTCAGTTGCTGCTGATTTGTGAGTGAGATGGACTGATATTGTGTGAGGGTATGACCAGTGTCCCTCGCCATGAGGCGACAACCTACTGAACGTAAAATTATGTAGTAAATTAACCTGAGGTTTGGGGTTTATTACAACGCTCTGCAAAGGAATGCAACATTGTATGTATCACACAACAGGATACCTACTTACTCTAGCAACTTATAACATTGCCAAGGGCCGCTGGCGTCGACAATAGCCATGTGGGTGTGGAAAGCAAGAGAAATCTACTTCATTATATATCCTAAAACATGTAATCCCGTATATCACTTTCGCAATCATCTGCAGGCAATCTGGAAGTAGTCATCCTTGTGTTGATTTTTAACAATTGTATGAGCGTCAGTGGTCCAGAGGGCAAAGGCAGACTGTTGAACGTAAACTTGCCTACTACATCATAAACAGCCAAAAAAAAAAAAAAAGGTTGGATTGATTGCAACGTCCTCTAAAAGGACACACGAGTGGCTAACTCCACGTGACAGCCGTTAAATAAATAGAGAGATCTGACAGCGAAGGACAGACCAGGCAGATCACCCGCAGATTGTCGAAAAGAGCGATGCCAGAGCAAATGATGTTGACGGTCCAACACCGGACAGTTTTATGTGGTTTTCAGTGATCAGTTTCATTACACACAGATATATCCATAGCCGGTCCAACATGGGGGAAAGGCAGTTGAGCTATTGGGGTCTCTGGGGTGTTTATGCTTGTGGTTACGGCTTGCTTACGCATTTTCCTCAAGCCTGACTAGTAGTGCATGTTTCCGTCACCCTGCAAATGAATCACGTGCTTGGCGCGACACTGTGAGCTGTGCGTTGTATATGGAGTGCTTTTACATCAGTCCACGGTTGCTTGTAGCGTGAGCTGAATGTTCAGTAAAATGGCGGCCGGCCTGTTGCTGAATTAACTGGCTTTGCCGTATGTAGTAACGTGTGACAGCTGGTTTACTAGTGACTGCCGCTTTCATCGACGATGAACTGTATTTTTCTTGGCGGTCTTTTGTGTTGGCATTCCGGCATCGGAATTATGCATACCTGTGCGTCTGTTTGTTTGTGGAGACTCCTGTCTGTTCCACTTGTCACATTGGGCAGTTAGGAGCATTTTGTGTGATGTTCACTGGCACAGGAAGAGAGCATTATGGGGCGACCCTTTGCCGTGAAGTTGGAACCGCAACTAACGTAGATTACAAGTACCTCTGAAGTCGGAGTGCGTTCGCCTAATGGCGAGGGACACTATTAATAAGGAAAGCTAATCCACAAGCAAAAGTTAGTCTTACACTACTAGAAGTAGTGTGTATGGACTATGCATGAATTCAAAGCAGATGACCGCTTTCTAGTCCCGTGACACTTAGACCAATATTTTCTGACTTCGCCGGTTGATGTCTCCTGTCTGGAATTCTCCTCCCTGTGACAGATTGTCTTCCTGAGCTTGTAGGCTATGTCTACTCACATTTTCTGTCGGACTTCCTTGCCCAAGCCTTTGTTCGTACCAGAACCTCCACAAGGCTGTGGTGGTTTGGCATTAGCTATGTCCTCTGGCGTAAATGGAACTCCTTCAAGTGTGAGCTATATAGGCCCATTTTGTTTGCTCTCTTTACTTAACTTTCGTTCACTTGCTATTGAGCTTTTTGTTTCGTTTTACTCTGTTTATCAATGTTACATTACCTAACACCTTCTCAAAAACATGGAAATAATTAACACTTAATCTTAACGGTAAATCCTGCATCAAGCTCTCGCGTGGAGATTAGTTTAGTTTAGTTTAATCGGCGGATCAACATCATGGCACACGGGTGTAACCCATAAGTGCCCCGTTCTACTCCTAATTCACGCCTGAGTCCGGAGAATCCTAGCCCAGTGCACGAACTCTGTAGCACCGGCGAGGATCCTGAAATACTTTGGGTCGATTTTTAACTCGAAATTTTGCCCGGGAAGCGCCGTTAGGCTACTCTTTTTCGATTTCCAACTGCCAAGGGATTTTTTACGTGCGCAACAATACACACGGGCCCCCGATCTCAATACCCAGAGACCAAGGGAGATTGTGTTACTAGAAGTCCACGTGAAAAAAATCCCAGCCCATAACAGGGGCTTGAACCTGGGACCTCCAGCACTAGAGGCGGACACCATTCCCCGAGACCACTCATCTCCCGCGAGGAGAATAGAGCCGCAGGCGGGCACTGCCCAGATTTCCTTGAAAACTCCATTCAAGATTTGTTGGTGTCGAGTAGCTCTCTGCTTGTCCAGAAACCAACCAATCCAAACCACACCATGATTGTTGAGAGTCCGCGCATGGCTTGTTGGTAAACATTCCTGTCCGGTGAAGGGATCCACTTAAGTGTAGCAAATCCTCTATTATAAGAGTGAATCATGAAAGCTGCTTGAGTAATGTAGTGTGTATTCAAAGGGTCAAGTATGAACTTTCACTTGTGACAGGATACAGCAGCTTAACACGTGTCAGCACGTGCCATTACCAGTGATGACAACATCTGTCCGACAAACGAGCCTTTGTGATGTCATCTGGCAGTTTGGCAGCATGTGTCAGAGCATTGATTGCATGTAAGCATCCTACAGGGCTTCCTCTTGGCCAGTTCTGGGCAGAATGATGTCTTCCGTCCGTTTATATTGATCATGAATATCATCTGCGGAAGCCTTTGTGGCCGCTAAGAGTTCATAAACAAATGCGCATGTTTTGTTTGGCGCTCAAAGAAGCGGAAGAAAGAAGGAGTGATTGGGCTGGGTTGGAGATGTAGGAGGGGGTCGAGTGAAAGTTGAAGGAGGAGATAGAATGGAAGTTGAAGGAGGAGATGTCTGAAAGTTAAAGGAGGAGGTAGAGGGGAAGTTGAAGGAGGAGGTAGAGGGGAAGTTGAAGGAGGAGGTAGATGGGAAGTTTATGGAGGAGGTAGAGGGGCAGTTTATGGAGGAGGTAGAGAGGAAGTCGAAGAAGGATATTATGTTTAAGTTGAAGGAGGAGGTAGTCTGGACGTTAAAGAAAGAGGTTGGGTGTTAATTCTGAACCCCGACTCGTTTATGTTCAGCAGGTGGGTGGGTGAGCTCTGTTGCGAGCATGTGTAGAACAAGGTTGTGGTCTTGTGCTCCAAAGGTGCTTCATCTTCTGCAATCAACGTTCGCTATGTGAATATGAGTATATGTCTCACATCATCCAGGGTACTGTGCAGATATCTACTTTCTAGTCACTTGCCACTTGGGTCAGCATTTTTTGACTTACACGGTTCAGGTTTCATTTATGGATCCCTCCTCCCATAGACAGACTGCATACGTTTGTGGGCTCTGTCTGTCAGGGCTAAAGAACCAGAAGATTCATGATCGTATTTACTTCCATGGTCAGTTAGTTAGTTAGTCGACAGATTATCCTCATTGCAGATCGAACCATTTAGTCCATAAGTGCTCGGATCCCCTCCTCAGCAAATCCGCAGCGTGTAGCGGCTAACGACACCAGTTCTGTGTTGGTTTATTACTCTTCTTTGGCTTCCTGCGTAGTGTTCTTGTTTGGCCACGCCTCTTTTAACTTGTTGCTCTCGCAGTCTGACTATGGTTGTAGATTCATAGTCATCACTTGGTTCTCGCAAACGACTTACTTCTCGTAGAGCATTCAGTATATCAGCCTGGTCCATGGCTCGTCCGCCCTCCACAGTAGCCTTACCCGCAAGCCTGTCAGCCTGCTCATTTCCTTGTACATTCGCATGCCCTGGCACGAAAATGAAACTTAATCTTTGCCAGCCGTGACCGCTCCAGAGACAACAACCACTGTCTTCTGACCCATCCCATCTCTATCTTCCTAAGCATTAAGTCACAAAGGAAACATGCCCGAGTGAAGGTCTGTGTCTCGAGTCAAGTCAGTTGCTTTACTGACTGCCTATGTACGTCCACTGGTATGCTGCACTTTCGTTGGTCAGGGGGATCCTTGCCAGTATGGTCGTCTCCATCAATGTCTTAACACCGGCGCTGGTTCGCATCTATGGAATGGGAAAAGGGGGAATAGAATAGTAGTTGAAGATGGCACAAATTAGACACAGACAATACTGAAAACTACAACAACAGCAGATACGAACGAGCTCGTGATAGCAATTGACGGATTCCCCCTGATGGCGGATATAAAAGTGCAAAATCACTCTCGCGCCGACTCACTGATTGAGGTGCCTGGGATGAGTGTTGAGGAAACCAAATGTTCATCACTTAAACCTGGTAGACTGCTCATTCGAATACCCGGATGTTGCAAGAATAGATTGATGATGTCATTGTTTTGGCAGTCACATGATGCCACACACACACAAACACCACACATCCACACACACACATTAAATAACTAGGTTTGGACATAAATTGTAAGAAAACACATATTATGGTTATCTCATAGGCGAAATAAATACCACAGCGTAACATCCCAGTAAATGGCAAAGTTCTCAAATATGTGAATCCCCCCAACAATCTGTGAAAAGTTGTAACATGTGATGGAGGGTGTCTTGTAGAGATTCCGAACAAGAATCCACATGGCAAAGGGAGCCTTTTGCAAGATGGAAAAATATATGCTGACCAACAAAGGATGTCAATGAACAGTTGTGTTGAATTGTTACATTTAACATATACCGCTGTAGGGATATGAAACATGGACAGTAAGCAGACATGCCGAGAAACGTCTAATGGTGTTGGAAATGTGATTTCAGAGAAAAACGAAACAATACCACGGACAGTCAGACAACTCAACAAGCCAGTCCTTCAAGAAACAACTGAAAAACGTGAATTGATTTGCGTAGACATTTAATATTTTTAGGTATTTTATGAGGAGAACCAAACTGGAAAACTTAGTGACAACTGGCAAGAGTGGCGTGGATAGAGCAAGAGGAAGGCAAAGAGATACATAACTAGGAGGGTTGGCCACGTCGCATAATCGAGACAATAACACAGAGTTGATCCACGAGTCTGGTGATGCTGTGAGATGGCGAACCAGTGCCGTACATGCTTATTGGCATGACACATGATGATGATGATGCCAAACACATACCAACTGTATGGCTGTGACGTAAGGGCAGACCTGGGGCAGAAACCACCGCTAGGCCTTCACAAACTCTAGGCCAGTGGTTCTCGACCTTTTTTGGCCCGTGCCACCCTTCACCATATTTTTAGAATTTCATTCCCCCACCCCCTTTCGAATTTCCTCCCTAAAAATCCCCCCCTCTACACAGTATACGTAATAATGGAAGCTAAATTTAATACCACATACTAACACACGTCTATACGACCACATAAAACGTGATTTGCAGATCTACTTACTTTATAAAATGAATTTTAGAAGGGTAAGACGTACAGAACCATACAGTATGAAGGGAAAAACAATATCAAATTTAGTTTAGTTTAGTTTAGTCGATGGATCAACATCACGGCACACGGGTGCAACCCTTAAGTGCTCCGTTCTCCTCCTAACTCAAACCTGAGTCATGAGAAACTCAGCTCAGTGCACGAACTCCGTAGCTCCGGCGAGGATCCTGAAATACTTTGGGTAGATATTTAACTCGAAATTTTGCCCGGGCAGCGCCGTTAGGCTACTCTTTTTCGATTTCCAACTGCCAAGGGATTTTTTACGTGCGCAACTATACACACGGGCGGTCTCACTACCCAGAGACGAGGGGAAATTTATTACTAGAAGTCAACGAGAAAAAATCCCGGCATCACCGCGGCTTGAACCCGGGACCTGCAGCACTCGAGGCGAACACCATACCTCGAGACCACGCAGCCACCTAAATATCAAGTAATCGGTTCGTGTATCCACGCAATCTTGAAATAATCTTAATCCCCCCCCCCTGGAAACCCCAAAATTCCCCCCCCCCCCCACACGGGTACAGTTTATGTCCTTGTTGCCTTATCCAGGACATTCTGAAATAGGTTGTGTGCCAGTTGTCTGAGGCTGATGGGTGGGTTCGGCAGCGTCCTCTGTTGTAGATGTTGGATTGGGCTTCAACTGGAAACCTTAACGTCTGTGTGATAGAAATTACAATAACCATGCCATTGTCTTGTAACCTGTCAATATTGTTGTTATGGATGTCAAGAGGGTTAAGTACGTGACATCAGGGTGCAGACGAACACGTTGACATCAAAGGGACAGTTTACATATGGTCGCCCCACTTTTGCCATGCACCAAAGATGAGCAGTGTTCTGCTATCCCTGTTGTGATCAGTGACATCTATAGAAATGCACGCCTGTCAGTGACATCTATAGAAATGCATGTCTGTCAGTGACATCTATAGAAATGCATGCCTGTCAGTGACATCTATAGAAATGCTTGCCTGTCAGTGACATCTATAGAAATGCATGCCTGTCAGTGACATCTATAGAAATGCTTGCCTGTCAGTGACATCTATAGAAATGCTTGCCTGTCAGTGACATCTATAGAAATGCATGCCTGTCAGTGACATCTATAGAAATGCTTGCCTGTCAGTGACATCTATAGAAATGCATGCCTGTCAGTCCAGCATGTCTATGAGTGCAGTAGGAAGTTTAAAACTTGTCGTCCGTTCAAGAGGTACATCAGGTGGTACATGAGTGGTTACACACGCGACCAATAGCATTTTTTTTTTTGTCTACAGGAATCCAAACACTTTATCGACGCTGGAGGACTTGCATTGGATACAGTGGTGACTACATCGAAAAAATGATACATTTGTTCTTTACTTTTAGAGAATATATTTACACATATAACAATATTTAAAGTTGTCATTTGAAGCCCACTCGTATTCCATCAAGCTGTCCTTTATTTCCTGTTTTTCACATGTTTAAGTCTGAGGAAATATGTCCTAGCGCTCTCAGTACCACAAGCTTACATCACAAATGCCCAAGAGATAAAGTCACCACAATGAGAGAACCCAAGCGTACGTTGCTTTTATGGAGGCTAAATACACAGTGGGGATGATAACAAGAAAATTATAAAAAGCAATTTGTGCATAAGTTATCAATATCAAACATGGGCACTAACCACAGAACAAGAAAGAAAACTCACTACTTGTGAAATAAGATACCCGAGAAAAGCAGCGAACAAATCAAGAAGGGACCATATTAGAAACGACGAGATTTATAAAACACTTGGAGCAACACCAGTTGTAAAATTCATTGATAATCGAAGATTTAACTGGTTCGGCCACCTAGTGAGAATGAACCCAATGTCGCCAGCAGCAATAACACACACTATAAAAATGGAAATATCAAGAGACAGGGGAAGGCCACGTGAAAGATGGATCAACCGAGTCATCAATACATTAAAAAGTCACAACATCTCAGTATACCAAGCGACCTAGCGAGCTCTAGTTTATAAACCAATCATCTAACAAGCCTGCGACGCTAATGGCACAGAGCAGTGAAGGACACAAGAAATAAAAGAGGATAACCGGATTAGCCAGATTTCTTTATTGCTCTCTGACCAAATGTGAAAAGTATCAGAACACAATACTCGATGTTTGGGATGCTTGCAACAAAAAAAAAAGAAGAGAGAGACAAAAGCTACGTTGTTTTGATATCCAGAGCAAATCGACGCGCTATCGAGAACAAGTCGCCTAATCGGAAGCCTGACACGTGCTAGAAAGTGGCACATGGCAAGAAAAACTCCACGCAACACCCGACGTTCAAAATGAGCAGTGTGGAAGCCGCTAAGATCATCAAGAAGATGGAAGAAGAAAACGTGCCTGCGAGCTGCAGCACAACGCCAGAACCTGAAACAACCTCAAAGGAAGCTACCACTTCTACATCAGCTGAAGCCGCTCCCGTCGCTAAACCGACGCCAGAGATTACAACTACAACTGAAGCCAGCAACAGTGGAGAAACCCGCAACACTAACGAGAAGCAGCCAGGCAGCTCACCAAAAACCTCCACATCAGAGGAAACCACAACAGAGGACTTCACCGGCAAAATCCTGCTGAAACAAACAAGCGTGAGGGAGGCCAAACTGTCGGCGCTACCAACAGACAAGATATTCAGTCTGCTGGAGAACGAGCTGGGAAAAAACAGCATCTACCAGCTACGCAAGACACCTGATGGAGTAGTGGTTTCCATCAACAAAAACCCCCGACACCGCATAAGGGGAAA